>VDFB02000003.1:11285714-11638973 GCA_007258455.2 Sequoia sempervirens
TCCCCTTGGTTTTCCTACATCGAGGCTACCACAATCTTTAATGGAGGTCATGAGACCCATGCAATACAAACCAGACTAGGGTTTCACACACAACTATGCTAATTGGTTTTTAATGCCACAATATACCATCATTAGGATGTATGGTTGTGATCAGGCCCCTCATATTTTACCAAAGTTTGTGCCTAGTAGATTATTGTTTTTAGAATTTATGTGGAAAATTCTCTAGATGGAGCATGATCTCATGAAGAATAGGAGAAAGGGGACTTTCTTTCCTGACTTGACAATTTTTGAGGAGTTATCAGTTGGATCAGATATTTTGGAAGTTGTGCAAAGATTCATAAGAGCCAATTTTTCTCTCAGATCAGGAAAAGAGAGAGTATGTGATCCAGAGGGTCACATCAACAATATCAGAAGGACCCTGCTTACAAAGAGGTTGATAACACATGCATTTGAACCAGAAGAGGATGTAATAAGAAACCTAGTATATTTTGTAGATGTGTTTGAAACAAGGAAAAGATGGTTAATGATGATGAGATGGGAAGACCAAAAGAAAGAAAAAGATAAGAAGTTCAATGGGTTCTTTGTTGAGGAACCAAATTTGTTGAAAAGGATGCAATTGGTCCTTGGTAAATTCGATGAACTGTATAAAAAGGATCAGGAAGAGAAATCAGATCCACCATCTGCACCCCAGCCACCATCATCCATAGCCTCCACATCACATACACCACCTCCATCACCAGTTCATCCATCTCTTCCATCTCCAACTGATGAGCCTCCTGCTAAGAAATAGAGAATTGAGTCACTAGTTGACTATGGGTCAAGTGATGAAGAGCAAGAAGTAGTCTTGACTCTGGCTGAGATGAAAGAGGTAGCAGAACAACAAAAGGTGTTAGAGCCTCATGACCCAAAAATAAGAATATCAGAAGAAGTTGTTGATGAGATTCAAGATGATGAGAGAATAGTTACTTCTCTACGGTTCATGGAGGATGATGATTTCATCCATACAAGGCAATTCAAATATTTTTGGATAAAAATGAAAATGAAACAATTTGATGATAGGCTGAAGATTAATCTCATTGGGATTGATGATTCAAAGCATGCAGAGGTGCAGGCCCAAAAAATGGTAGAGTTGGATATTGATAACATCAATATTACTCCCAAAGAAGCAAGAGAGTTGGTGCTAAATAGTAATATGTTGATCATACCTAGAATGGAACTCTCCAAGGTGTTTTTGTTAGACCAAATCAGAGCCCAGGATGATCCAAACTTGGTTGCAGAATTTGATTCAGAAGGAGTTTCAGGCATAGGATACAATCCTACCACCCAAACCCTTTCCCTATGGACGAAGCAAGCCAAGGCTTCTAGATATAGTACAATAAATGAGAGGATCTACAATGGTCAGGACAATGAAGGACACTACTCCAACAAAAGCAGCAACCATAACTATGCATTCAGCCATGTTTACAAAAGATGTAGTAGAAAACATGGAAAAGAAGATAACAGAGTATGAGAAAAGACTCAAGTTAACAAATGATGAAATAAATAAGTTATTCATTGAAAATGTCAAATTAAAGCAACAATTGCAACAAGCCACGGATGTAAAAGGAGATGAAATAGTTTTCTATCATCCACCTGCTCCAGTTGAAGATCCACAAATTCAATAGTTGAAAAAAGAGATTGAAATTTTGAAGAAACATAATATGGATGATGTCAAGCAGCACATCTTGGGTACCTTAAAGGAAATATTGAAGCACATATTTGAAGTTTTAAAAGAGAAAATAAGTGGATTTTATGAGGGTTTTAGTCATTTGGTGAAAGCTCTGGAACAAATAAATACTAATTCCCCTATCTTAGAGGAATTACAAAAAATATGGCATCCCACTTACCATATTCTAACCACTTTGTTCAAAGCAACACAAAGGGATCTTGATGCACCTCCGAGATTAAAGCCTACTCAAGAGATGGTGAAGGGAGTTATTGATGAACATAAGTATTTGATTGACATGAAGAAGAAGGTAGAGAATAGAAGGAATTCATTTGATTCAATAAAACACAGTTTCAGTCCTTTGATCATTAAAGGTGATGGACAACTCAAGGATTTGGATGAATGGAAGAATGAGTTTGATCAAATGGTTCCTCAATGCTTGACATGTATTCAGGGTGATGGTGATATCAATCTAGAGAAGTTTCACACTCTGCTCGATGGAATTATGACATTGGATAATGGTTATACAAAGTTTGTTGTAGATGCCAGAAACTTGCTCGATAGCAGATGGAAGAGCCACCTTACAAATTTCACTAATGCACAGGAATTCAGGTGGTCGAATGACTTAACAATAAGCAAATGGCAAGAAAAATATATGGGCTCAGATGAGGATTGATCGGTGTCATTGTGAGGGAGAATATATCATAAAGTAAGGGCTTTGCACAGGTCTTAGATGACCATGAGCTCCTTACTTGAAGACTAATGAACTGGAGCATGTGTTAGTTGTTCGGTTATTTTTGTTTCTTAATTATACTTTGTTATTAAAAGATGCAACCTTTGGTCTAAAGCTTGTTTTCCTCTCATATAAATATGAGATACCAAGACCAAAATGGGGATCATTAGAATAGATAGAAGAAGTAGGTGAATAGGGATTGATACAATGTTTTCATCAAAAAGGATCAAGATGCACATGTAAATTTTGAAGGAGTTAATGGAAAATATCTGACTCAGTGGCTCTATGTTGGTATCAATTATTTGTTAAGTTAATTGAAGATATTATCATTTTGTCTCCATATTTGATATTTCTATGTTGTTTAAATTGATATATCAAGCATATTTTCAATTTATCAGTGCACATTTGTTGTATTTGTGTGGCATAATTAATTGGGTCTTTCAAGTAAAGATTAAAATCCTCTTGATTATTCATAGAAATTTAGAATTATTATTTTGGATTATTAAAGAAGAATATTATAATTACATCCCTACCTGTTTATACAAGTTATAAACATAGAAGTGCCAAACAGTTAGAATTATCGCCAGTTATAAGTCACTCAACTCTGATTTCTATTTGACTCCATATACCCAACAAAGCACTGGTCCAACACATTCCATCATTTAGTTTCACTTCATTTAGAATATTTCGCATATGTTAACTGAACATATTTCTTTGATATTGCTTATACAATCTATACCAAAACAAGAATTCATTTATCCACTCCCACTTGCCATTGTGGATAAATTGATTTAGGGAATAAACACAATTCAAATATGCTTCATTTGTATAGGTATACCCACCTAGGTTTGGTAGTACCTGAAGAGAAGAAGGTTCAAATTCATTATTTGGCCTTGTAAGTTAGCCAAAAATGTTGTGAGAGTTTGGCAACCTCTCGTGGTTCAAACCTATGTTTTTGAGACCTAACAGGACCAAGAAATTAGACATTACTTTCAGGTCAAATTATTTTCTTTTGTGAATTGATGTATGGATGTTGGTATAAATATTTTGAATATATTTTATGAGTTAGCATATCAGTTGCTTGTATTCATTATAATCAGCAAGGTTTGTATTTACAATTCTTTCACATTTCTATCATTTGTTCCGGCCATTGTGGAAGAAATATCTTGCAATACATTGCTTTATATATATATATATATAAGACTTTTGCAATTATAACCACCTGGAAATAACTTAGACCAATAGTATGACAACTATTTGATAAAATTCTTGCATTGTCAAACATAGGAAAATCATAAAAATATTGATCCTTTCAGGTGGGGATATTACAAATCATAGCAAGTCTTATGTTCAATCTATTTTGTGCAACAATCTAGCTAGTTGGTCTCTCACAAGATCATCCATATATACAAGGTCTGTGAGAGTCCTCTTATTTCAAAATTGAAAAAAACTACTAACAACTTCCAACTCTTCCAAAAATGTAGGAAGAGGACCAGGTCTTAGCTTAAGAGAAGAATAACATTAAGTGGAAGTAAGAGTGTAAGATTCTAATAAGGACTCTATACCAATTAAGAAGACGGTTATAACTAGAAAGTGTGCCTAACAGGGTAGATTTTATTATATGCTCTTATCCCCTTTTAGAACAAGCCTCTTATTCCTCCCATGATTTGTTGAAGAGATAGAATGATTTATTGATATTCATGTTCAAAAAATCATCAAACCATCACCTATATCATCTTCAATAAATATGCATGTGTTGTGGTTGATCACCTCCTCTAGTTGTGTTGAACCGACATCCTTCTATTGTGGGTTGTAAATCCTTTTGTTGCGGGTTGGCAGGTTCTTCACTGTAGGGTTTAGTCTTATTCCGAAGGAATTTTTCATTATTAACAACTATCATTAATCGTAATATTCTACTAAATTCCATAGACATTCAAAGATCACACACTCATTCATTAATATAATGTATCATCTTCAATGTTTTTAAATACTTAAAGTATATGAAAAGGTTTGGAAATGTCTTTGAAACTTAGTAGAAATAAGATAAAAAAACATGAAACTAAAGTAAAAGAACTAGACATTTCTAGGGCTCATCAATGTGAACACTAAAATGTAAGGTAAAACAACAGGAAACAAGCATAAAACAATGAATCCTATCCTATATCAAACATGCACCTACAATAGAGAAAAAGGAATACAAATGATGACAAAAATCGTAAAACCTATTACCATACAAAATTTTGATGACTTAAGTGTTGTGTTGTAAGTGATTTTTAATGGTTGAAGTGGAACATAGTTGCCTAATTTTGTAGCATAACTTTGTTGCATCAAATATTCTTCCTTCAAAATGGCTTGTGAATGGGTCAATTTATAGAATTTAGATAGGTTGGATGAATGGATGAGATTGGGTCTTATGAGAAGAGGGTTAGGATTTTAATCCTCATGTAGGAGAGATGACAAGTGGCATCATGTGATTGGTGTACATGATTAGGGAAAGGATGGAGATTTGATAAAATCTTGATGAAGGGTGGAGATTGAAAATTCTTATTCGAGCCAACTTGTGCATTTGGAGCCATGTTCAAGATTTTGAAGCCTTGTGTAAGGTTTACCTTAATTAATTTAATAAAAGAGGTGAAGATGCTTCTTACACATCATAATGATCGTCAATATTCCTTTTCCACTTTGTAAATCCCTATCATAATGCTCTTTCATGTGTAATAGCCACTCTATTTTTTTCGTATTTTCCCTTGTACACATCATTCATGAAAAGGTATTCTCTTACATATATTTACACACATAGATTCTAAAGTAAAAAATAAATTATACATGGAATAATGGACAAGGCATAAAGTGGGATGTTCTATTTTATGAGAACATATAAAATAATGTAAGGAAATCTAAGGTGTGGAAACAACTCTCCTAACATCAAAACCTCAGGGAAGAATGCAGAGACACTTTTAAATTTTACAATTACAGTCCAATTAAGATGCACTTGAAAGAGATAATAGAAACAAAGAATTAGACATGCACATATGAACACCAGATTTACGTGGGAAAACCCTTACGGGAGAAAAACCCACCACACCAAGAGAAGTCACTTTGTATTACAGTAATAAAGATTACATACAAAGATCAGACTTATCTTTCTGATGTCAGTTTACATTAGCATTCACAATGACCAACCTTGTACAGAACATTCACATTACAATGCTTTCATAATCGAATTCACACTGATCACCCTTCGAACTCTTCACCCAACTATCGAACCGATCACCTCGAACCAGACTACTTCTGCAATCACTGAGTATAACCATGACGCCCTTGTCTATCGAAATTCCTCTCAATAACGGCCGCAACAGTCCAACTGCTAGTGGTTCCCATTTGGCTTCTCCGATTGGTTGAACATAAGCCACGTAGGATGGTCACCGCTCGGTCAATGGAGTTCATCCTGTGTTGGCATGTCAGTGAGACACTAACTGTGTCTCCCTGATGCCACAAAGCCAGCATTCGATATCACCAAGAGTCAACACTATCGGCAAGAGGTTCCACCGAGTTCAAAAAGTTATCGCTCAGACTTCGCCTTGTCGCCAAGACCTCATACCGATGATCATCATGTGTATCACTATCACCAAGACTTATCACTATCGGTGAAACATCATACTGAATCTCCAAAGTTCACATAGACAATAGAATCCCCATCGGCGAGACTATCGTTCTTCGCTGAGAGATCTTACCGAAGTCTTATGTTACACCGCAATGCTCCACTGTCGGCGAGACATATTGCTATCGCTGAGAGTTCTTACCAAAGTCTCCAAGTTACCCCAAGACCACCAGTCGCCAGGATTCATACCGAACACATCCCACAACATCGGTGAGACAAACGCCCGTCGCCAAGAGTTCTTACCGAGCCCTTTCGTTACCCCGATGACTCCAAATAAATACCTATTGGCGAGACATCTCCATATCAACAAGACTTCATACCGAAGCATATGAGTTACTCTGATGACCACATGTGTAACACCCTATCGGCGAGACATACCATCTCGATAAGACTTCATACAGAGATAAGCCTTTCAGCCAAGGATCTCCCTGACACCGCTTGTCGCTCAGAGTCTCCCCTATATATGATAAGAGTGGTCTATCGGCCAGAGATCTCCATTCAGTAGAAGGTTACAATGAATACCATAGGTCACAATGATAACCCCAGTCGGCAAGACAGAAGCAAGGTCACAACAACCAAATCATTTCAAAAGGTTTCACTGCTAGTCAGCCAGACAATAAAGATGTCACACCGACATGGCTCTATCAGAGGTTTCAACTTGTGAGATTGAGGCACATAATTCCAACAATCTCCCACTTGACGAAGATCGCACAAGAACCTCCAGAGCATAACAAAACTACTAAAATTCATGGGCACTAAGGCCCATCGAACTGGCACACCACCTGAACTTGTATGTGCTCACTGGCTTCGTCAATGCATCTGCAACATTCTCTAGAGTATCAACTTTTTCCAAAATGACCTTTCCATCCTCCACCATATCTCATACAAAATGGTATTGCACATCTATATGTTTCATCCTGGCATGGAAAGTAGGATTCTTTGCCAGACAAATTGCACTCTGACTGTCACAAAAAATAGTTATTTTCCCTGCATCAAAACCAATGTTAGAACACAAACGTTTTAACCAAACTGCTTCTTTACAATCATGTGTAGCTACCATGTATTTAGCCTATGTAGTGGACAAAGTGACTACAGCCTGTCGCTTACTCATCCAACTCATTGCACCACCATTCATCATGAAAATGTATCCACTGGTGGACCTCCTGTTGTCAATGTCCCCTGCCCAATCAGAATCCACATAACCCTGAATGCTGAGAGTCCTCTGTGATTCAACCAAATTCCCATGGTAACACAAAGAAAATTCTAAAGTTCCCTTCAAATATCTAAATACTCTCTTCACAGCATCCCAATGTGTCCGTGCAGGATTAGCCATAAACCGACTAAGTACTCCCACTGCTTGGGCAATGTTTGGCCTTGTAAAAACCATTGCATACATAAGACTGCCAACCGCACTAGCATAAGGTACATTGGTCATGTCCTCCATCTCTGAGATTTTGGACAATCTTCAATAGATAGCTTCATTCCCTACAAGACTGAACAACTAGCTACTTGCAATCATTCATGCAAAATCTCTCTAGAACAGTCCGATATACTTACTGACGAGCCAAATTTTTCTACTATTCTTGTCCCTGGTTATTTCCATCCCCAGAATATACCTAGCTGCACCAAGATCTTTCATTTCAACTTAGCAGACAACTAAGACTTAAGATCAGAAATCATCAACTTACTATTGCCTATGAACAGCCTATGAAGATATCATCAACAAGAGAGCAATAATAAGCACTCGATCACTTTCAGCTTTATAATACACACAATGATCAGATTTTGATCTTACAAATCCCAAAGACAATAAAAAGTATCAAACTTCTGGTACCACATTCTAGGAGACTACTTTAACCCATACATAGACTTTCTTCAACTTGCAAACCAGTTTTTCTTTACCTTTTTCACAAAGTGCTCAGGCTGGGACATATAGATTTCTTCTTCAAGATCACCATGAAGAAATGTTGTCTTCACATCCATTTGTTACCTCTAAGTCATATGTTGCTGCAAGTGACAAAAGAAATCTGATAGATGTCACTTAGCTACAAGAAAAGATTTCCCCATAATCAATTCCCTCTACCTAGGGAATAACCCTTCGCAACCAACCTCGCCTTGTACTTTTCCACACTACATCTAGACCAATTTTATTTTTAAATACCCATTTGCAATACTTTTCTCCTTCAGGCAAGGGCACCAAACTCCGGTATCATTCTTTTCTAATGATGCCATTTCTTCATTCATGGCTTCCAACCAAGAGTCCAATCGACATTCTAAATGCCTCTTTACACCTAGGGTCGATCAAGCTAGAAATCAAAGCATAGGCACAAGTAGAATCTATCAAAGAGAACCCATACCTATCAAGTTGCTTTCTTTCACGAGTTGACCTCCTCACTTGCTGAGGCTGAGGTTGTTCTTCTTCTTCTGAACTTTGAGAACTACTTGAGCTCTCCTCGTTTCAGGTACATTTTGAATTTTCAATTCCTCTTTCTCTGGTGTCAGAGGAATTCCTACTACATCCTTCTTGTTTTCAAACTTTGTCTCTGATTGCAGATCCAAGGTAGAAGGCTTCAGCTCACAAAAGATTACACTTCTACTATACAGAACCTTCTTCGTATCAAGATTCCAAAGCTTGTATCCTTTTATGCTAGCACTATAGCCAATAAAAATACATTTGACAGCCTTATTCTCTAATTTAGATCTTTTCTCATATGGCACATGTGCATATGCCTCAGCCAAAAACATGAATGTGTCTCAGAGAGGGCTTCTTACCAGACCACGCTTCCAAAGGTTTTTTCTCAACAAGAGTGGAATTCGGAGAACGGTTTATCAAGTAACATGTTGTAGCAACTGCCTCAGCCCAGAACTTTTTCTCCAAGCTAGCACTACTCAAGTACTTCGTGCTCTCTCCATCACTGTCCTATTCAACCTTTCTGCAACTCCATTTTGTTGTGGAGTATAAGGTGTAGTCTTATGTCTTTTAATCCCATGGTCTTCCTCTCGAATTCATCAGAACAAAATTCACTGCCATTATCAGTCCTTAAGCATTTTATTTTTCTTCCAGTCTAATTTTCTACAAGGTTTTTAAATTCCTTAAACCTGAACACTTCTGATTTACTTTTCAAAAAATAGACAAATGCTCTTCTCAATAATCATCAATAAACGATACATAGTACCTTGACTTAGACAAAGAAGGAACATTCACTGGACCAAATACATCATAATGAATATAATCTAGCAAACCAGAAGATTTATGAGGACTGGAACAAAAAGAAACACGGTGTTGCTTTCCATATATACAATGTTCACAGAATTCAAATTCAAGGTTACAATCATCAAGCCCCTCAACCAGGTTTTTATTCTTCAAGGTTTTAAAACCCTTCTCTCCAATGTGGCCTAGCCTATGATGCCAAAGAATAGTCTTTTCTGCTGGAAGTTTAACTTCCATAGAGTTTATACAATTAGGAACATTTCCCTCTTTTCCTCCATGAGTAGCTTTCTGTGACTTTACAGAGACACTGTTGCATTGAACAACATGTGCATCCAGCTTGTACAAGGTACCAATACGAGCACCCCTTGCTAGCACCATTGAGCCTTTAGTCATCTTGCAGCCATTTCCATAGAACGTGACTTGCACTCCAATATCATTCAGCTTACTAACATAAAGTAGATTTTGAGCCAAACCTGATATGTGCATCACATCCTTGATTCCCTTCACTCTTCCATCAAAGAATTGGATTCTGACTCTTCCACGGCCAACAATCTCCAAAGTTGAATCACTTGCCAAGTACACCTTTCCACCATCTTATTCTTCATACTTCATAAACCAATCTCTATGAGATGTCATGTGGAAAGATGCTCCAAAAATCAATCAGCCAGACATCATCTGATGCATGTGTAGCCAAGGCTGCAATGAAGGCGTCTGCATCACTTTGAGAAGAATCATTGTCAGAAGAATACTTCTTCTTCTTCTCTCCTCTTTACAATCCTTTCAAATATGACTAGGTTTCCCACAATTCCAACACTTCACCTTGGACTTCTTGCCAGGAGACTTTGATCTCCCCTCTAATTTTGATTTGTACTTCTTGTCCTTCTTCTTGCCTTTCTCTTTCGATTTTCCTCTAACAGCAAGAGCCTCCTTCGCCATCTCAAAAGATTTCCTTCTCATCTCTTCTGATAACAAAGAAGCAACAACATCCTCCATCTTAAAATTGGATATTGTACTCCCAATAGCCATCACCAGTTGATCCCAAGAGTCTAGCAAAGAACACAATAAAAGAATACAGCAATCCTCTTCATCAATCTTCACACCAACAGATGTTAACTGTGCAATCAGCATGTTGAATGTGTTCAAATGATCAGCTACAAACCCTCCTTCCTGCATTCTCAAAGTGTATAGCTTCTTCCTCAGGAACAATTTATTCACCAAGGACTTCCCCTAATAAATAGATGCCAATCTCTTCCACAAGGAAGATGCAGTCTTCTCTTCATGCACATTCAGAAGAACGGAGTCTGCCAAACAGAGCCTTATCAGCCCCTTAAAATTTCTATCTGCAAGGTCCCAATCTTCTTGCTTCATTCATGTAGGCTTCGTTCTAGACACAACAATCCAAATATCATGATCTACCAGCAGATCTTCCATTTTAAGTTTCCACAACTCAAAATTGCTCCCATTGAATTTCTCTATTTCAATCTTACCTGACGTGCTAGCCATCTCAATCTGTAATTGGAATTAACAAACTTCTACAAGAATCCCACTGAATAGAATTGACTCAAAAAACCCAACGTACCCACAAGGATAACACAACTGGCCAGGCTCTGATACCACTTGTAAGGAAAACTAAGGTGCGGAAACAACTCTCCTAACATCAAAACCTCAGGGAAGAATGCATAGACACTTTTAAATTTTACAATTATAGTCCAATTAAGATGCACTTAAAAGAGATAATAGAAATAGAGAATTAGACATACACATATGAACACCAGATTTACGTGGGAAAACCCTTACGGGAGAAAAACCCACCACATCAAGAGAAGTCACTTTGTATTACAGTAATAAAGATTACATACAGAGATCAGACTTATCTTTCTGATGTCAGTTTACAACAACATTCACAATGACCAACCTTGTATAGAACATTCACATTACAATGCTCTCATAATCGAATTCACACTGATCACCCTTCGAACTCTTCACCCAACTATCGAACCGATCACCTCGAACTAGAATACTTCTGCAATCACTGAGTATAACCATGACACCCCTTTCTATTGAACTTCCTCTCAATAATGGCCGCAACATTCCAACTACTAGCGGTTCCCATTCGGCTTCTTTGATTAGTCGAACATAAGCCACATAGGATGGTCACCACTTAGTCAATGGAGTTCATCATGTGTTGGAATTTTGGTGAGACACTAACCATGTCTCCTCGATGCCACAAAGCCAGCATTCGATATCGCCAAGAGTCAACACTATCGGCAAGAGGTTCCACCGAGTTTAGAAAATTATTGCTCAGACTTCGCCTTGTTGCCAAGACCTCATACCGATGATCATCACATGTATCGCTATTGCCAAGACTTATCGCTATTGGTGATACATCATACCGAAGCTCCAAAGTTCACATAGACAATAGAATCCCCATCGGCGAGACTATCATTCTTCGCTGAGAGATCTTACCGAAGTCTCATGTTACACCGCAATGGTCCACTATCGGCGAGACATATCGCTATCGCTGAGAGTTCTTACCGAATTCTCCAAGTTACCTTGAGACCACCAGTCACCAAGAGTCATACCGAACACATCCCACAGCATCGGTGAGACAAACGCCCGTCGCCAAGAGTTCTTACCAAACCCTTTCGTTACGCCGATGACTCCAAATGAATACCTATCAGCGAGACATCCCCATATCGACAAGACTTCATACCGAAGCATATGAGTTACTCTGATGACCACATGTGTAACACCCTATCGGCGAGACATACCATCTCAATAAGACTTCATACCGAGATAAGCCTTTCGGCCAAGGGTCTCCCCGACACCACTTGTCGCTCAAAGTCTCCCCGATATACGATAAGAGTGGCATGTCGGCCAGATATCTCCATTCGATAGAAGGTTACAACGAATGCCACAGGTCACGGCAATAACCCCAGTCAGCAAGACAGAAGCAAGGTCACAGCAACCAGATCATTTCAAAAGGTTTCACTGCTAGTCGGCCAGAAAATAAAGATGTCACACCGACATGGCTCTATCAGAGGTTTCAACCTGTGAGATTGAGGCACATAATTCCAACAAATAATAAATAAGTAACTAATCTAAACATTAGGACTTGCAAGTTGTATGATACACCTAATCCTAATAGTCTCATCATCCCCCTAGTGCAACCTCTTAGTTTTGTAATCCTTGTGGTTTGGGTGTCAGCTCCACATCATTTTGGATGTGAGGTTGTGTCTTGGTTTTTTTAGCAGATAAAATGATGATTTATTTTCTTTGGAATAGAAAATGAAGGTCCATTCTTATTCTAGTCCTACCCATTCATGAGAGATAACTAGTGGCCTTGTACCCTATCACTATGGTTATAGAAAACTCTATTCTCTCATATGGTCATTACTTGAGGTAATCTCATAACAATGTTAATTCTTTTGTTTGTGCAATCATCTTGTGTAAATTGTAATGCCCCAAGTCTTATATTAGGAAATTAACGAAAAAAATAAAGAAAAAAAAAATTCAATACAAATGTAGCATCAACACATGTCACATTACACACATACACACACAAGGTATCAATATACCACACGACACATGAGTCAAGTTATCACCAATGACCAAGTATGGTGACACAATCATGAGAATTTTCAAAATATGGGTCAAAGCCACCATCACAAACTAAAGACAAGTTATGGTAGAAGTATGGAGCTTCCATACAATCTTGAAAATCCCACAATGTGCTTCTCAACCTCCACTTTTTCCCCTCTTTCCTTGCATCAAGAAACTTTAGATCTCCCATGCAATTATGTAGCTTTGTGGAACCTTGATGTTCCCTTATAATTCTATAATTCCTACACATTACAATTAGACCCTCATCTTTACATCCCATACAAATCACATATGGACATTTGATCCCTAAAATATTATAATTGGTGGAACTTTGAATTTTCCATGCAAGTTTTTAGCCCCTAAAAATTACATGCAAACCTTTGATCCCCACCAAAATAGATTTTGTGGAACTTCAAAGCTTGTGCGTAGATTTGCAAGTCCTACAAATTGCATGTCAAGTATTAATTTTTGCAAACCAAACACTACGAAATTTTAGAGATCTAATGCAACTTTAAAGCTTGTGATCCACAAGGCTACCTCAAATTCCCACAATCTTGTAACCTCTAAAGTTGTAAAATTTTGCAATTCTAATGCAAGTTTTTACACTTGCAAACTATCTACCTACCTATAGTTCCTGCAAGCTTGTAATCCCAAACTTGTGGAACTTTTTTTTAAGGAAAGTTTACACACCTAATAACTTCTTACCTACCTTTGATTCTTATAAGCCCATAACCCTAACCCTAGGTATGTGTAACTTTATAGTTTTGAGGAAATTTTTCATTCTAATAATATGTAATATGCCTCTATAATTCCATATTTTGACTACTCTTGCCTACAAAAATTTAGGGTTCAACGTATTTTTATAAAAATAAAAACTATCAAGCAAGCTTCAAATTCTTACAACTATCTATAAAACTTCAGGGTCCTAACTAAAATTTGGATAACTACAAAATGCAAGTCCAAAATAGTGAATGAAAGGGCATAACTTTCTCATTTTATGCATGCTATATAGAAATGACTTGTGCTAAGCACTTAAGTATGTTTTACGCTCTTCATCAACCAAATAAAAAAATCCTAATACCTTGAGAACTATATAAACTCAATTTCAAAGTCTCATACCTACAAGGGTTTACACATGCTAAGGAAATGACAAAGTATGCAAGGGGAAACAAATTACTCATAAAAGTAAATGTTTCAACCTTAAATTGTGACATTCCATTTTTTATAAAAGAGAACTTAAATGTTCTACTAATTATTTCCACATATTCAATGTATATAATCAAAATTTTGACACGTTTATTTCGTCATTTCCTTCATAAAGTTTAATTGATAAAATTCACAAACATGATTTTTCATTCCAAAATAAAGATTGATTTTCATTCAAACATTATCATTACATGATCACAAGGTAAAGGCTACTTCCTCGACATGGAAGAATCACACTTTAATACGAAAATGATAAGAATATACAATTATAACATAATTGGGTATCTCCAAAGGTGATCCAAAAATCGCTAATTACAACTTTCTTAAAAATAATGGTTATAAGGCAATAAGCTAAGAAGGATTGGATCCATGAGAAAACTTTGGGATAATACCATGATTCATGAGCAATCCTAATGGCGATCAACACCATTAATCATGTGAATTACAAATGTTAAGATCACCAAAAAAGCCAAATATTGCCCAAGTAGTGAGAATCCTCAAGAGGTATATATGTGTCATTGGATTGTGATACAAATATCTTCAAAGTATTTTTTCATCCATTTTTTTTTGTTACTAATGGATATATAATTTTGTGTAGGGAAATATATATAGGGACTTGAGATTACAAATTAGGCTAAATATGTGTATCGCAAGAGGTCTTCCAATCAATGTGTTTACCTTGAGTTATGGTGTGTTTAGTTGGATGTGTGTACAACATGTTGTGGTTGATGTTCTAACTATGTAGATGAGTACTTGGCAGCCACTCAAGCTTGTTTGTTATTGTTTAGTTGTGGTTTTCGTGTTCAAATATTGAGTTGAAGCATGATGTGATAGTGTTTTTGTGTGACAATTAGTGTGTCATCGACTTGGTTAGAGATCTTATCTTTCATACATTGGTATGACTAAGTTTTTTGGTTGAGATGATGACCACCTTGGTTGCTATTACAAATGTTTGGTAAAGTTCATGACTAGTGAGGAGTTCAAACAATGCAACTTGGTTATGGGGATCAACTCCTAGTTGTTTGAGTTGTTTGCAACCAATGCAATGTATATAATAAGTGGGAGAATGTTGGAAATGGTTTTATACACCTCACATAATATTATTTAATAAAGGTAACATCCTAAGCATTGGGAACATCCTAATTAGTTTACTATTATGGTAACTACAATGTCTAAGGTGAACATGACAAACTTGGGACATGCATTGTGTTGTATGGAGTTTTGGTTAGGTGTACTAAAAGTTGAAAGCACAAGGATACACATGCAGACAAATTTGGTTGAGATGTGACAAAGTTGTTGAGGAGAAGATAAAAATACTAAGATAGAATCATCTATTTTTAATATGGTTGTTGTAATGTGCAAACTTGTTTGGACACATCTTGGAATACTTCTAGGAAGACATTTCAAAGTATGTGTCACCTCATGGAACCACTTTAGAACCATTTGGTGAGGTTTCATGTCAGTTAGCCCATGATTAATGTAATACCACTTAGTGGTTTTGTCAAGTTTATTTGAATTTCAAATTCCAAAGGAAATATAGAATGCAACAAAATAATAAAAAATTAGTAGCACCTCTAGCTTGTCAAGTCTCATTATATACTTTATCAAAATTGATGTATATTCTTTATATATTTATGCTTAATCTAATATCTATAAAGAAAGATCAAAGTTCATTTTCTTACATCACTACATTTTAGAAGGAAACCTTTACTTTTTTTCATTAAGGTGATGTTGAGTACCAACAATTTCTTGAAATGACTTGAAGTGAAATCAATATTTTTTGTCAACATTGATGATCCATCAATAAGCTATAATTATTATGCATAAGAAATGTGCTTCCACCCAAAGACACCACTAGAAACAATACTAATTAATTGTTTAATCGATTAGTTATGGGTCACTTTTGTTAGTGTTTTAAGTTTTTTAATTTTTGATGACAACACAAAATAGAATTTACAAGATAAAAAAATAACTACAAATTTGAAGGGTAATCTCTTTTGTAAAAGAGGGCTAAACTAAAACACTAGAACAATTAAATTATGGACAAAATTTATATTTACAATATGCTCAAAGTTTGATTTTAGGAGTGTTAACACACAATGAAAAATAAACTAACTTGCCTTATATTTTACCTCTTAGATATGAGCACAAGATTTAAACCAATACACACACATACATATGAGATTTTTTCCTTATCTTTTATAACTCTAAGAAAAAATTAACCCAACAAAACATACACTTCTAATTATATTTTACAAAACTATAAATTTTATAGAAATAATAATTGAATAGAAAAATTATGACACAAAACAAAATCACACAACTCATTTGAATATTAATATTCAAACCTATCAACATACAAATTAATAACATTTACAATTAAATATATAACCACTACTAGCTTTTATTTTTTTTTAAAACTATTTATAAATTAATTGACTTGACTAATAGTATTAATAATTACTCCCCTCGTCCCCGTGGTATCGCGCCAACATCACTGATCACGTGAAAAATGTTTACCAAATGCACTACAGTTTATAGGGGGGCTACTCGATTCTTACATTCTAAATAATAATAATAATTACAATATAATTGAAAATTAATTAGTTAAGTCGTTCATGGTATAATGTATTGGTTAAATTGTGGTATTGTTGTTGTTAACAAAGGTTCAAACTCCTGCTAGGCTATTGTGATCGTAAGCTCGTGCTCTCGCTGATATATTATGTTCACATGTTTGAACCTTCACATTGAAATTTGCGGATATTCAAGTTGTTGACTTCATGTTCCGAACCCCCTTGCATTAGTGTCTTTCAATTTTGTGCCCATGTTGAACTATTATGCTCAAACATTTGAACTATTCACATTAATGCAATATGTTCATAGACTACCAAATTTCCTGAATTACAGAGAAAAAAATAATAATTAAATTTAAAATACCCAAATACTATTTTTCAATCCTTCACATTTAATGCCGACAAAAAGGTCAATATAGCTTGTGATCATCAGATCCGTATGACAGTTGGCAATAAAATATATAAATTTAATCCTTACAACTGTACGCTCAACTGACCGTTGGAAGAGACAGCACTCCACGTGCCGGCTTTAGTGAAGACACCGAAAAGTACGATATCCAACGGACGTATTTCTTCGTTTATATCGTTATGTAACAGTGTACGTGCAATAATGGACTTTTTTTATTGTTTCTACGGCCTTGACAGCTGTAAAGGTTTTTGAATTATTTAGATGAATGCTCGCAGAATAAAACTTTACGTTAACTCATAAAAGATTGCCAAATAATTTTTCAGAAACATAAATATTAAAATAGAGATTTTAAGAAAGTAGTTGGATTTGATTTTTTCAAATATTAAATTTGATATTGGCTTATTTATTATTTTAGATCCTTGTTACGGTAACGAGTACTAAATGTGGCATGTACAAATATTTCTATTTGTGAGGATTTGAATAATAATTTTTCGTGATAAACGCAAAAAAATCATAACAAATTTAAGTGTCATATGTACTTATAAAGTATCTACAAAGTCTCTAAATTTCTATAATTAATTATTTTAATATTTTACATTAAAAATTAATTTATTAAAAATAGATATAAAGTATGTTAATTAAATTGCAATCTTAATTTTGTTTAAAAATATGTTTTTTAAAAATTAATCATTTTCTCAATACATTATAATGTTTAAGATAAACTACCTTAAATAAATATCTTTAAAAACGGTTTTTTAATAATAGTTCACATTTAAATATATTATTAAATAAAAATAGGTAATTTATAATATTGATTAATTTTGTAGTGATTCTCACATAATGTTTTCTTATGCACTCTTGTCTATTACAAGAATCCTAGACGTTCTTTCAAAAAAGTTGTTATTCGCTCTCTGGTATGGTTATTGGTGAGGGTGCAGGTGCTTCCACTATTCTAGCATCCATTGGTTCAATCATTTTGGGCCACAAGGGTTCATCAATTTCATACCTTCCCCTACATATAATGATTGCAATTCCACTACACCTTGGTGTCTCCTCTAGCTTTGGTGATGGTTGTGATGACTTTCCTAGTCCAAAGCCTTTTAGTGGTGATGGCATTGGCATCAAGATCCCATTGGAAAGTGTTTTGGTGAGTATGGCTTCTCCATTCATGATTTTGTTGCTCAAATTGTGCTTTGAGCTTGGTTTGCGGCTCCCTACGATCTTATGCAACCATTGCTAGTTCAAGGCTCCATGTCTAACCTTATTTGTAAGAAAAAATGTGTGCCCTCCCTTGTTCAGAATGCTCTCTTGTCATGGTTTTTGGATGGGACATGATAAAAAATGAAGACTTTTATCTTTGTCATGCCTAAGTTTGCAAATTTAACGATTTGTGCCCTTCTCTTCCCAACTTACATGATTGGGTTCTTGAATCTTGGAAGCCTCTCATTGGTGGAAAGAACGATTTATTTCCTTGTGTTAAGGGCCACTTCATTTTGTTTTTTTCCTCTTCAAAGGATAGAGATTTGATGCTTGGCGATATGCTTTGGATGTGAGCAGAGCACCCCCTCTTAATCAAACCTTGGTTCATCTCATTCAAACCCATCTTTGAACCTCTCCATATCAAACCAATTTGGGTTAGGCTATTGAATCTTCCTCTCCAATTGTAGGAAGACTCCCATAATGAATCCATTGGCAATACAATTGATCACTTCCTGAAGGTTGATTCTACTACTTCTATCATTTGTCACTCTACATTTTCCCATATTTTGGTGGACATAGATATCTCCAAGGCTCAACTTGATATTGTTTTGATGATGGGGGATAGGCCTTGGACTAAATGACTTGACCATAAGGGTCCCCCTTCAAATGTAGATGATGTTTTGCCATTAGCCAACTAGCTTTAAATTTTTAGAGTAGAGTTTTCCTGTGTGATCTGAGATTAAAAAAAATGAAGAGGATGGTTGCATTTATAGATATTCGATGATATTGATCAACAATTGAGATCAAATGAGAGACTAAAAAGATCAATGGTTGAGAATTGATGAGAGGATTTGATTGTCAGTTAACTGACTATATGATTTCAGTTAAGAGGATTGATTGAAGTGTTAACTAAGACTAACAGTTAGTTAACTAAATTGATTGCTCAGTGAACTCAAAGTGAATGAGAGTAAAGTGGATTTGATTTAGGATTTGACTTATTAGATTGATTAGTGAACTAAGAGTAAGTCTCAGTTAACAATTGAGGTGGTATTTGCATAAGTTTTTGATAATTAAATAAATTTAATTATTGTTTAAACGTGCAAGATTGAAATTCAAAAAATAAAGTAAATGATTTTATTTATTTTGGAAGAATAAAATATTGAGAGATAAATGAATTGATTAAATAATTAAAATAATTATTTAATTTAGGAAGTGGAAAATGGATAATTAATTAAATAATAATAGATTATTTAATTAACCTTTAGGATAGAAGAATAATTAGTAAATTAATTAAATAACATTAATTATTTAATTAATATAGATGAATAGAGGAATAAGTAATAGATTAATTAAATAACATTAGTTATTTAATTAATATAGAGGAATAGATAATATGAATTTAATTTAAATTATATAAAATTATTTAATTATCAAGATGAAGTGAAGATGATCACTAATTTAATCATTTAGTCATAATTAGGTGTCTACATTTTGCCCCTCTTTGAGACAATGCATTTTTTATAGCGTTGTTTCAAAGAAAGTGATGACATGCCCTAGTTTTCCTCAGCAAAATGAAGAAGTGAATGTAGGATGCCCCCTCAGGAGTTTGACAGAAGAATGAAATTGTGAAAATTAAACTTTCAAAAAATATGAAGAAAGATGTGATTGAGATGAAGGAAAATAGAAAGAGTAGGATAAGAAAGATTTGGATGAGTAGAAAAGTTAATATGGTGCAAGATAGTGATAATATAGTTATTGTTGATCAATATCATATATTGGAATGAAAAATAGAGTGATGTAGATGGAAAGAGATAGATTGATATAGATTGTGCTTTCTATTTTGTGCTTATTTTGTATCATCATAGAGCATTTTATTATGTGGCAAGCAGATGTATGCACACCAAGGCATGATTTTCTTTGGTGGCGCCTGTTTTCGTTTGCCTAAAGTTTTGATTAGAGACAAGTGGATATACGTACACCAAGCTGAGACAAACCCTGGTGACTTCAGTATCCTCTACCTAGAGAAAGACACAATAAACAAGGATTATTCTTAAATGTACGAGATAGATAGGACCTTGTTGGAATATGTAAGGAAACATAGCTTCATAGCATGATAACCCTAATGCATAAAGGTAATTTGATGACCTTATATACATAGGGTGATTTGTTAATGCTCTAATCAAGCCCAATACACACAAGGAAACATACCTATCATAGTAATGCTTAAGAATATTCCATAAACACGGCATATTAAAGTTATGACCTTGCCCCATTCTTGCTCCCCTAATCATTTTGAGATATCCTTGAGGAACATTGGAATAGAACAATAAGACAAATCAAGCAATAAAAGACTCAAAGACTAAACAGATCAATAGTTATAAGATTTTCTTGCCATAAAAGAGTTGCTCAATAGTGAAAAATGTCCATTGTAGGAAAGATGTATTCCATAAGACATGATTTATTTGATAAGATGTTAAAAGCAGATTTGGCAATAGATCAGTAGGTTGTAGATAGTTTAGCTAAATTTTCCTATTTTTTGATTGTTTCATGAATGCTCAATGTGTTAGGATTTTGTGTAGTTTGTGTTTGTTGAAATATCACATCAAGACAATGGAAATTTATTATGGATATGGTAGATGATGCTATGTTTTTAAATTTTTGGAATTTTTTTAAGTTTTGAAGTTTTCTAGAATATTTGATGTTTTTGGATTTTGTTGGGAATTTTTTATGTGTTAAGTTCGGACGAATGATCTTACAATGGACCAATATTAAGCCATAATAGGGATGACATGTATATGAAAGAGTTTTTTTTATTATGAATGGATTGGATGAAGGTGCTAATAGATGGTGGAATATGGCTTCTACACATGGTGCCTGTAAACATGTTTTCACCATGGTACTTACCCAAGGTGCCACCAAAGTAGTTTTCACCATAGGGAAAATTATTTTTTACTAAATTTTTCATATTTTTTCAATTTTTTGTATTTTTGCACTTGAGACAATTTGAGGATCAAGCATAGAATTTCCTCAAGTGGATGCCATTGATGGGCTCTTCAAGTGGTTCACCTTCGGATGTTGATAACTGATATGGTCCTAACCCATAAGCTGATGTGATAAAAAAAGGGGCATAACCAATTAGGCTCAAACTTTCCTTTCTTCTCTCATTCTTGTTGATTTTTTTTATTTTCCTTTAGTATCAAATCACCTACTTTGAATATGAGTGTGACAACCTTTTTATTGTAGTTGCAACGGAGGTGATGTTGGTATACTTGCAAGTGGTTTAGAGTGTTGACGCACCTTTCGTCAAGTAACTCCATGTCCTACAATCTGGTAATCTTGTGATCTTCATCATCTATGACATGGCATAGAGAAACTCATAGTGAAGGGAGCTCGACCTCTATGGGAAAATTTGATTCAGCTCCAAAGATGAGGGAATGTGGTGTTGTGTTTGTGGGTGTGTGAATGCTAGTTCGATACACCCACATTGCAAGGTTGAGTTGGATGTGCCAATCATGGCTAGCATCATTGACAATTTTCTTTAGGATTTTCAATATTGTTCTTTTTATGCCTTAACTTGACCGTTGCTTTGTGGGTAATAAGGAGTTGAGAAATAGTGTTGGATATGGAACTTATTGCATAGCTCACAGACATCTCAATTTTTGAATGGTCTACCATTGTTAGTGAAAATAGATGAAGGGATCCAATACCGGCAAATGATGTAATTTAGGATAAATTTGGTTATTTGGTTTCCGACAATATTAGTAAGTGGAATAGCTTCGATCTATTTGGTAAAATACTTTGTGGTGGTAATTATGAATTTATGTCTATTAGAGGATTGGGGATTAATTTTTCCTATGAGGTCAAGTCCCCACTATGAGAAAGGCCATAATGAGGTAGTTGTTTGTAGTTCCTGTGTAGGGGCATGTATAAGATTACCATGTTGTTGACACTTCAAACATTTGCACGCAAACTGGTGGGCTTCTCGTTCCATCATCGGCCAATAGTAGCCAGCTTTGATTAGTTTCTTGGATGTATTTGGACCGCTAGCATGTGCCCCACAAATACTATCATTGTACCTCTTGTAGGTCAATTTGTGCATCTTTCGAGTTAAAACACCTAAGGAGAGTATCATTAAAGCTCTTTTGATATAATGTATCATCGAGGACAAGGAAGCGGGATGAATGGCGAATGAAGGTTTTTCTTTGGTTATTAGATAAATTTGGTGGAAGGATTTTCTGGTGAAGGTAGTGGTATATGTCTTTGTACCAAGGGGAATTGGGACCAATGATTTCACACACAAGTTTAGACTTTGGGGCATCAAATGTAGGGACCAAGATTTGTTCCACTAAGAATTTATAATGTTGAGTATTTTGTGGCATATCTAGGAGAGATCCAATATTAGCCATGGCGTCTACTACCCTATTGCTTGGTCTTAGAACCTATTCAAATGTGAAATCAGTGAAGTACTGCTTGAAACTATCTACCATTTTCTTATAAGGTAGAAGTTTTTCATCCTTGTTTTGGTACTCATCATACAGCTACCTTATACCTAGTTGAGAATCCCCATAGACTTGAATTTGCTTGAGTTGACATTTTATTATTGTTTTAAGTCTGATTTAGTGCTTCATAATTTGTTATATTGTTTGTGCGTGGAAATTCCAAACAATAAGATTTGGGTATACAATCACCTTGGGGGGTGATAAATAGTACACCTACTCTTGATCCATGTTGTGTGTATGAGCCATCAAAGTATAGTTTCCATATTTGAGTCAAGGCGATTGTGAATATGCCCTTATCCAGAAAATCTGACACTATTGGGTGATCATCTATGATAGGGGCGTCTACTAGTTGATCTACAATTACTTGACCTTTGATTGTCTTCTTGTCAATGTATTCAATGTCAAATTCACTGAGAATCATGACCCATTTAGCTAGATGACCTATGAGTACGACCTTATTCAATAGATACTTGAAAGGATATATTTTTGCAATCAACTTGTTTTGGTGGTTCAACATATAATGTCTCAACTTTTGTGAAGCAAAAATAACTGCTAAACAGGCACGTTCAATTAGTGAATAATTGAGTTTGTAACCTACCAGAGCATGGCTGATGTAATAGATTTCCTTTTCTCAACCTATGTCATCATGTTGTGCCAGGAGTGCACCCAGTGTTGTTGGTGTGGTAGATATATACAATAGTAGAGTCCTACCCCAAACCAGTGGCATTAATACTGGAGGAGATGCCAAATAATCTTTGAGTTGTTGAAATCCCTTTTGACAATTTTTGTCCCATTTAAAGGTAACACCCTTATGCAAAAGGTGTGTAAATGGGTGGCACTTAAATCCATTTTGAAGATCTCTCCCATGCCTCAAGTACTCCAAGTGTATGTAAGTAGTATGACATGTGTACCCATTAGAGGACTTGAGCACAAAAAGGTTTGATTAATGATAGTTGGGCATGTGCAAATGATTAGAGTCCTTAATTAATTTGTCTTAGTTGGTTTTAATGAAAAGTGCAAACAATAGGAAAATTAAATAAATATTGGTATTTATTTAATTTTTGGATGAGATGAGACAGGCTTAGGCAAATAAATATTTAAATTTATTTATCTAAGGTGGACTACAATAAAAAAAAGTTTTAATGGATTAAGTGCTAGAAAGAGCGTCAAATGAATAATGATTTGATTAATTATTAATAATAATATTTCATTAATTTTGGAAGGAAAATTGAATAATTAATCAAATGCAAATGATTAATTATAGAGGGAATGACAAGTGATTAACTGACATGATGATGTGTCAATTTCAAGTGCTTAAACAATTATAGTTATTGTTAAATAGTGCATATCATCCCCAATTGGATTCAAAGATAAGGATTGAGTAGGATTGGAACAAGACATACCTATAATAGCTTCAACCCAAGATTTCTTTGAGGACAACTCTAAATTTATACCATTAGCAAATAAAAAATATTAGGATGCCTTAGAGAACTTACTAAGCTCATTCCTCTCTACCTCCTATAGAATAGGGTAAAATTAAGGTAAAAGGCATGAATCAACAAAACTCAAACCCTAAAGGCCCTAAACCAACAATGAAGCACAAATGAACATAGAAACATAAATTAATGAAGCAATATTACCAATATTCCTATGCCATGGTTGATTCACCTTCATTTCCCTTCTCCATTTTGCTTTATATGTTTGCTTGCCCTCAGATTTTGACTATGCAAGAATAAGCCTAGTGACAATGATAACAAAAAATTGAAGATAGTAATTGTCTCCTTGAATAGCATGCGCTTGAATTCTCTTATTAGTTAGCCTTAAAATGACAATGATAGGTCTCTTTTATAGAAAGTCAAATTTGAATGAAGGGATAGGATTAAAATCCAATATGACATGAAAATCAATGGTCAAGATTGCTTGAGAAGCAATGAAATAGGGTTAGGGAAAAATTAGGGCAAAGATAGGATTTGGTTAAGGATGGACAGTTGAGATTAAATTATAAAATAATTCAATCAAGGGTGGAAATTAATTGAGATAAGAAGAGATAAGATTGCCACAGACAAAGAGGTTTCCGGAGTAAATTAAATAATTATAAAATTATTTAATTTAGGAGAGAAAGTGAATAATTAAATAAGTTAAAACAATTATTTAATTATAGAAGAAGAGGGAGAATTCACTTTTAATTAAATAACATTAAAAGTAGAGGAAAAAGACAAATTAGTAAATAATTAAATAAATAAAATTTATTTAATTTATAGAAGAAGAGGATAATGAATAATTAAATAATTAAAATAATTGTTTAATTATAGTAGAAAATGATAATAATTAAATAAATAATTTATTTAATTATAGAGGAAAGGGGACATTAGTGATGTAATTAAATAAATTTTATTTAATTAATTAATCAAAAAGAAGAAATAAAAGGAAATAAATGAATTATTTAATTAATAGACGAATGTGACTTTAGACAATAATTAAATAATTAAAATTATTCAATTATGTAAGGAAGAAAGGGAATTGATGATAAAAAATGATGTGCGTAGGATTAGGACATTTTTTAGTGTCTACACCTCCATTCCTTGAGTGATAAATTCACTAAGCTCCTACATAATAGACTTTGACATAGTAGACACAACCTATGCCATGTGGGAAGATGTCATAAGGGCTCCAAGAAGAGATACTTTGCCATCATCCTCCTTAGAAGTGCAAGAGGCATAAAATGGTCACAATCTTCAATGCAACCATTGAGGCCTTTGTGATCCATGCTACTCAAGCTAGCATTAAGTTCACCAACCACTCCGATAAGGGCATCCACACTTTGAAACTTGCTCACAAAAGAAGGTAAGAGAAACCCATGTTTCAACCCTTGTTACGTGTCAAATCCAATGGGAGAAAAATACTCTACAATAGTGGTTCATGAAACCTCAATGACAAGGGAGCCAAACTTCCCAATAGCCACCAAAAGTGCCTTAGAAGTCTTTTGATGGGCCTCATACCATAGATATAATAATGTGTCTTGCTTAGTGTCATCAAAATCCCCATTCCATTTGTATGTAACCTCCTCATCCTCATCATTCAATCCTACAACAAGCCTCCATTCTCCTACTCATGAAAATTGTATTTTGGTAAAAAGAGGCTAATATTAATAGCATGTAGGCAAATAGTTAAATTCATGAGAAAATGTAAAATGGATGAGTAGATGTGTATTAAATCTAGAAACAAAATAAATTTTGGATCATAAAATGTGTGATATTTTATGACATAAAAGGATGACCAAAATTTTAAGACTTGTTTTAAAAAGTTATATTAAGAATTGCCTATCAATTAAATTAACATATCATGGTGAAAAAAATTAAATAAAAATCATCTCACCAAATATAAGTTACTCACATATACCTCTCATTTTAACAAAATTCATCAAATACAATATTTTTAAAAATATATAATTACCAAAATAATAAGATAATATTGTTTCTAGTATTAACCATTAAAATTTCTAACAATGACTAATATTTAAGAGAAATAAGCTCTCATATAAATTAGACAGTCATCAATTAAGTCTCAATAGCTACAATGCAAATGAAAGAAAAGAGTATGATACATGTAATTTAATGCCAACCATTGAAAAATTAGACTACCATGCACAAACATTCTAATGGACACAACCCTTCCCTTCATGGATAAAATCCACAAGAAATACTATAAATAAGAGAGAAGATATGGCCATGAATGTCAACAAAAAATACAAAAAAAATACTTGTATTGAACAAACAATCATTTAAATGATACCAAGATACCAAGTTATCTCACCATGTTTGATAGTTTCTAATCTATGTGAATTTATTAAGGGGTGGGACCAATTTGGGATATCAAAAATAGTGTTTTATGATTAATTAATTACAACATTAGCACATACATGTGTAATATTCTTCATGTTGGACGTCATCATTCAAGACGCTAATAGAATATTTATTGTCACATATGTTTTATTCTTCATGATAGATGTCATCCAACAAAGGGTATGAAGATTTGAATAAATTTGTTTGACAATTTCTTTGGACCAAATGGGATGCTACTACTAGTTTTAGGGCTACTTCTTGGTTTCATTGCATCCAACCTAGGTTTAAAAGTGGGTTGGAAATTATATATCTTAAACTCAAGGTTTATGTCTAATTATTAAATGGATTATTTGAGCAAGTGATGAACCATGGAATATTTAATTACAATGTAGAATCAATATAGTTATCATTAAAGGAAAATGGTAGAATGTGATTTGGTTGGACAAGATTTTCTTGCTCCCTTTTTTCAAATCAAAACTTCCTTTCCTATCCAATCAATTTGGAAACCTTGATAGCATATTTATCACTTCTCAAAGTAGAAAGAGAATTCATTACAACATCACTTTAATTTTGTATCTTCATCCATTTGTTGGAATAATCTTGTATAGTATCAAGAACAACCTCTTTCCATTAGCTTCCCCAAGCAAAGTTATTACTTTTTTTTGGAAAAAGGGGTAAAAATTTATTAAAAAAAAAAGAAGCTTACATACAATCCAAACCAAGACCCACCCCCACCCCCAAAAGGGCTAGAGGTCCAACTACCAAAAAACAACCACCAACCCTCAGGAGGATCCAAACCCCCAAGAAACTAGTCTATAGAAGCCCATCATCCAACAATGTCCTTGCTAATCATCTTGTCTAATCTATGGGATTGATCCCTAGATAAATGCTCCCACTCTTCCACCTGCTAGTCCCCTATATTCTCAAAGGCCCATTTTTCTAGGAAATTAGCTACCTTGTTCCACTCCCGTGGGATATGGATAAAGGAGACAAAACCAAGCACAAAACTCAATCGAAGAATTTGAAGAGCCACCAAAGATAGTTTCCAATTGACTCCATCCAACATCTGCTCATTCAACATATTAATAAAAATATGAGAATCAAATTCATAAATAATCTTACGCCACCAAGATCACAAGCTCTTCAAGAGCTGTAAAAATAGCCAAACCTTCCATAAGATTATTTGTTTGTTGCTCCATATAGATGGAGAAGAGAAAGATGGCATTCCCAAAAATGTCTCTCCCAACTCCACTAATCCCAACATTTGCAGGATTTCCCCTAGAGGAACCATCAGTATTAATATTGAAAACACCAACTGGGGGAGAGGACCACCTTCCCTCCCTCTAGTTCTTCTTTTTGGAATTGTGACACCTCCTTGCTCGAGAAGGCCCAGGATCACGATAATGAATTCCCAAGTTCTTCACCATCTCTTGCTCCCCACTCTCCAAGGGTATTGACACTGTACATTTAGCATTCACTGTCTCTTGAATCATGCCAACAATTCGCTGCCAAATTTGTTGAACTTCCAACTTGCTTCCCAAAAAGATTTGGCAATTCCTTTCTAGCCATATCTTCCAAATAATGAAAGAGGGGCTTATGCTCCACACCACCTGAAGAAAGAAAGCCTTCACTGAAGGTCTCCCCAAACTTCTCCAAAACTCAACCAAGGAAGAGGCATGAAGACAGGACTGCTTCCAAATTCCCCACCATAAATGTCAAATTTCCCTAAATATGGAGCACTAAAAAACAAATGAGATGAACTTTATTCACTATTGCCACATAAGACACATATAGACAGTCCCTAAAAACCTCATTTTCATAATTTATCCCAAGTGAGACACTTATTCCACGCAACAAGCCACATGAAGAATTGCATTTGGGACAAGAAAATTTATTCCACACATTCTTCCACCACATGACTTCCATCCCCCCATATTTATGAAGGTTCAACTCTTATTATCCAAAGGAAACCGAATACACCCCCTCTAGGAATTGGACTCCAAGCTAGGGTATCCCTCCCCCTTAGAGAACTAAAAAGTTGACCAACTAAAATCTTTCTTAATTCTTTTTGATCCTCAACAAAGCCCCTAACAGGCCATTTTGAGGGATCCTTCCATCTGGACACCTCCACTTGCCCCCATATCTAGGTAGATTTGAAGTCCACCTGAGACCATCTAACATTCGTGAAGCAATGACATAGGTCTTGTAAATGTGGATAAATGGAAATGATTAGGGGAGAACCATCTCAAGAATCATGCCAGAAAAGAGCCTCAGAGCCCCTGTTACATATCCAAAACAATCCTCTCTTAATTAAATTGGCACCCTTTTTAAGAGTGTCCTAAATCATAGAGCCATTACCCATCAGGAAAACCTAAGGCACATCTTCCTTCACCACACCCCTCAAATACTTGGAGGAGAGGATCTTAGTTCAAACTTGGTCCTGATTATTTCACCACCTCCAATAAAGCTTAGCAACCAAGGCCCGACAAGTGAGGCTAGCTTGCCTTAGCCCAAGACCACCCTCCTACTTTGGTCTGCAAATAGTCTCCTACTTAACAAAACTCCACTTCAAAGAGGCCAAATTACCAACCCATAAAAATTTCCTTGCAAGAGCATCCAAATCCTTAATGAAACTCATAGGAGCAACCTGAAGTAAGCACTTGTAATTAGGGAGAACTTGGACCACATATTTCAGAAGAAAAACTCTCCTAGCAAAAGAAAGCCACCTATGGGTCCAATGACTAACTCTCACCCAAAACTTATCCAACACATTTTTCCAAGTCCCCCTCAGAAGGTATCCAACAGAGAGAGGAATGTCGAGGTAAACCAAAGGAAGAGTTCCAATTTGGAATCTGAGAATTCAAGCAATACAATTATGAATAAGAGGATGGGTATTAAAGAAGAAAATGGAAGATTTACTTCATTTTTTGTTGACTTGAAGCCACAAGATAGATATCCAACGTCCATCTTCAGTTAGTAGTTTCTTTGATCTTGGCAATGCCCATCAACGTAGTGTCATCAACAAACTGCAAATAGGACTGTGAAGGCAAGCCATTGCCCCAACTCCACCCTTGAATAAAACCTTGATTTACATGAGATTTAATGAGTCTCCCCAAGCCCTCAACCAATAAAATAAACAAATAAGGCGACAATGGATCTCCCTGTCGAAGACCTCTGGAAGCGCCAAACAAGTCAAATGGTTCTTCATTGACAAGAACCAAGGAGGTAGACGAAACACAACTCATTATCTAATTAAACCCAATCACCACCAAAACTAAAAGCAAGAAGCACTTTTTGAAGGAATGACCATTTGACCTTATCATATGCTTTGGCCATGACCAGTTTAATAAACATAGCCTTCTCCTTTGAATTCGACATGGAGTGAATAGTCTCAACAATGATGACCACTCCATCTAGAATTTATCTATCTACCACAAATCTTCCCTACTCATTAGAAATGAGCCAGTTAATCCATGGCTTAAGCCTTTCAACAATCAACTTGGAGATAATTTTATAAACCACATTGCATAGAGCTATGGGCCTAAACAAGTTCAACAAATTAGCCCCTTCTCTCTTGGGGATAAAAGCAATTAGGAATGTTGATTCATAACCCTCAACATCTGCTTGTTCCTCTATGATTCTTGCACTACCTCTAGTAAGTCAAATTTTATAATTTCCTAGAATTCTTGAAAGAATTCTACTAGAAACCCATCAAGACCATGTGCTTTCCCTTTCTTCATCTAGAAGACAATTCCTTTCAATTCATCTAGAGAAATGGGACTAAAGTTGTTCATTCATTTCCATAGACACAAGAGGGGGAATACATGTCAAAATAAGATTTTCTTCTTCAATTGCAGGGGTGAGTCTTCCGTGATAAAAGAGAAGAAAAATATTGTGAAGCCTCCCTAGAGATCTCCCTTAAGGACAATAAATGATCTCCCCAAGAAGACACAAGAGAAGAGATCATATCCCCATGTCTTCTTGCCTTAACTAAGTTAAAGAAGGCCATATTTTTATCACCCTCCTAAAGCCACTCTACCCGAGCCTTCTACTTCCAATAAATATCCTTACACAATTCCCATTCTTCCAAATCCTTCAAGGCAATAGATTCCTCCTTTAGGGATCCTTCAGCAAGACCATAGTCTCTAATTTGTTGGGTGATATCATTCAAACGAGCCTAAGTTACCAACTTAGCTAAAAAGATATTACCAAAACATTGCCTATTCCACTTCTTGATAAATGAGTACGTCGATGTGTCATAGGTTGGTCTTCCACAATTCCACCAATGTATCAAAAGATCTTGCAACTAAGGATCTCGCAAACACATAAGTTGAAACTTAAAGGATAGATTCTTGGTGACCCCCACCAATGAAGTTGAGAGTTTGATAGGCTAGTGATCAAAACCCCTCTACTCCAATACTGCATATCCAAAAGCAAGACACCAAAAACCTATCTAGTCTCTCTGAGATAGAATCTTTACCACATCTATTACTATAGGTATATAAACCGTTACTGGGCCTTATATCCACCAAATTTAAGGAGACATTATCTTTGAGAAGAGAAGAAGAAGGCTCCAACCTTTCCACTCCTCCCCTCTTTTCTTCCAAATTGATAATTACATTAAAGTCCCTCACCAAGATCTAGGGGTAGAAAGGAACTAGAGACCAAATATACCTAATATGAGACCAGAGATGAGATTTTCCAAGAATATCAATTGAGACATAGATATTGGAAAATAGAACAATCTCTCTAGAGTCCAAACTAGAAGCAATCACAAAGATAGAAAATCTACTCTAGAGATCCACCAAAGAGGAGTAATCTTCATTGGTTTCATAAACAAGCTACCCGCCTGCATTGCCCTAAGCACTAATACATTGGCATTGGTTTCTCCACCAAAGTTTGAAAGACATGTTGCACATACTCTCCACTAATAGCTTAGTCTCCTATATAAAAAAATATTTGGTGGATGAGTTCTAACCAAATCTCAAAAAACTTTTTGTCTAGGGCCACTAATCAAGCCGCTTACTTTCCAGGAAAGGAAAATCATCTATGAGAGTCGGAGAAGTGGGAATCAATGGTTTTAACTGACCCCAACTCAACCAATGTCTCTCCCATTAATTTAATTTTATCCCGATCTTTCTTTTGTCCCACCTTAAGAGGTGTGTTTGGGGCTCCCTTCTTGAGATTCCTTTGCTCAATTCCTAATATGGGAGAGGCTCTACTTCCTTTCCCTAAATCCAAATCCACCTTCTCCAAAGGAGGAACCAACCCAACCAAGGTCGATTCATTGGTCCTCTCGATAATTTTAGTTATTATTGGGACACTGGATTTCATTGGGACAAGATCAATGTCCATCTATGCATCGAGCAACTTCTATACTCTTGAATATCCTTGTTATCAACCTCTCTAGTTACCACCTGATCCTCCTCCAAATTACTATCTCCAAGATGCACCCCACTCAAGTTCACCTCTTGTTGGTCTAAATCATCTAGCACATTAAATCAGTTGAAAACTCCCTCCTCCTATCTATCTTTGAGAGTTCTTTTCAACCCTCGACCCTTGTTACAAGACTTGACTAGTATAAAACCATCCTTATGTGTTTCCTCCCCCAAAATTGGAACCTTGCCTTTGTCCATCTTAGTAGGTTGACGAGGAGGCACATTTAGAGGGACTCCTGCAGAGCTAACCCTAAGACACCGCCTCTGCAAGTGACCATACTCATGACAAATCCAACATTAGAAAGGCAGCGCTTCATAATCCAATTGTTGAACCCATGAAGAGGAACCAAGTCATATTGCCAAAGAATCTGGAAAAGGATTATTTAAATCAATTTCAATGTAGATGCAAGCATAGGAAATTACCTTTTTATCTAGCATTTGTTGTGATGGATCCACCGGCTTGCCTAGCAACAATGCAATCATATGTAAAATATCATTCCTCCAAAATTCTAATGGGAACCAAGGGAGTCACACCCAGATAAGAACACGATTCATAAGCTCCTCCACAGGGTTAAAGCCAATATGCCAAGGCTTTAAAAACAGGCCAACTTGATTATAAAAATAGGCCCCCCCTCAAAGGCCTTATTGCGGCCAACCAAGCAATTGAATACCACCATAAATAATTATTGGCTACCAGCATAATCTGCATCTCACCCTCGAGGTTCTAGTTTATCGAGCCCAACATTCCAAAAAGGGAAGAAAAACCCTAATCCCCATGAACTTGCAAATTAAAGCATGATTCATCAAGTAATTGACGTCTTCTTCAATTGAGTCTGGTTGGATCGCCAAAATTGGTCTACCTTGACTCCTCTCCACGCATCCATTTACCTTAGGGATTCGAGGACCCCATTAAATGACAGGCCTGACTTGTTCAACAAATTGAAAGCACTTGCATGCTTTGACGAAGAAGGTTCATTCCTTCATAAAATCTCCCGAAAAGACATTTTGATTTAAATTTGCCCCTCCAACTGAGGCCCTACCCATCTCGAAAGGGAAAAAAACCCACCCAAAGGTCCTCGTCTAGGGCCTTTCAAACATAGATCAGACTGCAAAACCGTCCAGTCTTCACTAGCGCCTACAAACAAAGCAAGAAACAGAATCCTCAGACCTCCTTGGACACCAAGAAGACCCCTCTCGTGCCTGCAACTCTCCACCACGTAGAGAAAAAATCTCGCAGCAAAGAGAAAAGCTGTGACTAGGGCCTGTAAACCCTAGCACACACGGCTCTGCTTCACCTCGCGCCCATTGCAAGCCATCCGACCAATCCCAACAAATTTACTACTTGTTCAAGAGAGGGATTGGACAATTCAATCATAAATGAGACTTCAATGTATTGAGTTGGTCTCCTTAGCATATACCTAAAGGCTCATTTGAATTGAGAAATAATTATAAATATTTTATTATTTTTGTGTAATCCCTAATTCCTTTTGAACTAACTATTAAACTATGTGCTCTTATTTGTTATTTTTTCAAAGATTGACATTAGGCTAGAGGGGCCCACAGTAAGGCACCATAATTTCGGGTTTTTGAATTTCATACTATAATTTCAAATCAGTCCCAATTTTGTACAGCAAAGTATTTGGCTACTCGCTTAAAAAAATATTTTTAGGGTCACGCCATCAAATATGATGCCACATCAGCATGCTTTTTGTTGAGGTATCCAAAGAAGCTCAGAAACTACATACAATCCAACAATAGGACACTAAGTCATGTGAATATGTTTCGCTAATGTGGCATCACATGATTTGTCAGATTATGTACTTTATGGTTAAAAAGTGTTTTGCAATTAGATATTAAGGTGCTCCAGTGTGGGGCCCATTGAGAACTACTTCTATCCCCACTTTTGGTCTTCGCCCTAGTATGGGTCTCCCTCCCCTAGTTGTTCATTCATCATTTCTCAAACTTCCTTTTAAAGAAAAACTATTTTTTTCTCTTTCCTATAATGTCCCTAATTCCTAACCTCTATTAAATGGAGACACATATTTGCTAATAAAGCTTGGATTAAATTAAGTGCACAAATATGGAAACCTAAAGCCGATATTGGTGTGTAATTGTTGGTTTGGAAAAATTTACATTACATACCGCCTACTTGAGATAGATTGAGATGTCTAATGATTCAACCAATTAATTTTTCATCTTATCAATCAAATGAAAATGTTTATTCCAAGTATTTTTGTTAAAAACAATGGTTTGTTATTGTTAGAGACTTTCCAACTATATTTGATCTTCATTTGAATTGGAAAAAAACTTTGCTTAGAATGGGATTGAAAAGTAATGTAATTGTTGATACACATATATATTATCATCGTGTCTTTATAGAAAACTAAATATTTAATAGTGTTTTTTTTAATTCTAATTTTCATCAAGAAGTTGCAATTCCAAAAATTTAATCTCAACATATTTTTTTGAATTTTTTTGAATTGCATCTTTATTTGTTCAATTATGAAATGCTTAAGAGGAATAAAAAAGATCAAATATCAAGTAGAAACAAATTAAAAGACAAATCATTTCCAAGACAATGGAAAGAATACAATACTCAAAACACAAAAGATGTATTATATAAATTGATTATTTTTGTTTTTAACTTGATTTTACAACCGTTCCTTTGTAATATTGTTATGACTATTACTCATTACTGCATCTTTTTGTAGTGTTGGTTATTTGAATTTCTTTTAGATAATTCTAATTTGATACTCTACATAGTCTTTTATATATAGTTGTCTTTATTATAACTAAACATTATTCTGAGATATAAACATTATTCTGAGATATAAGCATTAAGCAAGGACTAAAAACATGGAACAATTAACTATGACTTTGTCCATGGAAGGGGACTACTCCACATCCTTGACTATTACTCATTACTGCATCTTTTTGTAGTGTTGGTTATTTGAATTCTTTTAGATAATTCTAATTTGATACTCTACAGTCTTTTATATATAGTTGTCTTTATTATAAAGAAACATTATTCTGAGATATAAGCATTAAGCAAGGACTAAAAACATGGAACAATTAACTACGACTTTGTCCATGGAAGGGGACTACTCCACATCCTTGACTATTACTCATTACTGCATCTTTTTGTAGTGTTGGTTATTTGAATTCTTTTAGATAATTCTAATTTGATACTCTACAGTCTTTTATATATAGTTGTCTTTATTATAAAGAAACATTATTCTGAGATATAAGCATTAAGCAAGGACTAAAAACATGGAACAATTAACTACGACTTTGTCCATGGAAGGGGACTACTCCACATCCTCCCAATATAATTAGGGCTAAGGAGAAAATAGCTACAAGTTTGCCTTGCCATGGTTGAGGGGAATAAGCTCCTCCAAAATATGCCCAATTTTGATGAGAGGACTAAGGGGACTACTCTTCTTCAATCTCTACATGTAACCCTAGGAAATAATTTATTAGATCAATAGTAATGAGCAGTCTGTTATTTTTAATTTCTAATAGTAGTGACCTGTCAGTGTGATTTTTAATTCCAAATGTATAATTTTGTCTAGCATATCATCACTCGTACGCTTTTTGTAATCTTCTCTAAAACATAATAAGAAAGGTTTGGATTGTGTGTCATTTTCGCCAGCAGTTGCCACTTTTATTATATAAAAAAATTATAAATTCAAAATAAATCGAAGATTAAAAAAGAAAGGTAAGATACACAATTGTCGTCATTACACTATTAAAAAATTAGTCATTTTCACCACTACACTGTTAAAATAGTAGTCATCTTTTTAAAGATTTGGTGTTATCATTTTCATTTTATTTCTTCTTTCTACTCTTCTTTCTATAGAAAAGAATATTATACCACAATTTTATTTTTTTAAACCATTACTTAGAAAAAAGCAAATAGCATCATTTCCAATAAACATCAAATCCTTATCTAAACATCAAATCCTTATCTAAAATAAGGATGCAGTTGCTGTTTATATGGTACGAATAAATAATGAATTTATGATATCCCTATCACTCTCGAGAATTTGCTGTTTATAGCTTAGCTGCTTGGGTTGTTTGGCTTTATCTTGAGAATTTGCATTGTTGAACATTTTCAGTTGATTATATCTTTTATTTTCTGACCACAAAAAAGTATACATGAAAAATATGAATAAAAGATGAAACAATATGCCCTGCCAATGAAATATCCTCTAGGAGACTAGGACAGCTTGGCTGCTTCGTGAACTTTTTGCTCCATACAATCAGGATAAACATCAAGCTATAATTCCTGCCTAACTGTGAAAGATGTGACTACTGAACGTTTGATGCATCAAATAGGCGAATAGCATTTGTCTGCCATATTCCAGGAAACTTGAGATAGAGAGATAAGAAGAGGTTCTCAAGTGGATAAGAGCAAACCTTTAAAAGAACAGCTTCAAGAAATCTGAAGAAACACTACAGAACAAAAGACAAGAATCGCACACAACACCCCAAGAATTATTTCCAACAAGAGAACAAAATCTATTTATGCACTCGTCTAGCAAAAGCAAGCCATAAAATGCTTTGTATCCATCACAAAAAAAAGATTTACAGCCATTCTACACCATAGTCAATCTCTAACATAGAACTAACAAAAAAAAGGAGACCTGTCTTTGAAAAAAAGATTTACACCCATTCTACACCATAGTCAATCTCTAGCATAGAATTAACAGAAAAAAGGAGATCTGTCTTTGAAATCATATGATGAAGATAATTCTAAAATTAAACATTTCTAGGCTTCTAACTTGTCATAAACTATGTTACAACAAAAGTTCAACCACTTGTCCTTCCAATATCATCCAATACTAGTCTTCAAGCATCTCCACTCTTCACAATTCTAAAAATATACAAAAGGGATGAACTATGATACAACAAAAGTTCAGCCACTTGTCTTTTTAATGTTTTCAAATACCGGTCATCTTCACGCATATAAGCCTTCTTAACTCCAAAATATACAAAAGCATCTAATGTACACACACTACACAGTACAATCATGGAAAGCAAAGCAATGTTCGTCTCCTCATGTCATCTCCTGGACGAAGAATTAAGGGAGACAGTGGATGATTCAAGCCTGGGATGAAAGCATTGACGATGCCCTTGAGGAAACAGTTGAGCGAGCATCCTCGAATCCTTCGGGATCATTGAACTTGCCCTCTAGAAGCAGGCAAGGAGGGGTAAAAGCCTCCACAATTGAGGGCAAAGTTGGAACTTCCTTCACATCCTTGGAGGCCACCTCCAAGGAAGTAACACAGAAGGAAGTGTAAAAACGCTTTTTGCAAAGAAAAGCAAATAATAGACTTACAATAGGAAGGGGGATGAGCAGAAATGAGTACACGAATTCCTTAGCTGAGAAATAGCCAATCATAGTAAGCTGTGAGAGGATCAAAGCTGCAATAATCCTGATGTGGATGTGAGGCCACATACGGCCATAGCTTTCATAAGAGGGCACATACACATTCAATGCCTGCACAAAGCAAAGCTTGTCAGCTAACAGAATAACTCCAGTTTTATGCTTAATTTGAGCTTCTTGGATCTATTACTAAAAGCATGTCTCATTACGGTACTGCCAAAAAAGGGCCATCAGTTCAGCAGGTCTACATAATACATATAAGTTTATAAATTATAATTATGCCTGACCATTGAAATTCCTGCAAGAGACGCAAAGTTTTCATGTTTGAGAGAGAGGGGAAATAACCTGGTTCCGAAGCACAAACCATCCCACGGAAAAGTACAGAATAGCAAATGGAATGATCATCGGTGCGAGGATGGAATAGGAAAGAGCAATAGTCATAACTAGCATGTCATTAGGCACTCTGGTAGCATAATTAAAACCACCAGGAGCCCATGCCTCCCGCCGCTCTGCTTCCGTCTTGCAAAGGAACCTCCTTTTGATGTGGTAGATCACCAGAGGCACTAAGCGAGAAATTTCTAGTCCATAGCCTACAAAAATCCTGTTTACAATGGAAAAGAAGACACCCAGCTAATCAGGAACTCGTCAATTTATTAGAAAGCTTTTCCCATCAATAACAAAATTCATTCAGAAACCTAAGAATAATGAAACCTAAGAAGAGTTAAAACGTATACATGGGGAAGAGAAACCATCTTACTTGAGAGCAACAAAACTGATGAAGAAGGTAGCAGTTTTAGGAAGAGAAGTGGCTAGAATGTCAACAACTTTTGAAGGTTGCTTCTGAATCTGTTTGAGTGACTCAAACAAGGTTCCACCAATTGTAACTCCCAGAAAAACGTTGAACACTATAAAATAAAAATATTTTCCAGATGTAGCTCTCACAGCATGGCTCTCTGAAACCAACCCTTCTGCCTTGGAGAGGATCATAAGAATTACCGGCAGAAAAGCCAAGAAGAGAATCAACGCGAGCTGAGGCAAATAGGCTTCAAGGATGCTTTTAAGTGCTTTTTTATCCACAACCCATTTCAAAAAGGGTAGAAGTTTCCTCAGTTCATCAAGAGTTGTAAAAGCAGATACAAAACCAATTGGAATCATGTAGAAAACAACAGTTAGGAACACAATAACGTAGACCGTATTTGCCCTAATCATCCTCTGGTAGAAAGGAATGCTCAGATTCTTCCACACCACTTGACGTGGCTCAGGAGCAGGAATTACAGTCCATGTATCTGTAAGTTGTGAATGTACAGTTTGTGAGGCAGCTGCAGCTGCAAGCCTACAGTTGAATATTATAAAAGCGGCACCAACCTGCTTCTCTGTTAATGCAATCTTCTGTTTTGTATTCAGCTTGAGCATTAAATCTTTTATCTTCTCATTGTAGAAATCAATGGAATCCACACTTTTACCCATCAGCCCTAAAAACCCAGTCTTATGCGTTGGGCGTGTCTTCGACTCTTCAAATACAAATTCAGCACGGGCAAGTTTCTTTCTGTATCCTTCTATCTTCACCCACACCTTATTAGCCTGCTCATAAACACAAAAAAGAGTGAGACTGAATATTGAGTACAAAACCCACGAATTTCACAGTCTCCAAGAGCCTAACTAAGCAATGAATAACAGAGTAGCATTCAGCCCACCAACAATATTGAGTCAGCATTAAAAATATTGGACTGGAAGATGACATGATTTTTCACCGAGAAAACCTAGGTTTTCGTTGCAGTGAAAGTAATATTCCTTATCTCTGATATCCTTTGACCAGAGAAGAAAAATTCAAAAATTCATCCATGACTAACTCGAAACTGTAGCTAAAGCTCAAATCCGCTTATCTTGAAAGAAATCTGCAGGCTAGGATGAAAAATAACTCAAAAATCCTATTTTTTAATCTGGCTCCCTTCGAAATACCTAAGAAAATTGCATTCACAATCACAATCTGACTCCCTTGGAGTCCATATGCTAGCTGCTGCTACCTCAAACCATGTGTTAAATCCTGTGGCAAATAGAAATTGACCTAAAAAAAGGAAACATTTCAATTTTTATAGAGTGAATTTAGGTCAGAGAAGATCGTTCCATGTACCTCAGAAATGTCAGAGATAATCAAAGATTGATCGAACGTGTCCGGGTGCAGTCTCCTGAAGAAAGAATCTACTTGTTCTTTGCGTGTCTTTCCAGCTGGTACTGGAGGAATATCTTGAGCAAGTACTACAAATTGCTCAGGTTTCGCCTCCAAGGAAGCTTGCTCCCTTGCTCTAAGATTCAGAACACGCTTGTACGTTTTCCACAGGATAAAGTAAGTCACAAAAGAAACGAAGTATATGGCGACTAGAAAACCCCATAGCCGATTACTTTTTTGCTGTGGCGCAGAGAAAGTTTTTACGCTTAGAAATTGGATTAAAAATACAAGAAATGTGGATTAAAAATTACATGAAAAGACAGGTATTCGCATTGCACCTGAACATTGCCCATTGCAAGGTTGTCAAATTCATCATACGAGGAGGCTGTTTTGTGCTTGGCAAGAGCCATCTGCCGTTGGATTTCATTATTGCGGTCAGTTGCGCTAAGGGGAAGAAGCACTGGCAAGCAAATTGCTGAAGATAATATCATGATTGCAAGGGCTGTTTCAAGACAAACCACCAACAACAATCTTAGTTAGAGTCATTAGTTTTTGACGGTCCATTACAGTGAATTTTAAAAGCTTTTGAATAAACTTTGCAGTAACGTGTACATCTAACATTTCGAATCACACTCGGCGATTCCATAATTGTGATTTCATCATTGCCAGGGCTGTTTCAAGAAGAACTACCAAAAACACTCTTACTTAGAAGCATTAGGCTTTGACATTCCATTTTCAATTTTTAGATAAAACTGTGCAGAAACTTTTCCATCAACACTAGGTGATACATCATAAGTAATAGTCAAACACTCTTACTTATTTTTCAGTAAGCAATAGTCAAGAAAACCCCTTCCTTTGCCGATCTAAGAATTTATTTTCTTACAGAGAAAATACAGTGTGCATTAAGTTTCTATTGTATCAGGCCTAGCCATGAGATAACAACTTTAGTACGCATCAGGTACATGATATTATGTTTGACAGGAAAAAAGCAAGTAATAGTCAAGATAACCCCTTCTTTTGCCGATCTAGGAATTTATTTTCTAACAGAGAATATACAGTCTGCATTGTAAGTTTCTGCTGTATCAGGCCTAGCCACGAGATAACAACTTTATTAGTACGCACCAGGTACATGATATTATGTTTGACAGGAAAGAAAAATCTAAAATCACTCATTTTCTCTAACATTTTACACTGTAACGGTTATTTGTCAAGGAGGGTAACGCTACAAAGAAGAGGGTTTGGTGCTTTCAACATGTTTAGACCATGGCAAATCAAAATGGGGGACTGGAAAATTGCTAAGAGGCGTAATTTCAGTTTTTCTATGAATCTGGGCCTTCAAAATATGAACATTCAAAGGTGCGGATACATTGCAGTTGAAAAGATAATGTGGAAACCAGCCATACCAGTAGCGAGAAACGTAAGGTAAACAGCAGTATCGAGACCAGCCGTGGCGATAATATCGTCTTCAGAGGCTCGCCAAGCTTCTGCCATCCACGTAAAAGGGTTGCGAGTCTTGGAGACATAGCCATCCTTGCCTTTTCCCCTCAGCAGTCTGTTTGGGTAATACACCACCTGGTTGCCCTCCTTGGAGGCCAGCCATACATAGAGCAACAGCAGCACCACGAACACCAGAAACGAAGTCCCCACAGACGTCAACAGCGAACTAAAATCCATTCCCGTGCAGTTGAGATAATGGAATACACAGCTTAGCTGATTTATGCGTGGCTACAGCTTGTGTGTGACTAACGGTTAAATGGAATGAGTATGAATGCGTCTAAATATACAGAAAGGGCCACGCTATTCCCACGGTAAAGGCGCGGAGAAGAGCGACAGAGCGACAGAACCAGGCCCACCTCGAAGCTAACCAGCTAAATTGACAGAAACTTGTGTGGGACTGCATGACACCTCATTTAATTCCCATCTGATATTTATCCTTGCCATTATGGAGCACCTTTTGAGTTCCATTTGCTTCTAAATTGCGACTCTCCTTTTGACCTGTCTGCTTTTTCATTTTCACCAAAAAATCTTTTTAAAGGATATGACAGATATATAACTACTACCAAACAGTGCTATCAAATGATTGGCATGTATTATATATTATTTTTTTGGAGTTATTGTGTGTAGTAATTGGTAAACAAAATTATAAATATCTGTGGCTATTTATCATCATTTGATAATATAAAAGAAGAAAAGAATTTTGAAGTTAAGGAATAATTTATTAAGATTAATGATCATTTTTAAATATATTTAAGAATGTAATTTACAGTGTTATTGTATGATTATTCTAAATGTGATCATTTAATAGAAGAAAAGTTCAAAAGAATTTTGAAGATATTATGAGAAATTATTTATTAAGATCAATGATCATTTCTAAATATATTCAAGAGTGTTATTTAAAGTGCTATTATATAATTACTCTAAATACGATAATTTAATAGAAGAAAAGAATTTTGAAGGTATTATAAGGAATAGTTTATTAAGATCAATGACCATTTCTAAATATATTCAAGAGTGTTATTTAAAGTGTTATTATATAATTACTTTGAATGTGATAATTTAATGGAAGAAAATAATTTTGAAGATATTATTTATCAAGATCGATGATCATTTGAACATATTCAAGAGTGCTATTTAAAGTGTTATTTTAGAATTACAATTTGTCGGCAGAAAACAAAGAATAAAAAATAGTTTTGGTCATATTATAGTCACTAATTTTGACTATCTTAAAGTTGTTGGAGTCAAATCTTGGAATTGATAAGGTTGAGATGTAAGACTCACTTGTGTTTGGTATCTTACTAATGTTTGTTGACGCATGTTTTTAGGACTCAAATCAATAGATAGATTATCTATGATTTCATAATTAAAATATTATTATTAGAAGATGAATTATATGATGTTGGTTGGTTTTTAATTTGTGTTTCATTAATTGCTATTTTATTAGGTAGATGTTGTAGACACTTGAAATTGACACATCATCTTTTCAACTTATCACTTTTATTTCCTTTACAATTATCCATTTGCATTTGATTAATTATTTGATTTTCCTTCCAAAATTAATTAAATCATTGTTCATTTGATCCTCTTTCTAGCACTTAATCTGTTCAGACTCATTTTTTTGTAGTTCGCCTTAGAGAAATAATCTAAATGTTTATTTACCTAAGCCTGTCTCACCCCATCCAAAAATTAAATAAATACCAATATTTATTTACTTTGCCTATTGAGTGCACTTTTTATTAACCAAGTCAAATTAATTAAGGACTATAATCATTTGCACATGCTTAACTATCATTATCAAAGTTTTATGTGCTCAAGTCCCCAAATGAGTATACATGTCATACTACATGTACACTTGGAGTACTTGAGGCATGGGGGAGATCTTCACATCCCTCAAAAAATTACATTTTGGATCCTCACCATCCACTTTATACAAGGCGCATCTTTCACCCTTAATTCCCCTTGAACCTTGGAGACCCATTTGACCTTCATTCCAAGCATGAAACTTGTTCTCTCCTCATGCCTCCAATCCTCCCAAGCCGTGAAATCCCTTGATCTCTCCAACTCATCTTGACCCTCCATTTCCTCATCCAAAAATCTATAAATTGGATTGTCACATCTCGATTTTGCTTGCATAAAATTTCTTTGATAATAAATGGAACTAGATGAGACCATTGGACAATATGTGATTAATGTGTTTTTGTGGATGATAAATTAGATGATATCTTAAAATGCATGATTATTATGATTAAAATAATGATGAATTATTGTGATGCAAATATTTTGATTATTGCTTATGGTTTTATGGACTAACATATTGATAAGATATTAAATGCAAATTAGTGTAGGAGCAGGTTGAAAGCGAGAACATGGTTGAGGTAGAGATGTCCTAGTTGTTTGACTATAGTTGGCATGATGGAAATCCTAAGCACACACTCACATAGTTGCATTCATTCTGCATTGTGTATGATTATGATTGCATTGCGTTATCATGAATATGGTATGGCCTTTTGTGTGTGTTATGACTTAGATAATGACTATGTTTTATGGATGTTTGTTTGCAAAATTAATTTAATTGGGAAAAATAAAATGTTTTATTTTCAAATGTTTGATAATGACAAATTTCATAACTTATTTTTATATATATAAGGAAAATACCCCAAGGTGTAGACCTGTTGGTCGAGTCATTGAAAGACATAAATGATCAACATAGGTTCAAACCTCGACTCACTTAGTTGTGCACATTGTGGGGCAAGCGCTGGGAAATCACACAGCCCAGAGGTGGATTAGTCTCGCCTAGTATTGGAAACTTAAGAGAAGCTCGACCGATCGCGGGGATACCACATTTAATATATCAAATATATATATATAATATAATAAGGAAACTATTATTATATATAAATATATAAATAGTTATTATTAAAAAAAGGAAATAAAAATTAAATAAGTTTTAATTTAATTGCATGATTATTATTATTAAATAAAATAAAATAAGTTTAAATTCAAATTAAAATTGCATAAAAAATCATGTGTTTGAAAGTTCAGTTCTAAATTATACACTAGAGTTGATCTTTTTACATGAAAATATTAAAAAGATTATAAAGAGGACAAAACTTAACAAGGAAAAACACACGACAGTTTTGGAAATAAAAAATTCCATTGACCAAGGAGAATTGGCATGATTGAAGAGGTTGGATCGTGGCATTGTAAGCATGTTGAAGAGATTAGCGCAACAACCATCATATTCAACTTGTTCAGGAGCTAGGTATTTATCACACCATCAATCTTGATATGTACTAGTTTTCATGATAAATTATTAGAATCTCAATCTGCAACCTAGTTGTTTGACAATAGTCGGCATGATGGAAATCCTAAGCACACTCACAGTTGCATTCATCCTACATTGTGTATGATTATGATTGCATTGTGTTATCATGAATATGTTATGACCTTTTTGTGTGTTATGATTTAGATAATGACTATGTTTTATGGATGTTTGTTTGTAAAATTAATTTAATTAAGAAAAATAAAAGGTTTTATTTTCAAATGTTTGATAATGATAAATCTCATAACTTATATTTATATATATGTATATATAAAATAAGGAAAATCCCCTGGGGTGTAGACATGTTTTGCCGAGCCATTGAAAGACATGGATAATCAACACAGGTTCAAGCCTCGAGTCACCTAGCCACGCACGTCGTGGGGTAGGCGTTGGGAAATTGCGCAACCTAGAGGTGGACTAGTCTTGCCTTGTATTGGAAACTTAGGAGAAGCTCGACCGATCGCGGGGATACCACCTTTGAGATATCAAAAATATATATATTGTAATAAGGAAATTATTATTATATATTTAAATATATAAATAGTTATTATTAAAAAAAAAGGAAATAAAAATAAAATAAGTGTTAATTTAATTGCATTATTATTATTATTAAAGAAAATAAAATAAAATAAAATAATTTTAAATTCAAATTAAAATTGCATGAAAAATCATGTGTTCGAAAGTTCAGTTCTAAATTAAAGACTAGAGTTGAGCTTTTTACATGAAAATTGCATGAAAATATCAAAAAATTATAAAGAGGACAAAACTCGGCAAAGGAAAAACACACGACAGTTTTGGAAATCAAAAATTGCATCAACCAAGGAGAATTGGCATGATTGAAGAGGTTGGATCATGGCACCGTAAGCAAGTTGAAGAGATTAGCGCAACAGTCATCATATTCAACTTGTTCAGGAGCTAGGTATTTATCGCACCATCGATCTTGATATGTACTAGTTTGCATGATAAATTATTTATCGCACCATCGATCTTGATATGTACTAGTTTGCATGATAAATTATTAGATTCTCAATCTGCAACCTACCACTTTTTAGTTGTGTAGAACCTTTTTAAACCCACCTTGTTTTTATTTTTGATATATCTAGCCTTATAATGGAACTATTCTTTTCAGTTCAAACCATATGATGATCATTGTCATTGTGTGAGGGGGAAAATCATAGACATAAATAAGATAAACGTACTTGAAATTATAATTTAATCTATAATCAAGAACACTAATCTAGATCTATTCCTACACTTACGAAATGAACAATTAAGAATACTAAATTCAAGAACATGAAAATGAAATGCATAAACAATTGAATTCAATAATAAAACTGTTACCCATCTCGTATTGGAGTATATTCACAAGGATGTGGTTGCTTGTATCACTGTGAAGCCTCCATAGTTCGTGTGTGAAATCTCGAAGAAAAATGTGTGTATGGTTAATCAAAGATATGTTGAAGCTCTATCAATGGTGTTTTGGCATTACTTCATTGTCTGAATATGTTGATTCTCTGATCCTTTTTGTGAGGAAAGAGGTTTGTTATATAGAAAGTGTGATTCAAAATGGATGATCAGGATTAAACAATGTTGAATCAAGATTGATGGTTGAGAGATGTTGAGAGGATTTAGACATGAATAATCTATGCAAAATAGAATGTACAATTTGTATGATTGAAGAAATAGATTGAATAATTAGTGGGATTGAAGAATAGATTGATCAGTCCTGAATTGATTGATTAGTCAGGGAATCATAATTTGCTCAATCAAGACTAGATTGATCAGTTAGGATTAGATTGAGAAATTAGGGGATCATAATTTACTCAATCAGGAAAGTGGTTGAGAAGGATTAATTAATTGATTTAATTCATTCATTCATGTTTTGGAGTTGAACGTGCAAATCAAGTTTCACTTTTGCAAATAAAGTTGTATTAGTTTGATTTATTTTTTATGATGTTTTGAATAGTTTGATTTAATTATTCAAATTTTGGAGGGAAAGTGTCATAATTAAATTATTATGATTTAATAATTCAATTAACTTAGGGGAATAAGGTGATTTAGTGACGTAATTAAATAATTGGTGTTGTTTAACTAATCAAGATGAATAAAGTTAGATTAGGACTTTATTAAATAAATGTAATTTATTTAATTGGTCGAAATGATAGAAATGTGAATTAATTAAATAAAGTTGTTTTATTCAATTAATAGCAGAAATAGGGTTTTCAAGACTTTATTAAATAAATGGAATTTACTTAATTCATCGAAAATGATGAAAAAGTGAATTAATTAAATAATGTTGTATTATTCAATTAATAGGGGAAATTAGGGTTTTGGATGCAATTGATGTGAAATGCAGTGATGTTAGATGATAATGATACCGATGATGTGAAAATGTCGTTTAGGGTGTGGTAGGTTTTAGGTCAATTTTACATGTTTACATTTTGCCCCTCTTTGATACAAAGTATTGGTTGTTTTGTTTCAAAGATTTTGATTTTAAGATCAAGTTGTTGAAAAAAATTATCATTTAGGGTGTGATAGGTTTTAGGTCAATTTTACATGTCTACATTTTGCCCCTCTTTGATACAAAGTATTGGTTGCTTTGTTTCAAATATTTCGATTTTAAGATCAAGTTTTTGAAAAAAAATTATGCCCCGGTGTTCAGCGGAATGATGGTAGGACTCTTTGTTGCCCCCTTGAGAGGTTGGCCAAAATTTCAATTTTGAGGTCAGGCTCACGACATTGTTCTATTTCAGTTCATATGTGTTTAGGATGAAAAAATAGGTCTAAAGGTCCCTCGTTGCTTGTTCTGATGTTCTCAGGAAGTCCTAATTTGAACGTAGGAAGGTTCCCTAATTAAAAATTAGGGTTTCCTAGGTAAAAAATAGGGGTTGAGGATTAATATAGGTAATTAGGGTTCTAATTGCCTCATTTGTCCTTTGATCCTATAGTGAATTCTTGTCTCTGGATTTCCCATTTTGTCACTTGTCAAGGAACAATGCCTAGGATTCAGGGAGCTCCACATCGTTCGGACATGGTTTGAGAGTTTGGACGGCCTGCAGGCATCGATGGCCCGATATGTACCCTCTTACTTCTTGTTTTTGTCTTTTCATGTTCTCGTAATTTGTGTACAAAGTTTCTTGAGTCAAAAGTGAGGGTTTTATGTTTTCTACATCTTTGCATTATTTTCTGCGCATTTGACTTGTTAGAAAGCTCGCACTTGCTCTAGGTCTTCACTTTTGACATAAAGTTTCACTTTTGGAATTTGCATTTTCTCTAATTCTTCTCTTTTGAATGCTCTGAGACTGTTTCTATACATTTGAGTTGAACCTATGCACTTGCAAAATTTCCTTGTTTTTCATATTCTCTCACTTGCAAATGCTCCTTGCTTTTGACTTTTTTCATCACACTTGTTAGTGACTTCATCGCTTTTTCCTATTTGGAACACTAAGTCTCATTTTTCATCATTTTTGTTTTATTTTACACGATCAGAGTGAAATCCTAACATTGTGGGTTAAAATGATTACAGGTGGTCCTTAAACCACTGCAGCCATGGGAGAGACGACCTTGGGATCTATTCGATCTGATTGCTCACTTCAATGTTTTGGAGTGAGATTTCCTAGATGCAGTCGAGCTTTTTCATATTTGTTACATGCCTCCCATTTGATCTCACACAATGATGATGACCACACTCGTGGAGCAGTGGCATTCAGAGACTTCCTCGTTCCATTTACCTACAGGAGAGGTCACCATTACACTTGAGGATGTGTGGAGGATTCTTCGCATTCCTATCCATGGTGAACTCATGACATACCATGTTTGACAAGGTACTCATGCCATGTGGCATGTGCTAGGTGTTAGAAACTTGGAGGTTCAATAGTCTGAGATTGATTTGTTTGAGTTCGTTGGCAGTGCAAACCCTATTTCTCTTGTCGTTTGCAGTTTGATTTCGGGACTAGTTGTTCTTGATAGGAGAGGTTGTTAGTTCCTTGTTGGATGGGGTATTTACATTGAGGGTATGTTTGAGCATGGGACCAGATATGCATGGGGTTCATGTCTTCTCGCCCACCTCTATAGAGATATGCACAAGGTTGTATATCGAGGCAGGAAATCTATTTCCATAGGTGTTTCTCTTTTGCATATTTGGGCTTAGGAGCACATTGCAATTGCTCGGTCGGATGGTATTCAGGATCGTACTGCTAGGGATCTGTACTCATATCATTATGGAGATTTCTTATATTACACCTTGCCTAGGGATCTTCCATACTAGCGTCGTGTGTTTGACGACATGCCAATTTTTTTTCGAAGATCCTATATGGACTATGAGGCATGGCCAGAGGATCTGGAGCAGCTTGTGTACTATCATCAAACCAGATGGTTGATTGGTCGATCTCATTCTCTTCTAGAGTGATACCTACCTGACAGAGTATGTTGTCAGTTTGGAGAGAGACAGGGTCATTTTCCTAATACTTATGAGGCTCGATTCAGTCAAACCACCAGAGAGGTCCGTGTATGGGGTTATTAGGCAGATAGAGATGTTGTTGTTGTTGCATTTAGAGCACTTTCCCTAGTTGGATCCAGGGTTGGTCAGTTGGTTCAGCAAATCCGAGTACCACACCCGATTTCGATTAGTGGTGGGCACGACATGTGCCTTTGAGGTTCACAAATCCTAGGGGTGATCCCACCTTAGGAAAAGTAGGCATTACAGGTCGTGTGGCGAGCAATAGCGCATTGAGGTTCTTGTAGAGAAGCTGGGTAGGGCCCGACAGGATGGGGCATAAGGTGATCAAGCACAGGGTCTGAGACAAGTTCCAAGTCCTCCTCCACCACCTGGGGATGGAGGAAACTTTTATGAACTATTTTTGGCTAGTTAATTTAAGAATAATATTAATGAAGACTTCAAAAAATAGGGTTCCTGCCAATGGACTAGTGTTTTTAGACAAATTTCAAAAACTAGATTTGCTAATTAGGAAAGGCATTCCTATAAAAATTAAGAATCATCTTATTAGGGCAATAAATATTCTCATACCATTTTATACATGTAAAGCATTTTTGTAACTTTTAAATTTCCTTACAACAAAATATCTTTCATAGAAGGTCATATCGAATACATTCTTATTGTATGATTTCCCCACCCTTGTCTTTTAAACCCATAATACAACATGAACTCGTGGAAAAGAATCATTTGAACATAAAAATTATTACATAGATCATTTGCAAATTTGGTAATAAATTTAGGACAGATTTGTAGGTATAATGAAAACTAGATTATAAATATAGTGTGAGAATCCACGATTATGAAGGTAGAAATACCAGTGGCTTATTGATTATATATATATGGAATGAGATTGTTAAATTTGTATTGAGGGATAACCCATGACTATAAATATACATAAATTCGTTTTGTTGTTTTTAAACCGTTGTATCATTCCGCATGGATTTGCAAATTTGAACAGTAGTATACTGGTAAACATTTTATATTTGTTGTGATGATTCCACCATTAAACTGTAAAATTGTACAAATGAAACTGTCATTTAATTGTATAGATCTGATTTTTTTATTTCCAATCAATATATCAAAATTATAATTATACATACTCATATAAATATATATGTATATACATATAACTATATAAATATATAATAGTACAAATATGCATCACATGTTTTTTATTAGAGGTAAAACAGGTTTTGAAGGAGCCCCAAAACCCTTTACAAAAAAGAATGTTGCCTCAAAAGAAAAGCATGAAAATCAACAAGCAGCCAACAAGCAACAAACCACAAGCAAAAAAGCTGCCAAAAAGAGGAGTAGAAATAACACAAACTACAGATTCTTTAAAATGTCAATTTCCTCCATGTCACCATCAATAATCTTTTGGTGCACTTCCATCACCTCAGTGATCTCCTTGGTAGGAATCCTAGCATTCAACTTAGTTTTATTACACATCCTAGTATAGGGACCTTTATCACTTAACTCTTTAATCAAAACACTAGGAAGGCCAACCACATTACCATCAACATCCTTCCCACTTGACGCTTCCTCCATCCACTGCCTCACCTTCTCATTGAGAAGGCACATACCCTTAGCTTCATTTTTCATGACAAACTTGCTAACATCCACAACCTTACATCCAATTTCAGATAAGCCCATTCCAACATTTCTTCAAGAGCCACAATCTTCATTTCAAAAACTTGTTTCAACTTTAGCACCTCGTCAGCAACAATTTTCATCACATCAAAAAGCTGATTGATTTGAGCTTGCAAAGAAGGCTCTAAAGGATTAGAGGACTCCGTAACTTTACTAACCAAACCACGAACCTTCACATTGGTGAGATTCAATTTATTGAAATCCCACTTAAAAATCTTGAAGAGAGTTAAAGTGTCATCTTTCACTAACCCCAACATGTTAGGTAACTCCTCCCTATTGCAGATGAAGACACATCTATCATCCACTGAGTCTTCCAGGGAATCCTTGCTAGGATTTTCACTTTCAAGAACATCCTTCCCTTTCTGACTAGCAACTGACACCTTAATTTTGTGAATGGAGCTTTCAATTTCTTCAGCCACACTCCTCCCTTTCTCCTTCACCTTCAAACCTTGTTCTTACAGAATCGCATTGTCCTGATCACTAGCATTCTTTATAGGCTCAACTATAGGGGAATCAACACCAAACTCCTCTTGGTTGAGGTCATCATTTTGTTGAGCCTTCTTCTAGGTACTCTTGCCCTTTGAACCCAACTTCCTCTTCAAACCAAATAATGGGGGTTTCCCAGCCTTGTCCCCAACAATAATTTTCTTCCCTTTCTTTAGACCAGAGGAATCACCCTTCATAACTTTACCACCCAGGGACTTACCAGCGACCATCTCTTCACTACCCGTTTCATAATCAACAAAGATAAGGGTTTTAGGTCTTTTACCTTTCTTAACACTCTTTCCCTCAACAGGAGTAGGAGGCTTTGAATAAACTTCCATGGAAGCATCCAAACTAGGATCATATTCCTCATTAGCAGAACCCAAATTAGACCCAGTTTCATAATCCAAACCAAGCTTCTTCTGCCAAACCTTAGTAACCCTCTTAGGTTACTCAAGAACAATATAAGACTTAGCATACTCATAAATAAGGAGGATAAGACCCACATGAACAACGTGGTTATTGGGATTACGTCTATAATCTCTAATACCACATTCCATGGAAGCAAGAAAATAATAGGGAAAGGAGACCATTTTCTTATGCCTTAAATGGTTGAGAAGGACAAAATGATAACCGGATAAAACAGAGAAACACCCATCGAATGTAAAGTACCTCATGATTTCTTTGGCAACATCGCCAACCCCAACATTTATCCCTCTCCAATCTATTCCTTTCATCATCCTTGAAGAAAATTTCCAATGCAACATTCGACTCCTTTTTATCTCTGTAAATTTTCCTACCCTCAATAGAAATACCCATAATTCTAGCAATTATGTCTTCAGTTATATTGAACTCAGTCACACCAAGCTTCAAAATCTTGTTCTTCCAAACCTGAACAAAAGCCTTAGTTTCCTTAGGGTCATGTCCATGGAGTCTCTCAATGTATGGTGTAACACCTCCCAACTGCAACCTTTCCCAAACTTTCACATTGGTCTTCGAAGTGTCACAAGAGAAGGGTTTGGCTTTGTTCCAGTCGCCACCCATGATCACATTCACCAAAAACCACAGAAGGTTGAGAAACTTATAGAAAATAAGAAGAATCCTTGAGAATAAATCCTTGGATCTACCCACAATCCGTGTGGGAGAGGTAAGGTGGCAAGGGGTAATAATTAATCTAGAAGGTTGCCCCTTATGGAAGATAGTCATTTAATCAACAAAATACAAGGCCAAATCTGAATCGAGATCACACCAAGAAATACTCTGCCACGTGAACAAGCTCATGTGAAATAAGGTGATGATGAAAAGATCCCCCTCCTTATCATGTTTGTAAATCATGATTTAAACTTACATGGGCTTCGATGGGGAGGGGGTTGTTACCTTCCCATATCCTATGTTCATTGACCCCAATGTTAGCAAAAACATCATCAAGACCATTTCCCTCTCTAAAGATATGGGAAATGTAACATTCATCAAAGGAGTTCAAGATTTCCATTGCATCCAAAATGAAAGATTCAACCATCCACGAAGGGGGTGTGGATTTCTTAAGGTTGTTAATAATATTTAGAGAGTCACCCTCAATCCAAACCTTCCTAAATCCTTTAGATTGAGCAACCTTCAACCCATGATAGGTAGCTAAAGCTTCCACAAAGGAACAATATAAGGAGGATTCGACTCTTTTCATCATCACCTTATTATAAGGAGGGTTTTTGTTAACATTGGGGTCAATGAACATAGGATATGGGAAGGGAATGACCCCCTCCCCATCAAATCCCACATAAGTTTAAATCATGATTTACAAACATGTTAAGGAGGGGGCTCTTTTCATCATCACCTTATTTCACATGAACTTGTTCATGTGGTAGAGTATTTATTGGTGTGATCTTTTTTCAAATTCGGCCTTGTATTTTGTTGATTTGACTATCTTTCGTAAGGGGAAACCTTCTAGATTATTTATTACCCCCTTCCACCTTACCTCTCCCACACAAATTGTGGGTAGCTCTAAGGCTTTATTCTCGAGGTTTCTTCTTATTCTCTATAAGTTTCTCAAGCTTCTGTGGTTTTTGTACATGCTAAGGAGGGGGCTCTTTTCATCATCACCTTATTTCACATGAGCTTGTTCATGTGGCAGAGTATTTCTTGGTGTGATCTTGATTCAGATTTAGCCTTGTATTTTGTTGATTTGACTATCTTCTGTAAGGGGCGTCCTTCTAGATTAATTATTACCCCTGCCACCTTACCTCTTCCACATGGATTGTGGGTAGCTCTAAGGCTTTATTCTCAAGGCTTCTTCTTATTCTTTGTAAGTTTTTCAAGCTTATGTGGTTTTTGGTGAATGTGATCATGGAACAAACATGAGGCTAAATGTGGGGGTTACTATTGCAGATCTATTAAGAAAATTTGCGGCGACGTTGTCGAAGAAATAATGAGGTACTTTATGCTCAATGGGAATTTCTTTGTTTTATATGGTTATAATTTTGTCCTTCTCAACCATTTTAGGCATAAGAAAAAAGGTCTCCTTTCCCTACTATTTGCTTGCTTCCATGGAATGTGGTATTAGAGATCATAGGCGTAATCCCAAGCACCATGTTCTTCATGTGGGCCTTATCCTCCTTATTTCTGAGTATGCTAAGTCTTATATAATTGTTCCTGGGCAACCTAAATGTGAAATAGATTGGAGAGGGCTAAATGTGAGGGTTACTATCGCAGCTCTATTAAGGCAATTTGGGGTGACGTTTCCGAAGAAATCATGAAAGGAATAGATTGGAGAGGGCTATATGCAGGGGTTACTATTGTAGCTCTATTAAGGTTATTTTTCTTATTATCATGGGTTGAAGGTTGCTTAGTGTAAAGGATTTAGGAAGGTTTGGATCAAGGGTGACTCTAAATATTATTAACAACCTTAAGAAATCCACACCCCCTTTGCGGACGGTTGAATCTCTCATTTTGGATGTTGTGGAAATCTTGACCTCCTTTGATGAATGCTACATTTCCCATATCTTTAGAGGGGGAAATGGTCTTGTTGATGTTTTTGCTAACATTGGGGTTAATGAAAATAGGATATGGGAAGGGAACGACCCCCTCCCCATCAAAGCCTATGTAAGTTTAAATCATGATTTACAAACATGTTAAGGAGGGGGCTCTTTTCATCATCACCTTATTTCACATGAGCTTGTTCACATGGCAGATTATTTCTTGGTGTGATCTCGATTCAAATTTGGCCTTGTATTTTGTTCATTTGACTATCTTTCGTAAGGGGTGTCCTTCTAGATTAATTATTACCCCCTTCCACCTTACCTCTCCCACACGGATTGTGGGTAGCTCTAAGGATTTATTCTCAAGGCTTCTTCTTCTTCTCTGTAAATCATATGCGTAATCCCAAGAACCTTGTTCTTCATGTGGTCCTTATCCTCCTTATTTTTGAGTATTCTAAGTCTTATATTGTTCTTGAGCAGCCTAAATGCGAAATATATTGAAAAGGGTTAAGTGTGGGGGTTACTATCACAGCTCTATTAAGGCGATTTGGGGCGACATTGTTGAAGAAATCTTGGTGGAAATTTCTCTGTTTTATCTAGTTATCACTTTTTCCTTCTCAACCATTTTAGGCATAAGAAAAAGGTCTCCTTTCCCTATTATTTACTTGCTTCCATGGAATGTGATATTAGAGATCATAGGCATAATCTCAAGAACCTTGTTCTTCACGTGGACCTTATCCTCCTTATTTCTGAGTATTCTAAGTCTTATCACATGTTATGAACTGATTTCTTTTGAATTTAACATGCATGACATCAATAATTAGTTAGTATATTACATGCACATTATATATTGCATGGGATTGAGAAATATCATTAGAGATCTAGTTGCATGACAATAATAAAGCTTACGTGTCAATAATTAAATTGCATGTTGATTATACATTTAAACCATCATTATGCATGAAAGGATATAAATAATAAAAGATCTCCATATAATCATTTTCTATGAAAAGAAAAAGAATTATTTATTTTATGATCATTATGCATATTATTGTCTTCTATATGAGATTTGGTTACCTTCTGGGATGGGTGTTGAATATGAGCTAGCAAATGGGAGTAGATTTACTTTTTCTAAATCTACCTACCATTTTTTGGTTTAATTGCTTTGGCCAAAGCTATGTGTACCATTGAGATAGATGAATGTTATTTTATTATCTTTGTCATATTCTGATAGTAGGGCATAGCATGCTCATATGTGAAATGCATGTAGATATATCAGGTTGCATTGGATTCCATCTTGTTAGTCATTTTCAAGTTGTTAGGCTTCTCGTGTAGGGTCGAGTATTCTTCATGTTAGGAAGAATTTCAAGGGAGCATAAGCTTCGTGGTTGGATGGAAAAGCACCTAAATCATGTTCTCATCTCTTGGTTTGTAGATGACCGTTATGGTTAGTGGTGGTCAAAGACTCCAATGATTATTTTTATTTACTTTATTGTTATGACCAGATGGGCATGAGAGCCTGAGTCATATTCTTACAATATTTATATATTGTACTCATAATACTTAATGTGATGATGTACCTTATTTTTAGTACTTAATATTCTGGATTAGACACTTTTACATGTGAGATGTAATATGTCATTGTATGTATTGAAGATGTTTCATTTCATTTCTATATTTATGTAAAAATAAGTTAATATTTATATTTGTGAGACTGTTTAGGGTTTCAAACCTTACATTTGGTATTAGAGCTCTAGGTTTAACACTAGGGCCTTTGTCTAACTGCGATAAGATGAAAATTTTGGCACGGGTCATTTCATATCCAACCATGGTGCAAACTAGGAACAATGACCATAGTGGAATGAGAAACAATGAGCAAAATGATAGGTTGGACCAAATCCTCAACCGTCTGACCGAAACAAGGAACGGGATGAACAACTTAGAACAAGAGGTTAGAGGGAACCGAGAGAAATGGAATCGAGGGAATGAAGACCGTGGATTTCAAGGGAAAGAATTGAAGAAGAACTAGGTAAGGACCTTAAGAGGATTGTACTGCCCAAATTTGATGGAAAAAGCATCGGAGATGGAGTTAAAGCTTGAGATGGATAAATACTTTGAACTTAGGAATCTATCTAATGAGGCAAAGGTTTTTTGTGTTGCATATCAACTCACTGGTGAAGAAACTACATGGTGGGACAATGAAAAAGTTAAAAAAGAAGCTACTACCAGGGGAGACAACTTGGGAAATATTTCTTCAATATTTTAGGAAGAGGTGGTTACCTCAAATCTTCTTTGAAAAGAAGATGACAAAGTTCTAGAATTTGATTCAAGGTAACATGATAGTGACTTGGTATTGGGAAAAGTTCACCCACTTTCTTAAGTATGTACCTCAGTATCAATTGGATGAGTTATTTTGAATCAAGTTCATCTTGGGATTGAAGCTTCAAATTGGAGCAGATGTGGACATCCATAACCCTTTGACTATGGATGAAGTTTTTGATAAAGCCACCAAATAAGAGCAAAAACTTCAACAAGTGGCTAACTATTGCAAGAACTGAGATGCTAGATCTGGATTTGCAAATAAGAAATTTTAGAATAATAACCATCCTGGAGGCAACAATTAGCAGAACCGAAACATGAAGTGAGGCAACAATTTCCAAGATAAAGTAGAAGGGAATCACAATGGATGAAATATAAGGGCTAACTACAAAAACAACAATAATAGGGGGAATAGGCCTGAAGGAACAAGAGCACCTCATAGTGGATGCTTTATATGTGGAGGAGAGCACTATTCCAATGTTTGTCCTTAATGTTCAAGAGAACAAAGGGAAAGGAATCAGTAAGGGGCACCTCAACATCAAATCCATGCAGTTGTAGACAACTGTAAGGCTGACTTCCAAGCCACACCAATTCAGTGCACCGATAAGCTCTATGGCCAATTTTTTTTTATATTAATTGATACTAGAGAAACTGAATATTTTGTAGATCCAAAAATAGTTTCAAAGTTATTAGTTAGACCAGGAAATATGGCTAATTCATGGATGGTCCAATATGGAAATCAAGCATAAAAGAGCATAGATTCTTGTCTTTCTTGTAGTGAGTTAGAACTTACAAGTTTTCAAACACAATTCAACCTTTATGTAGCTCCCTTAGGAACATATGGTGTGATTTTGGGAATCAATCGATTGACTAAACATAAGTATATCGTAAATTATGAAGATAAGGTTGTAAGATGTTTGGATGATTTTGGGAATCATGTTGAGATTTATGGCTTTCAATGACCTTTGGAACTTAGACAAATTTCAACTATGCAAATAAAGAAGTCCCAAAGGAAGGGATGTTCCATGTATGTTGTTGACATTATTGACCTTGATATTATGAAGCTAGTACATGATGACTACACTATCCTAAAAGAATTTCAAGATGTGTTTCTAGAGGAATTAACAAAGTTGCCACCAAAAAGGGAATTTGATTTTTCTATTGAGTTGTTGCCTAGAACAAAACCTTAGTCCAAGGCTCCCTATAGGATGACCACTACCGAGTTGTATGAATTGAAGACCCAACTACATGAGTTGTTGAACCAAGGGTTTATCAAACCTAGTATGTCACCATGGGGTGCACCGGTCATTTTGTGAAGAAGGATGGAACTTTGTGCTTGCACATTGACTATAGGATGTTGAACAAGGAAACTATCAAGAATAAGTACCCCCTTCCAATAATTGGTGAACTCTTTGATCAAATGAAAGGGGCTACAATATTCTCTAAGATAGATCTAAGATCCAGATATCACCAATTGAGGATTAAAGAGGAGGACATCTCCAAGGTAGCTTTTTGGACTCATTATGGCCACTACAAATTCATTAGAATGTCATTCAGATTAATTAATGCTCCCACAACTTTCATGAACTTAATGAACAATGTATTCAAAGATTGCTTAGATGACTTTATGCTAATATTCTTGGACGATATCTTGATTTATTCCAAGAATATTAAGGAGCATGAAAAGAATTTAAAGATAGTGTTACAACATTTGAGGGAGAGAAATTTTTTTGGAAAGCTATCCAAGTATACCTTCTATCAAGACAAGGTGAATTATCTAGGCCATATCATTTGAGCAGAAGGGATTGTAGTAGATCTAGGGAAAATCAAGGCAATAGTTGATTGGCCTCGACTGTAGAATGTAATTGAAGTTTGAAGCTTCATGGGACTTGTAGGATACTACATGAAGTTTATAGAAGGGTTTTGTAGAATTGCACCACCAATCACTTCACTCCAAAAGAAAGGAAAAATGTTTTAGTGGACTGAAAAATGTGAGCAAGCTTTCCAACTAAAGGAAAAGCTCACTATAGGTCCAATTTTGACTATATCTAATCCTAATGGGAAATTCATGATGATAATCGATGCATTAGGAAAAGGTGTATGAGGAATGCTAATGTAGAATGGGAAAGTGGTGGCTTATGAATCAAGTAAATTGAAGTAGTATGAGTTGAACTATGGACCGCATGACTTAGAGTTAGTCGTCATAGTTCATGCACTATAGATGTGGAGACATTACCTCTTGGGGAAGTCATTTGAATTAAAGATAAACCACCTAGGACTCAAGTATATTTTCACACAACCCAACCTCAATGCTCGACAAAGGAGATGGTTAGAGTTCCTCAATGAATATGATTTTGGCATTGAGTATATCAAGGGGAGAAAAAATAGAGTAGTTGATTCTCTTAGTAGAAGAAGGCATCTAGAAGCTATGACTACTATAAGGTTTAACTTGAGACAACAAGTGGTTCAAAAATATACAAGGAGATGAGTACTATTCTAGAGTGAAGCAATCCTTGGAGGAGAACCCCTCAAACTATCATTTCAATGGGTATGTGTTGGAATTAGATGGAATTTTGAGATACCAAGGAAGAATGTACATTCCAAACTTAGGGGATTTGAGAAAGTTGATCCTAGAAGAAATTCATGATGCACCTTATTCGGGGTACCTTGGAGTAACCAAGATGGTAGAAAATTTGAGATCTCTATACTTTTGGCCAAGCCTCAAGAAGGATGTAATTGAATATGTGGCTCGATATTTGGAGTGTCAGCGAGTCAAGGCTAAGCATGTGAATCCAACAAGGCTTTTGTACCCACATTACATACCTAAGTATAAATGGAAAGTGATTAGTATAGATTTCATTCAAAGGTTGCCTATGTCCAAGAACACACATGATATAATTTTGGTAGTTATGGATAAGTTGACAAAGGTAGCACACTTCATTCTAGGAAATCTTAACCTGATGGTTCATTGACATTGGCTAAGAGGATTTTTCAAGAGATATTTCATTTGAATGGATTACCTAAGAGTATCATTTTAAATTGGGATACTCACATGAAATCTAGATTGTGGACAACATTGAATGCAATGTTAGGAAAAAGATTGATTTTCAGTTCAACATACCACCCAAAAATAGATGGAAAAATAAAGAGTGAATTAGGTAGTTGGAGACCTACTTAGAATGTATTGTATAGATCAATAGTACAAGTGGGAAGAGTATCTTCCATTGGTGGAGTTTTCTTATAACAACTCCTACCATGCATCTTTGGGGATGACACAATTTGAAGCTCTTATGGGTGAAAGTGTCACACACCTATTAATTTAAATAAGGTGGAAGACAAAATATTAATTGGTCTAGATAGGCTTAGAGAGATGGATGATGAAATGAAATTGATCAAGGGGAGATTGAAGGAAGCGAAAAATAGGTAGAAGAGTTGTGTAGATAAAAATAGAACTTTCAAGAAGCTTTCAGTTGGTGATAAGGTATTCTTAAGGGTTAAACCTCATAATATTTCCATATCATTTGGAAAATCTTCCAAACTAGCACCAAGATTTATGGGTCCTTTTGATGTATTGGAAGTAATCAACCCAATTACAAACTTGCTCTACCACCTGCTCTTGCTCAAATCCATAATGTGTTTCATGTGTCTATGCTTAAGTTGTATCATCCTGTACCACCCATATACTTGATTGGAATGCTTTATAGGTACATGATCCAAGAGTGGTGTTGGTGGAGCCCACTTGAATTCTGGAATGGCACAACATTAAGTTGCACAATAGAGACATTGTGCAGTATAAGGTCCTATGGGACCAATATTCTATGTATAGTGCATGAAAATATTTTAAAAAATAAAGAGGAGAGAACATAGCAAAGGAAAAACACACAATGGTTTTGGAAATAAAAAATTGCATCGACCAAGGAGAATTGGCAAGGTTGAGGAGATTGGATCGTGGCATCGTAAGAAGGTTGAAGAGATTAGTGTAGCAACCATCATATTCAACTTTTTTAGGAGCTAGGTATTTATCACACCATCGATCTTGATATGTACTAGGTTGCATGATAAATTATTGGAATCTCAATTCGCAACCTACCACTTTTTAGCTGTGCAGAACCTTTTTAAACCCACCTTGTTTTTATTTTTGATATATCTAGCCTTACAATGGAACTATTTTTTTTAGTTCGAACAAGATGATGATCATTGTCATATTCTCAAAAGTTATTGGAATTTGAAAACCCCCTTATTCGTAGTACATTTGTAGACTCGGGAAATTTTAAATTAGATAGTGATGAACAATAGGGTGACTTTTATGAACTATTTTTGGCCAGTTAAATTAAAAATAATATTAATGTAGACTTCAAAAAAATAGGGTTCTTGCCAATAGACTAGTGTTTTCAAACAAATGTCAAAACTAGATTCGCTAATTAGGAAAGACGTTCCTACAAAAATTAAGAATCATCTTATCATGGCGATAAATATTCACATACCATTTTATACATGTAAAGCATTTTTGTAACTTTTAAATTTCCATATAACAAAATATCTTTCATAGAAGGTCATATTAGATACATTCTTATTGTATGATTTCCCCACCCTTGTCTTTTAAACCCATAATACTATATGAACTTGTGGAATAGAATCATCTGAACATCAAAATTACAAAGATCATTTGCAAATTTGGTAATAAATTTAGGATAGATTTGTATGTATAATAAAAATTGGATTATAAATATAACGTGAGAATCTATGGCTATGAAGGTAGAAATAACAGTGGCTTATCAATTATATATATTATATACATATATATGTATATGTATATGCATATATATGTATATGCATATATGTATATGCATATATGTATATGTATATATGTATATGTATATACATGTATATGTATATATGTATATATGTATATGGAATGAGATTATTAAGTTTGTATTAAGGGACATCCCATGACTATAAATATACATAAATTCTTGTTGTTTTTAAACCACTATAATATTCTATATGGATCTGCAAATTTGAATAGTAGTATATTGGCAAACATTTTATATCTGTTGTGATGATTCCACCATTAAATTGTAAAAATGTAAGAATGAAACTATCATTTAATTGTATAGATCTAATTATTTTATTTCCAATCAGTATATCAAAAGTATAATTATACATACTCATATAAATATATATGTGTATATACATATAACTATATAAATATATAATAGTACGAATATGCATCACATGTTATGAACTGATTTCTTCTGAATTTAACCTTCATGACATCAATAATTAGTTAGTATTACATGTACATTATATATTGCATGGAATTGAGAAATATCTTTAGAGATCTAGTTGCATGACAATAATAAAGCTTGCATGTCAATAATTAAATTGCACGTCAATTATACATTTAAACCATCATTATGCATGAAAGGATAGAAATAATAAAATATCTCCATATAATCATTTTACATAAAAAGAAAAAGAGTTATTTATTTTATGATCATTATGCATGTTATTGTCTTCTATATGAGATTTGATTGCCTTTTGAGATAGGTGTTGAATATGGGCTAACACAGGGGAGTAGATTTTCTTTTTTTCCAAATCTACCTACCATTTTTCAGTTTAATTGCTTTGGCCAAAGCTATGTGTACCATTGAGATAGATGGATGCTATTTTATTATCTTTGTCATATCCTGATAGTAGGGCATAGCATGTTCTTATATGAAATGCATGCAAATATATTATGTTGCATTGGATTCCATCCTGCATGTTGTTTTTAGGTTGCTAGGCTTCTCATGCAGGGTTGGGTATTCTTCATGTTACAAAGAATTCTGAGGAAGCATAAGCTTCCTGGTTGGGCGAAAAAATGCCTAAATCATGTTCTCATCTCTTAGTTTGCAGATGATCATTGTGGTTAGTGGTAGTTAGAGACTCTATTGATTATGTTTCTTTACTTATATTGTTATGACCAGATGGGCATGAGAGCCTGAGTCATTCTTGCAATATTTATATCTTGTACTCATAGTACTTAATGTGATGATGTACCTTATTTCTAGTACAAGTAATATACTGGATTAGACACTTTTGCACGTGAGATGTAATATGTCATTGTATATATTGAAGATGTTTAATTTTATTTCTATATTTATGTGAAAATGAGTTACTATCTACATTTATGAGATTTTAAGGATTAATTTATATATAATATTATAATTATATACATTACAGTTTAAAAATACTATAATTATAATAATACATTAATAATTTTAATAAATTAATTTTATATAAAAAAATATGAATCACAAAAATATTATTTATTATATTTTATAATATTAATATATATTATATCATCATATTATTTAATTCTATATTAATTATTATTATTAAAAAAATTTAAAAATAAATAAATATAAAATTTTGTTGTTATGGTTTAATTAGAGTTAAGAGTTTAATAAGGGTTAGGGTTATAGTTAAGATTCTATTACGATTAGGGTAAGAGTTAAATTAGCATTACAGTTAGGTAAGGGTTCACTTATGAATAGGGTTTAATTAGGGTTAAGGTTAACATTAAATTAGGGTTAGGATTCCAATTCAGTTCTAACTGTAATTCTAATTCAATTAGATTAAAATTAATATTTTATAATATTAATTTTATAATACTTATTAAATATTATATCGAAATATAATTTAATATTATATTATAATAATTAACATTATTATAATATTATATTAATCTCTTACATGTTGTGTTGTGATTGCTACTAGCATACATATATTAAATATTAATATATATAAAATACGTCGAGAGTTATCCTTCTCGAGGTGCCTATTTTCATCATTTTTTCTTAGTGCAATAGGCGCCTCGATAATGATTCGGTGTATTATATATATATATATAATATTTAATATATGTATGGTAGTTTTATTATCTCTATCATATCTTGATAGTAGGGCATAGGATGTTCTTATATGAAATGCAATCAAATATATTAGGTTGCATTGGATTCCATTCTACCTATTGTTTTTAGGTTGCTAGGCTTCTCGTGCAGGGTTGGGTATTCTTCATGTTAGGAAGAATTTTGAAGAAGCATAAGCTTCATGGTTGGGTGAAAAAGTGCCTAAATCATGTTCTCATCTCTTTGTTTGCAGATGACCGTTGTGGTTAGTCATAGTTAGAGACTCTGTTGATTATGTTTCTTTACTTATATTGTTATGACACTAGATAGGCATGAGAGCTTGAGTCATTCTTGCAATATTTATATCTTGTATTCATAGTACTTAATGTGATGATATACCTTATTTCTAGTACAAGTAATATACCAGATTAGACACTTTTGCATGTGAGATGTAATATGTCATTGTATATATTGAAGATGTTTCATTTTATTTCTATATTTATGTGAAAATGAGTTACTATTTACATTTGCGAGATTTTTTAGGATTTTGAACCTTACATGGATGCAATTCAAGTCATGTGAAGATAACTCTTGGATATATTAGTATGTTGTCATTTTGAGCACTTAACATTTTACTATACTCAATCTAAATGCTTGGACTTAACCACCATAGCTTGGTGCATCAAGGAGACTTGGATGCAAGTAGATTGCATGCTTTCATTATGTGTCTTTCTTCTTGTTTTAATTGAGTGTTGCATGCTTCTGTGAGTTTAATTTATTAACCTAGTGTGTTAATTGGTTTATGTATGCTCACTTTTTAATGTATATTTTAGCACACCCAATGAGACCCACATCCCTTGTACTAATCATTTTCTATTATTTTTAGTTATGTTGTATTTGTAGGTTATAGTTCAAAAATTTTGCTTTGTGTTTCGGTGTATTTACTACAACTCAACGTTCCCCCTCAATGGCTACTTCTAATGTGTTTTTGGTGATTTTTGTTCATCTAACTCTTAGTTTTTTTTTTCTATGGATCACTTTTATAGGTTGTCATTGTAGTGCCTATGATTTGAAATGAAAAACAAAAACAAACGAGCATGCAAGTTCCTATTTCAAACCAAGAAATACCTTTAGATAGAGCTCACAATGAAATTCAAAACAAGACAATAACATAAGAAATAAACTCAAAATTTACTGTAAAATCCATTGTGATTTGATTTGTTCCTGGACTATTTGATATGTGGATACTCCTTTGCTTAAAGATACCTATTTTGATAGCATGTACCTGGCATAAAGTGATGATTATGATTAAATGAGTGAAGGAATGCCTCAATTTTTAGAATTTTAGGAGGAATGGATGGTCAAAATCTAATGATGAGATCAATGGTGGAGGATGGTTTAGAGGATTTCCCTAGGATCAAGGAGAGGATGGAGGGTCAAGATGGAGTTTGTTAGATTTTGAATGGATAGGATGAATTTACTAAATTTAGTAAGTGATTGTGTCCATTCTAGGAGGGCTATATTCTTGGGTTGTGTTGAGAGAATAATGGGACCATAAGAATAAGTGTTCTTAGGTTCCCTTTATTCTTGGAGTGTTTTGAGGGAATATAGGCATAATGTAACCTGAATCACCATATTTTTACAAAAAATATTTGTCTTATTTAAATTTCTAAAGATTTTATATTCTTAAACTTTATAACTCAAAAATTCACCACACAATTTGATACATGATTAAATTAGTTTCGCCTAAATTTTATAAGCTATACTAGATGTAGAGGAGATTTTCTACTCCCAAGTCTCTAGGACAAAGAACAATCTATAGGGAGAAAATGGTCCTCAACTACCTCAAAGGCAAAGCTCAAGTAACAAAGGTATAAGGAAAAGGAAGTTCTGGTTATATTTTATGTTTTAAGATAGGTTTTGGGATAAAGACTTTAGAAATTAGAAGAGAATAGTTCAGAGATTTCGGGAGCAAGCTGGCTAGCTCTCAACCAAGGATGACAGTGTGGCGTGTGGACGTCCCTGCAATGTGTTGTGATTTCATATGGACCAAAAATAGAGCATTCTCAAGAAACACATAGAGTTTACTATCTATCTGGAAAGTAAAATCTGGGAGTTTAACTAAACTAATAGAATGCTAAAAATAACATAAATAACAAGAAGAAAACTAACAGGCATGGGTTAAACTAATTGAAATAACAAAGTAGAGATGAAAAGAACAAACAAACTCACAATAGGTCTAATGCTATGCAACCTCCCACAACACTCCAAATGAACAATTTGTACACATAGAAACATGAAAAATGTTGGGGCTATTTTGGTGCTTGCCTTGGTCAAACCCCCGTTTTGGTGTTTCCATCTCCACAGACAACCAGATAGATAGATAAAGAGAAAATAAAAATAGACAAGTAAATAGATAAGATAAAGAATATGCACACATTAAATATAAATATGCTACTAAAATAAAGATGATAATGCAAAGAGAGTGTGATTACCCTCCCTTTAGCAAGCTTTTGATGACAAAGGAGAGCACAAAACACTCTAGACAAGACAATAGAGAGCCAATATGCCAATGTAGAGGCCAAGACATTGATGTAGAAGCCAAGAGCAATAGAACTTGCAAGAACAATGGTGTATAAGAGAATGAGAATGAGAATGAGAGCTTGAGAGTGAAAGATTGCAAGAATTAAGATGATGGAATGGAAGAGTGAATGAAAGAATGAAGGAAAATCATGCAAGAAGGAATTTTTGGGTGTGTATGTGACCATAGAGGCATTACACTTTGCAAGAAGGTAGAAGTGTAACATCCCAATGACCAAAAAATCAAGAATCTTGTTAGGGCGTTCATGCAACATGCAAACCTTTGCATGTTGCATAATCATCCCTGACAAATATTCACTTAAAGATTGAAAGCCAAGGGGTTAAGGACAAAATTGAAGCTGAGGAAAAGGGGATTTGTATTATCATCTTTAATTAGGCTAAAGGGAGGATTATGTAATGTGAAATTGCATTAGGTGTAATTATATAACATTACATTTTCCCCCCACTTTAGTGAGCATGTGTATTCTAACATGTGCAAGCTAAAGTAGAAAGAGGTTGAGGATAATATACCCAAGAAAAAGAGGGCACAAGTATTCAATCCAGTATATGAAATAAAGAAGTCAAGCCAAGACACGAAAAAGAACACATGTTTTCCATCTTGCAAATTTGACTGCAATCTCACTGCAAACATGTTAGATGTAGACAAACACGTTAGGCAAAAAGAAAAAAATAGACATGATATGACATAATATGATCAGATAAAAGACAGTACTAATAGATATGGCTAGCAAGGCTAGAGTCCATATGGCAAATGGATAGGCATGTGGTTGTTGTAAACTGCATTACGGGACAGTCACATAAAAGATAGGAAATACAAGTCTAGTTAGGTTGCCCCCAAGCTAGATGGTGAGATTATAAGACACCAAACATTTATTTAAGACTAATTTGTGAAAAATTAAGAGAATAAGAAGATATGATAGCCCCCCCTTAGAATGATGTGTGTTATGCAAAGGAGAACATGTCATTCTAAGGAGAAGATAAAGACATAGAGATGTTGTGGCATGACATACATAGCAAGATGTATTCATGGGATGTTTTCACGTGAGGGACAACACATAGAAACCACAACATCAAGAAAAGAAGAGACAAAGAAATCAAGAGCACACGGGGATCCAATTATTTAGGGTTAGAAATGATCATAGATTATATGTATGAACTGTCATCACCCCCCAAATATATTAGAATGAGAAGATCATATGAAGATAAAATAAAAATGGGGTCAACATGGAAGAGGCCTAAATGCCCTAATGCTTTGCACTATTTTTGATGTGAGAGCCAAATTATACGACACAGAAGAATGATGAAACAAATAGAAGAAGTGTACGACAAATTTTCTCTCTTGTATCCAAGTACCTACAAGAGTATCAAGGGTCCTTCAAGGGAGAGAAAAAACACAAACAAACAAGCATAGGGAAACACAAACAAACACACAAATCTAATCTAAAGATAAAGAAGAGGTACTGCTCTAGTCCGACACCTCCAACAAGTCGCCTTGCTCCCAATCTAGATCATTGTAGGGGGGAAGACAAAATTGTAGGGGGATAGCAATGGTGGTGCCTGTCGACTCACCTACAACAAGAGACAAGGAGGAGGTTGCCTTGAATATCTCATCAACAAGGTCACGTAAGGCTAACACCGTGAACTTTAAAGTGAAAATGGAAGAAAGAGTGGAAATATCCTCCATTGAGTTGAACATACACTTCTTTGAAGTGAAGTGTTGTGATTGAAAGGGAGGAGGATGATGAATTAGAGAGTCATTGCCAACCTCTAAAAGAGGGGTAGTGACAAACTTTGGGGAAGGAGGCAATGTACCTGTCACGAGAATGGTACAATCCAAAGTAGAATAGGACGAAGGAGGTGAAGAAGACCTTTTGTGACCATCATTTAGAATGAGGTTGTGTTGTAACTTTCACTTCAGTGAAGGATGGAAAGTCCTCACAACAGAAGCAAAAGAAGAAGAAGGAACAACATCCATAGTAGATACAACCTTTGTGTGAGGTATATCAATGGGATCAAGGAAAGGAAGAAGATTTGGTAAAGAGGTAATCAGAAGAGGCTTTGTAGAAGGAGCGATGAACACTTGCACCCTCTTGGGTTAAGGCTCATTAGGATCCCTTGAGGAAGTTGAAAGAAAAATAGAGGTGATGGGAACAAAAGCATAAATGGAAGTAGAAGGGAAGACAAGAATAGCAGAAGAAACAAAAGTAGAAAGAGGAACAAGAGGCTCCCCCTCAGTCTTCTATGAGGCATCATGTTCTTGGGCCAAGGCTCATTGACGACGCTTACGTTCATGCATACGATGGTTGTGACAACTATGGGCACTAGGAGGCACAACTTGAGAAGACTCTAGGGGATCCTATTCCATTGAGGGAGTAGTCTCCAAATTCATTTCCATTGGAAGGGTAGACTCCTAAAGGCCTTGCTCCACTGGAAGCATGCTCTTCATAATCATTGTCGACAAAAGAGTAGGCTCCTAAGGAGGAATAGGAGGAGGAACAAAGATATACACATGCATCTCAACGACAAGCCCCTTTCCCTTGTTTTCCTTAGAGGTAGGTGGGTGAATAGGAGGATTCCTTTGAGGTCGAGAAGAAAGAAACCCATGGGAATGCTTCCCCTTACCATATAGGGTGGGTCAGGGCACTGTGGATAAGACAAAAAGCTGGAACACCTAATATTTAGACCTCCACAACATGGGTACCTTTCTTTTTCCTATGTCACCCACAACAGAAAGAACAAAGGACACCACCAAGGGTTGTGAAGCCATAGAAGAAGATGAAGAACAAAAAGAAGGCCTAAGTGTGAGAGCCTGCTTATCCTTAGCCTTCGAAGAAGAAGGCACAAGGGACAAGGCATTTTGTTGCACACATGTAGAATCCTTCATATAAATGGCATGTTCCATGAGATGAAGGTGCAAAGACAACATTAGAGACCAAACCTCTAGTCTTACACCTAAATTAGGCCTTATAGATCAAGTCCCCTCTAGGTGGAAAGGGTCCAACTAGAGTATGCCAAAAATGGTCTAAAGAGAAGCTCCCGCATGACACAAGTGGTTTTTATTAAGTGTATTGGATAGTATACACCGTGCCATCATGAGAAAACTTCAAATATTTATGGATAACCGAAGCGACCACTATCATAGAGACTAGACACAAAATACCTAGTCAAACCCTAAATAGGTCAGACTTAGGTATCACAACAAATGGGACCTCTAGAGACTTAGGTCCAACAAGGACTAACAAAGAGATAAAGCCAACATGCAAAACATAAAGACCATCATGAGTACAGAGCATGGTTTGTGACTCATCATATTTCTGAGCCTTGTGCAAATTATTTATGAAAAGGTCTCTCCTCCATGATGACATTGACCTGACTCATAGGGTCAACCATAATGTTTGTCACGACATTATCATTGACTCGAGTCAATATGTACAATGAAGAAGGTTCCTTATTTAGTGGCAAGTCATATGGTGTGAATGTTATATTAGGTTTTTTATCCACGTGACCTGAAGGAGGAACATGAGTGAATGAAACTATGTTCACATACTCATATGGACTAGGATCAATAGCTAAAGAAGTAGTTGTTATCAGATTAGTAGAATGGGATGGAAAAGGATTTGTATATATCTACAATTGGTTGTTAGGCTTCACTATATATTTTTTAAAAATTTTCTTTTTACCATCAAGTCGGATGGTACCGTTGTCGATGTGGTCATGGATAACATGCCTAAGACACACGTATCATTTGATATCATGACCTGATACTCAATCGGTCTTATCTCTAGAAGAGAAATTACACCATATTTTAACAAAATCTGAAGGAAATTTATGTAAGATTCACACAATTTTATAAAATTCTATTTCATCCTAAAAAAAAATTGTTAGTAGGAATAGATACCATGTTCGCCACTGCTTTACTATTTTTGACTCTCCAGAGATAGACATAGTTGATCAATTATCTAGATGGGAGGATGAGGAGGGACCCTTGTACTTAGCCATCATTTACTGATATTCATGCAATACAACACATAGATGAGAAAAAGAAGGATATTTCATTAAAAGGAACTTATCTCACAATGCTGACAGTAGGTTTCTGATGAACACCCGCTATACATCAGAATCTAGCAAGGGATATGAGATTTGAGAAAACAAAGCCTGATACTAGGCAATAAAATCAATCACTTTTTCATGAGCCACTTGCTTGCACTAGACAAGATCGGTGAAGGCGATCTTCAATTTGATGTTTTCCTAGAACTATTGTAAGAACTAATTTACCAATTGATCAATAGAAAAGATAGAATTATTGGGAAGTGAGAAATACCATTTCAAAGCAGCATCCTTGAGGGAATGCGGGAACAAATTTGCTAACAAATCATCATGGTGGAAGAAATCGGTACACATGGCGTTGAAATATGAGACATGTGTCTGTGAATTTCCCCTATTGTTGTACTTATCAAATTTATGAATCTCTATCCCTTGAGGGATGGGGGTGTTTAGAATAGCAAAAGATAAAGGGCTATGATGACAATATTGTTGGAACATGGGTTGAGAAATAGAACTAGCCAAGCTCACCAATTGAGATTGCATCTGCCCTATGTTCTGTAAAAGAGCATTAAGGACGAGATTTGTTGATAGAGGCTGACTAGTTGAGGGGCCAGAGGTAGTGAGGATTCAAGTTCCAAAGCTAGAGGCTTTGAATCCTAAAGGGACATGGTTCACTCTTATCACAGGAATATCCTAGGTATGGTATTGGTGTTATCATCAAAATCACTAGAGGTAACAAAAGGACCCATGTCAACCATATGCACAAAAACTCTTGACATCTAAAATTGCAACTGGTGGCTAGTGATTTTTTATTGAACATTTTAAGGATTACCCAATACAAAAGTGTATGAAGGGACATGGGTTTCCACCATATTTTTAATCCTTCGAAGCAACTCAGCCTCTAAGATCAGAAATAAGTTTCTCAGACTGTTAAGGAGAGGAGTGGCTTGAGAGTATGAGTCTCCTATATTCAAAAAATCTTTGAACTCTTCTAGTCTCACTTCCAAAGAATGAATTTGCTTGATAGGAACCATGAGACTAGCTTCCTTGGCTAAGGAAGAGTCAAAAGGAGAGGTTGGCGGGGTATGCATTTCAACTTCAACATGAGGAGGGGAGAAATCGGCTAGGAGTCCTATAGAGAAATCATAAAAGTCAAGACCTTGATGGGGAGGATTGAACTATCCCCTAGAATCCATTTCTAAATTTTGATAACTCCTTCTTACTACATGTATTGAGGTAGTAGATTTGGTTGTGAAACTAATAAAAGGGTGTCACAACACTCTATCCAGTACATGTGCTCACAAGAGAAGATTTTTTTTGACAAAAAGATAAAGACAAGAATAGGTTTACATCAGGTTCACCAAAATGTAGAGGAGATTTGCTACTCCTAAGTCTCTAGGACAAAGAAGAGTCTACATGGAGTAAATGGTCCTCAACTACCTCAAAGGAAAAGCTCAAGTGATAAAAGTAGAAGGAAAAGTAAGTTTTGGTTATATTTTATGTTTTAAGATAGATTTTGGGATAAAGACTTTAAAAACTAGAAGAGTAGACTTCAAAGGTCTCGAGAGAAAGTTGGATAGCTCTCAGCCAAGGATGACAGCGTGATGAGCGGACGTCCCCATGATGTTCTATGGTCTCATATAGCCTGAAAACAAAGCGTGCTCAAGAAACACATAGATTCTACTATCTATCAGAAAACTAAAATCTGAGAGTTTAGCTAAACTAATAAATTATTAAAGATAATAGAAATAACAAGAAGAAAACTAACATGTATGGATTAAGCTAATTGAAATAACAAAGTAGAGATGAGAAGAACAAAAAAACTCACAAGAGGTCCAACACTATGCAACCTCCCACAACACTCCAAATAAACAATCTGCACACATAGAAACAAGAAAAAATGTTGGGGCTATTTTGTGGCTTGCCTTGGCCAAACCCCCGTTTTGGCACGTTTCCACCTCTACAAACAACCAAATAGATAAATAAAGAGAAAGTAAATAATAAACAAGTAAATAGACAAGATAAAGAAGATGCACATGTTAGAATATCAATGTACTACTAAAATAAAGATGACAATGCAAAGAGAGTGTGATTACTCTCCCTTTATCAAGCTTATGATGTCGAAGGAGAGCACACAACACTTTAGACAAGACAATAGAGAGCCAAGATGTTGATGTAGAAGCCAAGAGCAATAGAACTTGCAAAAAAAATGGTGAAGAGAATGAGAGCTTGAGAGTGAAAGATTGCAAGAATTGAGATGATGGAATGGAAGAGTGAATGAAAAAATGAAGGAAAAGCATGCAAGAAGGCATTTTCGGGCGCGTATGCGACCACATAGGCATTACACTTCACGGGGATGCAAAAGTGTAACATCCCAATGGCCATAGAATTGGGAATCTTGTCAAAACATTCATGTGGTGCATAGACATTTGCGTTTCGTGGAAGCATCCCCGACAAATATTCACTTAAAGACCAAAAACGAAGGGGTTAAGGATGAAATTGAAGCTAAGGAAAAGGGGATTTGCATTATTATCATTAATTAGGCTAAAGGGAGGATTATGTAATGTGAAATTGCATGGGGTGCAATTTTATGACATTACACTAAAAATCTAAATTAATTCACCAAGAGTATATCATTATTATTATTTTATTTAGGGCCATATTTCCAATATTTAGTTACCACAATTGAATTAAAATATAATCAAACAATCCTCATTGTATTATGTGAGGTAAAATATACCCAAGATGTAATGCTCATGGGGTTCAAAATTGCTTTTGAATTGTTGATCTCAATAGTTTGTTAGATAAAATTTTAAGTCGGTGGAAAATAAATATTATAGAGTCTACCCCTTAAACCCATTGATCATTTCCACCCTTAGACCCTTACTTTTTGATAAGAATTATTATTTTTAAATGGAAGGATTCACCATCATAATTAAAGAATTTTCTTATTATTTTTCATGATTAACCAAACTTTTCTATAAAATTTTAGTGATTTGAAAAAAATCACCAATAAAATTAATATTTTTTAAAATGGAAAGATTCACCAATAGAAATTAATATTTTTTTCTAAAAAATGATATATTTTCCAAGATTTTATATCTTTTCTTGAGGGGGGTTTCTTAAAGTTATCACTGTTAACCAACTATTGTGATATGGTCAAATTTTATGTTTTGAGTCCTTGGAAGTGTTTGGAGATTAATGACATCAATGTTTTCAACCAAGTGCCACACTCTGCTTGTAAGATCTCAACAATAAACTCTTTTTGATACACATGGATTTGACTTGCTTAATTATCATCTCTATATCTCCAAATACCCAGAGTAACTCAAATCCTCTATAAACTAGCTATTTGTAATCCTCTTTTACTAGCTTCTTAATCTAGAATTTTATTATTGTGATTAAACTAGATCTAAAAAGTGAAGGGTTTTATCTCTTTCAAAAGAGAACAGTTTTATGACTACTCCAAACTAAATTTTGCATTTTGTTCCATCAATTAAAAGCTTTCATATGTCTTGCTCTTGTTTCTCTTCTTTGATAGTTTTGGGAACTTAAGATTCTTCATCATGTATTTAGTAATTACCCATACTAGTCTCTTCAAATGTGTTATAGGAATAAAAATGTCACTTATTAGAATCCCACTAATCTAGTTGCTCATTTAGGATAAATTATTTACTTTCATTTGTATGTTGATCAATTTATTCTAAGTCTCTATTTGTTGACATGCATGGTTAGAATTTAAGCTTGCCACTAGTTTAAGTTCTACATGCTATTCAACTATGGGTTGACTTGGGATTTTGAATTTTGTTCCATACCTTGTCCTTAAAAATATGTCCAATCTAGAGATAATACATAAGTAAAATACCTCAGCAAACACATCCCAAACATAGCAATGATGTCTATAACAACATCTTGAGGGAAAATGGCACTAATGCATGAATATAGAGTAAGAGGATGGTATTTGATAACCCCTATTGTCTTGACAAGGGTTCCATTTAACTAGGTAGCTCCTTATTCTACTAGAATATAAGTCAATCCTAATACATTAGCTACTCTTTGGTCATAACTATATTGCTAGCACTTGAATGAATCATGTGATAATAAAGTGGAGAATTCTCCACTAATAGTGACACAAAAAGGTGAAGGTATTTTGTACTTAAATCTTTGCACTACATATTTGAAGGATAGTTGGATGCTTGTCTTGTATGGCCCCTTTAGGTTCAAAAATTTGTTCTCTCAAATTGATCATTCTATTAAGGTGCTTCAATGCTTCTTTTAGAAAATTGATCTCTCTATTAATATAAATTTCTTCCCACAAAGAATTTTTTGTTGTAACCAAGTCTTCATTTGTTCTACCATATGAGAGGCACAAGAGATTATGGCTTCTAGGGTGCATATTTGGTTAATTGATTATTTGGATTTTCCACCAAAGGGCAAGGGACTCCTGCTTTCCAACTCCTAACATATGCATGCCTTATTGAAATATTTTGAATATTTAGTCCCACTTGAGTATATGTAGGTTTCTCTTCATTACCTTTTACTTTGATTTGGTCATATAATTAGACTAAACTTGAGGTCCTATAAGAACCTAAGTTGTATAATTTAATATACACATTTTGTTCTTATCCTAATATTAAAAATTTATATTACATTTAAATCAAGGTAAAAATAATTTCTAAATAAATACATTGATAGTGTTAGAAGTAATTAATATTAGATTACTTAGTTGATAGAAAAATCAAATGCAATTGAAATCAAATGCCATATAACATTTTGTTTATAGTAACTACAATAATGACAAACTTTTGCATTTTTGCATTTTCTCTATCAATCATAATGTGGTATCAGAGTTACATGAAAATGGGCATGAGAATAGAAGCATGTTTTGTGGAGATTGAATGCCTCAAAAGACTTGGCTGCCATGAATCCATTATAGTAACCATTGGATGGTCCTCATTGGTACTTGGAATGTTTTGCTTGGAATTTGTGGTTGTGAAGGAGTTTAAAGATGATGGCCTAAAATCATGCAATCTCTGCAAAATGTCTACCAAATCTTGCCATTGCCAGTTGTCAACGACTTTTTTTTCTTGAAAAATTGTATGATATGAAGATTCAATAGTTTCCCAAAATCTTGTATAAAGATTAATATATTGTTTTCATACAATTACATAACCATGTGAGATGGGTGTCGGCAGGAAGTTTGAATTCTTTTTGAGGTTCGAATCTCAAAAGATATTTTTTGGTAGGCATAGTTTTTTTTTTTTGGTTAAGTGCTGATTCGGTAAAGCTAGTGTTGTTGAAGTACATTTGCATCATGATATGTATTTGCAAGTCAAAGGTTTGACTTTAACTTATCTTCTTATTCCATTTGTTTTAAAATAATATCATATTGAAAAGAAAACCACATCAACATGGTATGTTAGGAAAGTGGAAATTGGTTGGTATGTATGGAACGTGGAAAATGGTTGGTAAAAGCATTAGTTTTTTAATTTATATGGAGATTATGTTATTGTTAAGTTTAAAGGGTATGATTTTTGGTGTGATTGGTTTTAAATATTTTTTTATTATAAGATATTGTGGTTAGAAATATTTAAAAATAAAAAAAATATTTAAAGATTACAAAGAAACAAAATTTATTGATTTTAGATTATCGAATGTCTATTTGTATTACACTAATCTTTCAAAAACCTCAAAATAAATTTAGGATGGTTTCAATACTTTATTTGGTTTTCAATCTTCTAGCATCAAGATGTCAATTAAGTAAAAACTCTTTGACCTGAAGAATGAAAGCATAAGTGTTGTTCAACATGTTTGTGTATATTGATAACCTCTCAATCAACTTATTGGAATTAATTCTAGAACTAAAGATGATGGCACAAACAATTTTATTGATTTGTATGCCTACAAGATTTTTTTAATGTTGTATTTATCTTAAATAAACTCAACTTGAATTTGGAAGTTGTGATTTCTTTCTTGATTGATGAAAAAAATGAATAAAAAAAATCAATCAATTACTAAAACTACTTTTCTTGTCAAGAAGTCTACCATTTCATTAGAGAATAATGTTAGGTGATAATATTGTAATAAAAACAAACATGTTTAGGTGAACTATATTCAACATTCCAAGGATCTCATTGATAGCAAGTTGAATACTATAAGTCTTTGATTCATTGAAAATGAAGAGGAAGATTATGAATTTGCAATACATAATTGAGACTTTCACAAAGATAGTTATAGGAATTTCTTTACTAACATATGAGTAGGTAAAAGAGAAGATTGGGGAGATTTTTCCATCTTGAGTGAGATTATCAATTCAAGATGGTAGATTGTTTAAGAAGCACCACCACATTGGTGTTTCTTCTTGGAGTAAGGAGGGTTGGTAGTTCTCAACAATATTTGTAGATAGTGTAATCACTTGAAGAGATGTGATTAGTGTATCAATTTTTTTTGGTTTTTGTAGTGTTGTATGCTAGAGGAAGGATTTTGTTTCTATGGAACTAAAGGAGGAATTAAAAAACTCTCAAAGGAGGGTGGACCCTTAGAGTATAGTTGTTGTCTAACTATGAATGTGGGATTTTTTATCTCATGTGGTATAGATAAACTTTGCAAGTTTAATAGTTAAGACATTCAATGATGCATTCAATTTGGTGTATCTTGGGTGAGTAAGAAGGTTTGGTGGAGTTGATTCATCAGATATCTAGATGGGTTGTTCTGTTCAGTCCATGCAATGTCATATCATTTGTCTAGATAGATGTAATAAGGGAGAATGCTAAAATTTTAAAATACATCTATGCTTTAGGTTAGTATAGTTTATAAATAAATAAATAAAGTAGTGATGTTAATTAAAAAGTGTTGTCAATACAATTGATATTAAATTGGATATTCAAGAGTTACTTTCCTGTATGAAGGTTGCTTAGTGTAGTTTGGGTATTTGATAGAAAGATGATTTTATTAAATTAAATGTAATCAATATAAATTCAATCTTGGAGAAATCAAATATCCATTAAAATTTTGTTTATAGTAAATTGTAATAATAGTGTACTCTACATTTTTTGTGTTTTCTCTCTTAATCTTAATGCCCAGTATGCAAATGGTTTATCAAGATCCAAATGAATCTAAATAGATGGGGTCTCTTGTGCTTGTGAACTCGACTTATTCAACACCATTCTTGTTGTGGATTTCTCTAATAGGAAAAATTATAGATTTATGCGGTTGGCAATATGGGCAACAATAGTGATTTTTCTCCTTAGTAAGATAATTTTTGATGGGAGTTAAGGTTTTGTTAAGATTCAAAATAGATGGAGCTTATTGCACAAGACTTTAAATAGAAATGACTTGTGAATTGCAAGGGTTATTAGGTTGATGATGAGGCTGGTAAGCCTCATTATATTAACAATTTCTTGGAGGTGCTTAAGCTTGCTACCTATTAATAACCACTAGCTCATTTGATAAACATCTAAGCATATTCTAGACCTCATATAATTGCTTGCTTACTTGAGATACAACTTGAGGAGGATCAAGTAATGGGTTAATGACTAGAATAGAAAAAGGGATGAGAGATTTGATAGGGATGTATATCTTTGGAAATAAAGGAACTATATGTCTAGGAGCCAAATTTCTAGTGTGGATTAGACTATTTTTTGCTAGGAAAATAATATTATACATTATTGGTAGGGTGGCTCCACCCACAAATTGAATCATCATAGAAATTTATAGAATAAAATCTCTTAAAAAATTAAAAAAATCATACCTAGAAGAGGACATACCTCTATTGGTATTCTTGCCCAATTATTTTTGAATTTGATGTTAAATTATGCAATGAATCCTTTGCTACAATTAGCAGACATTAGGAGAAAGGTGTGTCATTCACCTTGCATAATGTTTATAATGTAATTTTTTAATTTTTTTTGTGGTACACCTAGGTGATATAAGGATGCTTGCATCACATGGGTTAGAAATTCTTAGGGCTACTTTGTATGTTGTATGTAACATTGGGGTAAATATTTAATGTGGGTTGTGCATTGGAAAAAACTTAGTACCAAAAAGTAAATGAGGGGCATGGTTTATGTAATACCACTCAATAGTTTTGTGTAAAATTATTTCTATAAAAGAAAACACATAAGTAGTTTTTGGGGTTGGCTATAATAATCTTTGGCTTGTTGGCTAAAGTTGATTAAACATCTCTTGTAAGTTGCATATGTGAGGATAGGAAACATGGATTGAGATGTGTGGTAACAATATTCTCATTTTCTTGTTCGCATGGAATGCTATTAGGGAGCTTCATATTTTAGAAGCCTTGCATGGAGACTTCACAAGTTTATTGTAATATATTTGTTCTTGAGATAATACTTAGAGTGTGTGAGTGGTTCTGGAGGGTAAGTTTTTCCCTTTGAGTATTTTCCCAAGGCACATCTTATGTCATCTTGATGGTATTTTTGTCTATTCTTTTTCATTGTGGATTTCAAATACTTGTTTGCATATTTTTCTCTCTTGGTATTATGTTTAAATAATTTATTATGGCTACAAATTTCCTTTTAGTGGGTCCATCATGCCTTTGAGTTTGAATAATAAGGAATCTCTACAACACTCGTAGGCCTCTTTGATCTCTTTTAGTTTCACTAATTTTTAGTTTTGGCACACTTTGAAGAAGATATAAGTCCCATAAAATGTGCATCATTTAATGCTCCAAGTTACATCTAATCTAATGGCTTTCAAGACTTTTCAAAGGAAGAAAAATAGGTTCTCCTAGAAATCCTCAATGTTGTGACATGTGATAGAGAAAAAATAGTTAGAAAGTAAAAGTACGACATAAAGGTGTTGACAAGCACCACTTGAATTGTTGTTTAAGTTAAGACATTGACTGATTGATGCCATGTGGTGTTCTCTTGGGGATTCCTAGAAAAGTACTAACAAAACTTCTCTTAAGTTGGCATGTACCACCTAATCTTCCAAGTATCAATACATCTAATTACCTGCATGTAATACACCATTGTAACACATGAAAACCTCATCAAACACCCCAAATTCATAAAATTGACTCCCATAGCTTCCTTGTTCCATCCTATGTAGGTCTAAAATACGAGGATAATGGAGGCATGGCCATTCATACCTATATTTCAAATCTCTTGAAGTAGTATGGTTGGACATTCAATACAAGAAATTATACATATTCATGATAGGTAAATTTCACCTACCAACAATGAATAGTATAGTAATTGGCATCAAACTCTCTGAAACCAGTTACTAAGGCCATATAGCCATACCAAACCACTAATAGAATAAATTAAGGTGATGAAATTGTAGAGATATATTTTCCTCCTTGGATTTAAAATTTAAAATATTAAATGATGAGAGAATCATAGCTTGTTTGGTAGATTAGTCTATAAATATTAGCTAGCATTCCCATTCATATTCTAGACTATACTTTGTACAATAAGCTATAAAGCTTGATGTATAGACTAAGGATCAAGTAATTTCACTTGCATGGTTGAGATTTTGAGCCTGACATGTTAAGTTGATTCTAGCCTTTCTTACCTTCTACACAAGGGAGCCTCATTGAACATTTCTAGGAGTGCATGTTTCGTGATAGTGACTAACTTGTGAATTTAATAAGAAGTGAGTTGTTCTCTAAGAGTAGATGTTTGTTTTTTTCATATTTAATGTTATTAATGTATATTTCTTTTTGTTGATTATTGCAATGTGAGCTATTAATATATGATTTGGTAATTAAGATAGTTTCAAATCTAGATTGAGCCTTTTATGTTTCTTTCTTTTATTTTTACAAATATATAACCTCTTTTGACCCTTAACACAAAAACATTAGGTTTAACCTAGGATAGATAAGGATTCAAAATTTCAACCTTGTAGCTTATTTTCTAGGTCATTTCTTGTCTTTAATTTATTTCCATTTTTAGAATTTCATGTGTGGTGCATTAACTGTTCCACCTAAAACTACTAGCATCCATTGGCACCAAGTGAAACCTCAAGGATATTAGTAAAAACCTATCAATATTTTGACACCCATTATAAGACTTGATTATATAAGCTTATTCTTGTGTTTTAGGTCAATTTCATAGATCATAAACTCACTCTCAACTAGGTTCTTCTAGACTCTTAACTTTTAAATTATGTTATTTTACTTATCAACTCTACATTGATGCCTCATAAAAAGCCTATGACCCTTAGAATCACCACAAGATCTATAAGAGAATCCAATCCTCATGTTCTTGTGTAATCCACTGTGTTTATTCCAAGAAGAATACCTTGCATTACCTCATAAACACAATTACATACACTTCAAGGATTATCTATCATTGATGCACAAGAATTTTCTAGAGTGCATCTTACCTGGAACACCAAAAGACATTTAATCCCTTCCATGGTATGTACAATATGGAGAGCCATCTAAGATGCTACCCTAATATCTCTTCCTCACTTCACATGAGATAACCATGTTACACCAATGAAGAAAATATAGATGAAGAAAATATTATACCAAGGTTTCTTGCTTCCCCATTCAAGGGAAATACTCTATAATGGTGTTAGTCACTCCCACAAATGTCTATTATTGATTGGGACAAGTCATGTAAGGTCTTCCTCAATAGATTCAAGGAAAAAGTGACACGTAATAATTATTTGAGTAATTAACAATAATAAAAAGAGAACCCATGTAGATGCTTGATGATTTGAAAATTAAATTTAATTGAAAAGGGTGATGTATCTCAATTGAGGTTCACCCTTCATCAGATATAGATTATATTTACTATGTAAAGGTATTTGATTCTAAAATATAATATAAATGAAGAATAGATGAGGAAAGAACCTTCAAAATGTATATGATATTTCTATATTTGTAGAGAATGATCCATCCTCTCTTGAACACCATGATGATATACACATTTATAATAAGGTCACAAATGAACAAAATGATGTATGGTGGTCATCACGGACATCACTAGTGTTGAGATTCATTAACCATTTAAGGAAACTAGTCGAGGTGCCTACATAACATGAATAGGATCCGCAAATTCTAGAGTTTGTAAAGAAATAAGAAAATGGTATCAGTATATGGAAGCCATTCATTGATGGTACCAAATATAGGATAGGCATTAGTAATATCATTTGAGTAATCTCCCCATAAGGAGATACATATCATCAATCCTTTTAGCTCCAATTTAATCACACCTACAATATTGTAGAATATGAGACATTGGTCTAAGGAAATTTTTATTTATAGAAAAGAAGGGAATCAAAATGATCCTAATATATGGTGGATCAAAACTATTGGTCAAATAAGCTAGATATCTATTCACAAACAAAAACTCTCCAATGAGAGCATACAAAAAATGTAGGTATGATCTAGAATAATTTGATGTTGTCAATATTCAAGTGATTCCTAGAAAGGAAAATGTTGAAGTATATATAATTGTACTTATCAACTCTCAATTCAAGCCCACCAAGGATCTACTGAGCAACAAATATGGATTAAAACTAGTGGTTAGGCTCGTGGTGCCTAATAATCAATTTTATTGTATGTTATTCCAAAATGATTAGTAAATTATAGTCTTCCTCTAGAACTATGATGAGTTTGTTGAAGAGTTCATCCCATAAATAGAGTATTGTAATGCATATCAAATCATCTAGTTAAGGAGCAATAAATTGTATAAAGGCATTATTACCTCATAAGGTATATTCAAGCCTAATGAATCTTACAAAGAGAATAAATATTTTTGTAAGGACTATAGAGATATGGAAATTGCTCTTGGTCAAGCCGTTAAGTAGGCTAAGGTCTACACAGAAGAGGAGAGAGAACACTTGATTGACCTATACAAAAATATGACTAATTCATGGATTAAAACTATGAAGGGTTAAGAGACCATGACAAATAAATGATGCAACACACAATGGAGACCTAATTCAAAATCAAGTCAATTAGATATAAATTAAGGATATAACATCCAGAGATTGGGAAATTCATAAAGCAAGAGGTATCCAGGCTAGTGATCTTGAAAATCATCTACTTTATCAAGAACTCAATAGTATCTATCTTGGTCTTGGTGAGAAATAAGAATTGAGAGATCATGTTATGTGTTGATTTTTTGGATCTAAATAGAGTAGATCCCTTAAAGATCATTATCCATTTCCCTATATGGACCAAATTATTCAAATCATGGTTAGTTTTGAATAATTCTTCATGTTGGAAGGTTTATCTGGATTTAACCATATATTGGTAAAAAAAGAGGATCAATGTAAGAGGACATTTATTACAAAATGGGGCACATGTGATTTTAAAAATATGTCATTTGGTTTATCTAATGTAGGTGCTAAATTTTGGAGGGAAATGGACATTACCTTCAAGGAGTATATTAATGACATCATCCTAATTTATTTAGATTATTTGACTATAATCTCCAATTAGAAAGAAGATCACATTAATGAGAATATATTTGAGAGATTTTATTGATTTGAAATCTCCTCTAACCCTAAAATCTCATATTTGGAGTGCCTTAGGGAATGTGGTTTCCAAGGATGGAATTGATATAAATCCAAAGAGGGTTGAAGCAATATTGGGAGCTTTCAGTTCCTAAGCATAAAAAGAGATAGCAATATTTCATAGGAAAGATTAATTTTGTGAGAAATTTTATAACATATTTTATTGGCATTGTCTAGCCCATCAAATTCTTATGCTAAAAAAGGAACAAAAATTCAAATGGATAAAGGATAGTCACCAGGAATTTGAGCTTATCAAGCAAGTGATTGTCAATTCCCCAATACTAATCAACTATAACTTCTCAAAGGATTTCATTCTATATGTTTAGAGAGGAAGAGCCAATATTGAAATAATTCTTACTCAAAAAACTAGAAATGAAAAAAATTAGGAACATCATATTGCATTTTTCAATCAGACCTAAAAAATCGAGGATAAATACACTTTAGTTAAAAGAAGGCTAATTCCTCGATGAAAATATTAAAAAATTATGGATATGTTGTCATTCAATAAAAAATAATCATGGTGGTGCATTCAAGAAAAATATATTTTGTCTCAAGGGAACATAAATTGGTCAAAAAAGAGCTAGCGAGATTACAAAGATATTAGAATATGATATAAATAATAGTCCTATAAATTTTGTCAAAGGGCTTTATGTAAAACTTAGCCAAATACACTCTACATCATTAAGATTTAGAAGAAAATGAGGAGCAACAATAAGAAATAGTTTATTGCCTAATATTTGAATAATAGTGCCATCTTGACTAGATTGAAGATAGAATTTTCTACCTAGAGATAGGGTATACCCCCATAAATTGATCCATAGACACAAATGATCATATAGAATTCAAGTTGCTATACAAAGGCTAATTAAATTATTTTCTTTTGGTAAAATCTTGATGGATTACTACTTAAATTCATAGAGAAAGATAAGGTCTCGAACATCCTAGAAGAATTTTATCAAGGGAAATTAGATCACAATTATTTTACCCAAACCATTGCCATCAAAATTAGTGAGCTTGCTACTATTGACTATAGTTATTTGTGGGTGCACAATTGACAAAATTATCATTTCTAGACTAGAAAGAAGAGGAAGGAACATCTTCTCATTAAGGATATATTCATGGATCTACCACTTTTCATGTGGGGCCTTGATTTCATTTGAGTAATCAACCCTCCATCTAGAAATGGTCATATATTTATCACAAAAATGACTACTTCACAAGGTGGACTAAAGGAAAATCATTGAACCATGCTACATAGGTGGTACCCATCAAGAGGAAACCATTCTAAGTCATCCACCCATCCACATCAATCCTAATCTTAACCCATAATTCCATATTAGAGCTAATCCTAGTCCATCAAACCCCATAATTCCTAATCCTTTGACCGATGAACCACCTAGTCCAAATGAGCTATGTGTCGATGTACCCATCAAGAGGAAACCATTCTATCTTAAGAGGGTCTTCCATGCCTTAAAAAATCCAAATCCAATATGTGGTTGACCAAATTTATGCTTCAAATGAATAAATGATAACCCTATCTTCTTGCATAAATCCTCCATCAAACAAACCTTTAAAGCTTAAGCAAAAATATGAGCAATCCAATCAACCAAACATATTTATGAAGGATGTTATCCAAGGGCTAATAGAAAGGAATCAAAACCATGCACCTAACAATTTTTGCCACATCCCTCACAAGCATAAGCATGCCAATGCCATCTAAAATCCCCCTAACATTGCTATTCCCACAAGTCAACCCACATAAAATGATAAATTGAGTTCATCCATCCCTTTCATGCTACCCATGAAATCCATGTTGGCAAGAGACACTACAAATATACTTTGGTGTTGTCATTTATGGTAACCCTAGTCAGTGATTGTATCCACACGTCATCATTTACTCCTACTAGCAGACAAATTGAGGATAGTCAGGAAGAACAGAGCATCCGACAGTTTTGTGTTCTTCAATTCTCATACAGATTTTTGGTTGTTATCTTGAGTTGTAGATCTTATAGGAGGTTAATCAATGTATTTCTTGTGTTGTCTAAAATTCTCAGTGCCTTGTATCAAGTTGTATGCAAGTCTGGAGATCCGGTTAGATATCTTTTTGTTTATCAATATTTTGTGGCCGACCTAGATGATTTTAAGTGTTGCGGACATTCAAGGAGTGTTTACTCAAATGTTTTTGTGTTTGATCATCTTGATTTGGGTCTGAGCTAAGTTGTGACCGACCGTTGTGGCTACGCATTGAATATTATTCATGATTTGAGCCGACAGTTGTAAATATTCTTAAGTTTAATTGAAGTCGAATGTTGCGATTGAATTCTTAGTCGTGAATATATATAAATGTTAAATTATATCATTTTGTGTATGTAGAAGGTTTGTCGATGTGTGTTGCGAATATCAGAAGGGTGATTGAGTGATTTATGCATAGTTTCACTTGTGCATTAAAGATTTTGTGGTGTGAGTTAGAGCAGAGCAGAGCAAAAGTGCAAAATCAGTCAGAAGGAAAGAAGATCGACTATTGAGCTTAACCGAAACTATAATCAAGCATTTGTAGATGTTATTCTCTCAGTTCATTCTCTTGGATCTAATCCAAATCTTTGTAAGGCAATGTGCCTTTCTATTTTGAGCAGTGAGCCTAAATGCAAGTGCATTCCCATATTGTAAACTTCTTTTTGAGTATACTCAAATCATATTGTGGATTGTTCATCCACCATGGTTTTTCCCCTAACAAGGTTTCCACGTAAAAAATCCTTGTGTTATGGTGTTATGGTCGTTAGCTTTCTATTCTTGCATACTTTTCTTGATTGAATGTTTTAAGTGGGTTAAATATCAGAATAATAAAGTTAATTTTGCAGAACACTGATTCACCCCCCCTCTCAGTGTTGCTTGTTTCCAACAATTGGTATCAGAGCTAGTTCCTTGAAAGAAGTCTAACAACTTGGGGAGATATTGGAAAGCATTTTCAATGGATACAAGTAGTCTTCAAGAACAACTTTTGGTGGCCCTGGATGATCTTGACTAGTCAAAATATGAGAACCAGGAACTACAAGAAAATATTGAGAATGCAGAGAAATTCATTCAGTCATTGAAAGACAAAATCAATGAATCAAGGGAGAAAAGAAAGGAATTGTGTGATCAGCTTAAGCAGAAGAATAGAAGTGTGGAAGATGAATAACCGAGTCATGCCTTGATGGAGAAAATAGAAGAAAGTGAAAAGTTTTATAGAGAAAATGTTGCCCTAAAGTGTGAGATGGAATCTATCATGATGAAAATGACCAAGGAAATTGAAGATAGAAAGAAGAATGAAGAAAAGCTTGCCCAATCCTTGAAAGAAAAATCTAAAGAATGCAGTCGATTGGACAATGAATTGGAACAATCTAAAAACAATGAGGAAGTGCTTGAAAAACAACTTGATGATCTCAAAAATGAACTTACTGCTACAAATGAGTATAAGGAGAAATTCAAAGCAAGCTCAACCATGCTTGATGAACTGATTAAAGGTTAGAGGACTGATGGTGACAAGTGAGGTCTTGGCTATGAAGAAGGAGAAATTTTTGGATCTGGACAAAGGAATTCTGGACAAGGGACATTCAGGCAAGGAAATCAGATGAAAGGAGCTAGAAGGAATCCGGTAAGATAACCAAATGCTCAAAGATTCAATGGTTATTGTTTTGCTTGCAATAAATTTGGTCATATGACTTCTCAGTGTAGAAGTAGGATGAATCCAAGTGGACCGTCATTCTCAGGTCAGTGCTTTAATTGTAATAAGTTTGGTCAGAAGTTAAGTGAATGCAAAATTGTGATGAACAACTTTCATAGAGATGTCAGATGCTATTCATGAAATAGACTTGGGCATATTGCTAACCAATGTGGATCAAGACAAACTCAGTGGAATAGTAGGTCTGGATAGAGAAATGGTGTGTGCTACAACTGCAACAAATTTGGCCACACTGTTAGATTCTGTTGGAACAGAAGAGGTTCAGTAAAACAAAACATACAACAAGATGTTAAGGGAAAAGGCAAAGTCACTACAGATGTAATTAGGAGGAAAATGTAGAAGAAATGGGTGAAGAAGGATCCCTCTGTTGAAGGAAATGTTCCAGCACCAGAATCTGCTTCTAGTAATTCCTCCAGGAATTAGTTTTAGGCCTTTGGCCTAGGGGGAGTTGTCAAGAAAATCTCTTAACCCCCTACCGGTAACTGACATCGGAATGTGAATAAGTCCAATAAGTGCATAGATTCCTTTCATATGTTGCTCAACCAATTGGATATAGTATCATACAGTATTGGAGATCTGCATAAGAATTATCTATCTTAGTGCATGGAAACAGGGTAACCGGATGAATTAGGGTAAAAGCATTTATTGCGAAAAAAAGGGTTATTTGTGCGAATGATAAAAAGTCATTTTTATCCTTCATTTGTCACTTTGCATTTTGGAGGAAAGAAGTTTGGAGAGCCCTGGAGCGAACTTTGCTGAGTTGTGGCAAGATTCAAGTGTGAAGAAGATTCAGCGATCAAAACTCTGATCTGACGAAAAGGTATTTATCAGAAAAACTAGTGAATTTGTAAAAATGGCCACTCCATTGGTAGTTGAATTTAAGGATAGACCCCATCCAAAGTTTAAGTGGAATCCTTATAAATTTGTTAAGACCAAGCCCCTAGGTGCGTTTCTGTCTGTACCGTACAGAGTCTTGCACACTAAAGACATTAGGGCTTACATACATGCCAATATTGAAGAGTTAGGAAGCTCACAAATGATGAATTTGTATTCCAACCATATAATTGGAGAGGAATTCATTGTTAAGCTGGAATACAAAACCCTAGAAGTGAAGAAGTTTACACATTTTGTGAAATTTCCCATATTTGAGGAAAGCGAATGGGTACGATATATTTTGAGCAGAGTTCATGCCAAGTTCATGTGGTTGAATATACCTTTCAAGATTACGAAAGAGGCAATATGTGTGGTCATAGGTCTAAATTCCTCCGGTGGACTGCCAGTTTTGAAATCTATAAAGAATCATAAGGTTACTGATGCAACAGGTGCACAATTTGATAGAAGGGCAATGGCAATCAAAGACATTGCTGAAGTGGACGTGAAATTTGCATCAATGGTCATTGGCTACAAAGTCTACCACTCCAGCCATGATAATTCAATATTTGGTATGACCATTTATGCAGCCTATCAGATGGTAAAAGAAAATGTAGATTATGACTTGTGTGAGCTGCTTAGAAGTCACCTGATGGAGAATCTGGGTAAGATTAAGAAAGACAAAAATAACTCTTTTAAGTATGGTAATTTGCTGCTATGTTTGTTCTTTTATTTCATGGGTGAGGTTTTGGGTGTTGGGAAAGTTTAATGGCAAAGTAATTAGCCTGTAGCTGTGCAAATAAGAGATATATTGTTTGGAAGCGGTGATCGTCAAACTAGAAATACTGCCCTCTGGGGGTACTTCAAAATTTTTCAAAATATGATGCATGCCAGAGAAATAATTCCTACCTCAATTGTAGAGAAGTACAAAGATACAATTTGTTTCATGGTAGATATTGATCAATGCCATATGGAAGCTGCTAATCCCAAAATGATATGGATTATGCCTATGGGATATGAAGTAGAGGAGAACATCTTGAAGGTGTATGTAGAACATTTTTTTAGCATGCCTCTGGATCCGACAGAAAAAAGGTTTAGATCTTATGCAGAAAAGAGCATGCAAGTCCATGATCAATTACAGAAGCCAAAGATAGTCAGAAGAGTAAGGAAAGCAGTGGAAGTGTTTGCATAAAATATGGGCATACCTATAGAAAAATTGAAAGAAGCTAGAAGAAAGAGAGATGAAGCTGAAGCAAGAAAAGAGTTAGTAAGAACTGAATCTGCTAGTTCGAAAGGATCCTCTGCCCATACTAGATCAACAAGGAGTTCCCCATCAGCTCCTGCAACCAATCCAGTTCCTATGCAAACCAAAGACACGAGTTCCAGTAAGAGGAAGAATAACAAGAGCTCAAGAACCTATGAAGTTGTCTCAAAAAGTGAGGAGACTAAGTCAGATGAAGTTGTGAAAGAAATGAAGAGGAAATCTTCCAGTGAGGAAGAAAAGGAAAAGAAGAAGGCAAAAACTGACATACCAGCTATGACAATTGAAGAAGTTGAGAATGTTGTTGTCAAGGATGGAAACCTCAAGCCCCTTTCCAAATGGTATGAAATTTTTGAAAAATTAGGTCAAAGAGCTCTTGAAGAGGCAACAATAAAACATTTGAATATTTTCAATAAAGTTCTTGTTGAAATTATGTCTGGTTTACCTAAGAGTTTGTATGATGTTTTGGAGGGAAGAAGAGTAAATGCTAGGACATAAGAAGAGCATATGATAAAGAAAATTCTTGCAGACTTGTGTCTAGAAATGTCTATTGAGGAGATGAGTTCACTCCTGGACAAAGCTAAGAGGGAATTCAAAAGAAAAATAAGGGTGAAAAAACTTATGATTGGTGAAACTGGTGTTGTTGCTGATGAAACTAAGAAAATCTTGGAAGCATTTCTACCAAGAAACAAGATCAATGTTGAAGAAGTGAATGTTGAAGATGTATCTGATCTGGTAAATGAGGAGGTGAATGAATATACTGAGGATAATCAGATTCCTCCTGATGAGGATAACACAAAAGCACCTATGGAAACTGAATTTCCTAAGGTTGTATTAGCTGAAGAAAAGGAGACACCAAATGAAGAAGTTGAAGCTCCTAAAGGCAATCAAGAAACAATTTTTGTAGAACCAAAAGTTGAAGAAGAAGAAAAGGTTCAGGTTAAGGAAATCCCAGTGGAAGCAAGAGACACTGCTAAGGCAGTAAAGGAATCTCTGGTGGATCAACATGAAGAATTTGATCCTGAATTGGTTGAAGGCCCAATCAATCTATCCACCTTGTCCCCAATTCAGATAATGAAGGTTGCATCAATTGCACAAGCTAAGGCCAATGAGAAGATTTTGAAGTCTCACATGGAGGACATTGAATTATTAAGTCTTGCATCTGGAGTTATGGATAAAATCATGCCAACTCATTTTAAGGATCCGTCTAGTTCCTCTTCTGGTGAACTGAAGAAGCTCATAAATTTTGTAAGTACTCATTTCGAGTCTCTTGAAAAATTAGCCATGGTTAAAGTGCAGAAGGAGTTTGATGGAAAAAGATTTAGTTGGTTGAAAGAAGTGATTGCTAAGGATAAAACTCTGTTAGCCACCTGTATGAAGAATATTCAAGATTCTATATCTGAAGGTGGAAAGGCCTATAAGTCATGTTTTATTTTTTTCCAAATTCACTGAAGACAATGAGAAGAAGGTGAAGGATCTTGAAAAATAATTGGCTACCATTTCTAATGCTTTTGATCCGTTAACTGGCAATGTTGGTGAGCAAGAAGGCCAAGTAATATCTCTACTTGACAAAATAAGGAGTTTGAAGCATGAAAATGACAGGATTGTAGGAAGATCATGTGAGCTTAGAGGACTAATTGGTCCAAAGGTTGAAATAATGATGAATGCATTAAAGGAAGCCAAAGATGCGATGGCAGTTAGTGACCCAATGAATCTTGAGATTGCAGAAACTCAATCTTTTTTTTTTGTGGTCACATAACAATTGTGGAGAGTTTCAAAAGGGTTTGGGACACAAATTTGAGCATGCTGAAGAGAGATTTTGTAGATATTTTCCAATTTGTGTAAGTTACAAGATCATGCTTGTACAATTTGAAATTTTGTTATCTTTTTGGTTCCATAATTTTTCCATTGATGTCAAAGGGGCAGAGTTGTACAGTGAAAAATGTATACTCATCTTAGGGGGAGTTGCATTTCTAAACTAAGATTGAAGATTCTTTTTGAGGTTTTGTAGTAATAGTGTAATTCATGTTGGTACTGATCTGACACTTAGTCATTTTTCACTAAGTGTTGCCTTCAATGCCAAAGGGGGAGATTGTTGGCAAGAGACACTGCAAATATACTTTGGTGTTGTCATTGATGGAAACCCTAGTTGGTGATGTGATCCGCACGTCATCATTTACTCCTACCGGTAGACAGATTGAGGACAGTCAGGAAGAACAAAGCATCTAACAGTTTTGTGTTCTTCAATTCTCATACAGATTTTCGGTTGTTATCTTGAGTTGTGGATCTTATGGGAGGTTAATCAATGTATTTCTTGTGTTGTCCAAAATTCTTAGTGCCTCGTATCAAGTTCTATGCAAGTTTGGAGATCCGGTTAGATATCTTTTTGTTCATCAGTATTTTGTGGCCGACCTGAATGATTTTAAGTGTCGTGGATATTCAAGGAGTGTTCACTCAAAAAAATTTGTGTTTGATCATCTTGATTTGGGTCTAAGCTAAGTTGTGACAGACTGTTGTGGCTGCACATTGAATATTATTCATGATTTGAGCCGATAGTTGTAAATATTCTTAAGTTTTATTGAAGCCGACTGTTGTGATTGAATTCTTAGTCGCAGATATATATAAATGTTCAATTATATCATTTTGTGTACGTAGAAGGTGTGTCAATGTGCGTTGCAAATATCAGAAGGGTGATTGAGTGATTTATGCACAGTTTCACTTGTGCATTAAATATTTTGTGGTGCGAGTTAGAGTAAAGTAGAGCAAAAGTGCAAAATCAGTCAAAAGGACAGAAGATCGACTACTGAGCCTAATCGAAATTGTAATCAAGCATTTGTAGATGCTATTCTCTCAGTTCATTCTCTTGGATCTAATCCAAATATTTGTAAGGTAGTGTTCCTTTCTATTTTGAGTAGTGAGCTCTAGGAAGTGAGCCTGAATGCAAGTGCATTCCCATATTGTAAACTTATTTTTTAGTATACTCAGATCATATTGTGGATTGGCCATCCACCGTGGTTTTTCCCCTAATAGGGTTTCCACGTAAAAAATCCTTGTGTTATGGTGTTGTGGTTGTTAGCTTTCTGTTCTTGCATACTTTTCTTGATTGAATGCTTTAAGTGGGTTAAAGATCGGAATAATAAAGTTAATTTTTGTAGAACACTGATTCTAGTGTTGCTTGTTTCCAACAATCCAAAATCTATAAACCTCATAAAATCCAAAAAATTCCTACTTATCCATGCTTGAAGTTGAAGAGCTATGTCCAAGATCTAATTGATCTTGAAGCCATATCAAGTTTAAGTGAAGTGCACCCATATCACAAAATGGACATCAAGATCTGTAATGTGCCCATTGTTCTACCCATTGTTTTTAATATGTTTTACTCACAAGCTAAATTTTATGCTTCTAACATTATGAGCCATAGAAAATTTCCTTTTCACATGAATAATATGATGCACATTTGAAACATAACCATTCCAAATTTTCCCATTGCATAACATAGAATCATTTCAATAATTCAATCAATGATTTCACATCACCTAATTTGCATGATAATATTTCTCATTTACAATTTCTCAATAAGATTAGAATTACATGAACTTACATACATAGCTTCTATGAGCTCAATGATAAAGATATATAAACAAAGTATAATGGTCTAGATGTCCCCAATGTTGGTGCATACCTCTTAGATGTTCCCATCACTGGTGCATACATTCTAGGTGTCTCCAAATTGGTGCTACATCCTCAAATCCTAGTCGCCAACTGTATGAGGGAGAGCATCACTCAAGTGATTTTGGCCAACCATGGACTTACTGTGGTCCCCTGCACATCTACCTAACTAGTAAGATGGCCCTACCCTTCGATGAAGAGATTGGTTTGGTAACCCCATAATATTGACCTTCCTAAGCATAGTGTTGCATCCTACATATTTAGAGCTACCATACATTGGTTTCCTTGCCTAGAATGTAATCATGGTCATAGATAACTGATAGTGTAAATAGTGGCTACTTACACTACTTTGGCTAAAGAATTCATCACCTTGTACTTCGAGTGAGAGTCACTTGTCCACCCACCCTTAAGCTTGATTTGGTATTGACCATAAACATAACACACATTCAATCTAAGGTGATAACATAACAAAAGTTTAATAAGATAATTCCTTTAACCATGGATTACCCTAACCCCAAGAATATCCAAGTCTATAATAATTTGATTATCTAGGTTACACCCTTACCCATGGATTCCTCTAACCCCAAGTATAGCCACACTAACCATACATGTACACATACTAGTGTCTTGCTAGGTTATCCCCTTTCCCATGGATTTCACTAACCTCAGGAATAACCCTACTAACACCTTATGTTCAAATTGATATATTCATAAAAGTATTATAGGATAGCAACCTATTTCTTATTTCACTTTACTTGCAATATCCATATAGACTATGAACTAAGTATAGTTCTAATATTATTTAATCCACATATATTTTAACATTATATAAATGTAATCCCAAATAATATGGTTCCACTACTTCGAGACTCAATCAAGAATCACACAAGAATATTCCATTCTAGGAATTAACTAAGTTCATAAGAACAAGCATATCATGCATTCATAGATTATTCTAGAGCTAGGCAATAACTAGTTCATAAGAACAAGCATATCATGCATTCAAAAGAATTTTTTCCAAACAAAGGCATTATATTCAAACAACCTTTCAAACATAAATAATGGAGGAATAGAAATCAACATGCCTAGATATAGAGTTCTAGCTGAAAATACTGCTTTCCAACCTTTGCCTCCACAACCACAAATACTATTCCTTCTACATTCAACTAGACTCTAATTCTAGCCTCGTCTTAAGAATATTCAATAAACTTAACTCACAAAACAATTCCCTCTCTTTCACTAAAACTCTCACAATAAATCTTGCACAAAAATTACATCAGAATAACAATAGAGAAAACATAATGAGAAGTGTGACAAATGATAGAAAGAGCACCTCTATATATACTAAAATTTGAGCTTCCAAAGGCTACAAACAAGCTAGCAATTCTGCCACCTTTCTACTCACATGCAACGACTCAGCTGATAAAACTCTTATATTGCAACACATGACGATCAAAATTCTTCCAATGGTTGAGTCGACCTCTTTATTAGAGACAACATGACTCTTTTACTGAGTCAAGGGACGACAATGAAAAGCTACAAGCTTCCTATTTAGTTTGCAAGTCGACTACCCTCTCAAAACTCTGCCATCTATGCCTTGACTAAGTTTTATGGTTAACATATTTCTTTTCCAGATTTAGGCATAAGTTTTAGAATTCTTATTTATTTCATATACTTTATATTTGGCGCCACATATTCGTATCTTAGTTCCCCATATAATAGAGCTACCAAAGACTCAATTCTATTTGTTAAAATCTACATTCATTCTCTTTGCAATGTGAAAATTATTTCCTTCTTTCATGCGTAGGTTATAAGTCTTCATTGACTTAGTCTTACTTTTCTTTATGCGTACATTTTAGCCACAACATTGCATATAAGACAACACTATATTATGCACTTCACTTTATTCATTGCACTTTTAATATGTATAACAACAAATTTGTTATCTTATGCGCTTTATTTTTGCACATATGCATCACTTTATAAAATGCGCTATGATAAATACTATGCGCTTTCAATATATATACCAAACATTATATGTATATATATTATATACTATTAATATATATCACATAATATATATATGTATGTATGTATATATACATATATACATATATTAGTAAATATGTATATAGGTCTGAGCCACTAATGTACTAGTTATATATATATATATTATATATCATTATTTCGATCATCAAATTCAAATGTACATATAATCATGTACTTATGAATCAATGTATATACATGAAGTACATGTATGTATATATATATATATACATGTCGTATTTTTCCAATCGATACTCCCATACATATGGGTTATCTGTTCATGAGCATGCACAGGTACGTCTACCTATATATACTTATGCACACATATACTCACATGTACTCATTATCATGGACATGTACATATATAAATTCTATGTATATACAAGTCATCGATTAACACATAAATATGAACACACGAAGAAGACCTCATTCTCAACATAAATGCTTAATCACATACCTGTAATCAAAACATTCAAAGAACAAGATCATAACCCAATACAAAACATTCACAAACCCAAACAATAGGTTACTTACCATTTCTCGAACTATCTTAATCAATTCGATCAACTAGGAAGTGAGTGTGTGTATGCTCAATTAGGTTCATCAGGGTTACTAGACCAAATTCTTCTCCCAAGTGACTCCCCCTCTTTCAGAGGTTCGAGCCTGTTCCTGCATCCAACTTAGTACATCATAACAGTAGTTAGACGATAAAAATACAATCATATGCATCACATATTTCATTGTCAGAATCATTATAAAATATCAACTTGAATTAAACATTCATTCATCATATTTCCATCAAGATTCATATTCAAAACACAATCATAAACATATATATATTAAAGCATTTTTAATGCATCAAGGTAAAATTAATTAGGTAATAACACAATGGGGTGTAACACGATCGTTATCCAATACATGAACTAACTTGTCCACAACCAACTCAAGGTCAAACACCTCCATTGATCCCATTGATCCTAACCAAGTTCCACGAATCATATCACCCCTCATCAACCCCATCCAAGATCCAAACTTCTACCCTTTGGGCCCAACCACCTTTGTCTGTTTTAGTTTCCTATAATATGAATAATTTGAAAATCCTTGTAGTTTTGAACTACATAATGATGGATTTACATCTTGATTCCATAGTAACAAATATCCTATCACAAATTGAATATATAAAATCATGAATTATCAAGGCAAAGTATGAGGCCTTAGTGAATAAGGAATCCTTGAATCCATTCATGTTTATGCAAATAAATGATTCTAAGGTATTGGATGTCAATCTCTAAACAAGTAGAATAAGGTCTGATAATCACATTATCCATCCCACTTATCTATATAACTTTTTGTCTAGTGTTGATTGATTAAATTACCTTTATTTAATTAATTTAACCAATTATGTTTCTCTTAATTATGTTCCCACTTTAAATGAATAAACCACATTTATTCAATTAAATCAATCATTTTCCTTAACATTCCCCAAAAATTAAATAAATGCACCAATATTTGTTTAATTTCCTTAAAATCTCCCACATTATATTAGTTAAATAAACTAATCAATTTTATTAACTAATTAATTATTTGTACATTCCTCCAAAGTGAACCTTGCACAAGGTTTTGAATTTGACACATGGCTCCAAATCTGGCACATGGCTCCAAAAAAGGAACTCCTTTCAATCTCCACCCTTCATCAAGATTGATCAAATCTTTGCCCTTCAACAAGATTGATCAAATCCCACCCTTCATCTCTCCTCCATCCTTGCCCTAATCATGTCACTAATCACATGATGCTACTTGTCGCTTGCTTATTCTCTTCTACATGAGAATCAGTCCTAACCCTCTATCTTCAAGATCAAATTATATACATCCGTCAATTGAATAAAAAAATCTATAAATCAAACATCTCCCAAGTCATTTTGAAGAAGGAAGGATTGGATGCAACAAAAGTATGCTCCTAAATTCCTGAGCAACCTACATCAAACATCACATGGAGCAATCACCTATGGTCATCAAAATTTTGTAATGGTAAGGGTTCATTGCTTTTGTCATTTGTTAGCATTCCTTTAGCTCTAATTCAAGGTGTATGCTAAAAAAAAGATTGGATTAATGTTTTGTCTTGTTTCCTTTTGGTTTTAATTCTATATTTTATTGTTCACAAATACATCTATAGCATAAGCTTTTTTAAGCTAAGTTATCATGAGTAGGGGAACTGGTCTATCAAAGTTGCAGATCAAACCTAATCCAATTCTTGATGTTATGAAACCTTAATTTTTTTAAAAAAAAATGAACTATTATCCAAAAACTTTTTAACATAATAATATTACTTTTTAATTAGATTACTATATTATAATAATAATAATTGAAAAAAACTAAAAAGGGGAGATGATTAATTTCTGGCTTAAGGGGACGTTGTACTCTTAAATTTACTTTTTCAAGGCTCTTTATTGGTATTGGAATGTGTATTGGAGAAAACATTTAATTCCATTAACAGTACTCAGGAATATGAAATCAACGGTATCGATGGAAGATGAATGTTCAGTGCAAGACAAAGCACATACACATCTACAATTTAGAAGACTTGATAAGATGAAGGCTGTTACATCATTTATGTACTTCACCAATTAGCGATGAAGCTCCCACTGGATTGTTTTCTTTCTCTCCATCGAAGTTGCTGTCATAGGGAAATGTGTTTTGTCCCAGTTGTATTTGTCACTACTAAATTGCTACCATTGATGTTGTGGGAAAGTAGTTTCAAAGCTGTTTGCGGTTATTTTTACTAACTCTCCCCCATCAAATGCAGATTTCTCGGACGATGCGAAGACATAAATATTTGACTCTCCAACTTATACCCACGCAAAGATTGTGACAAGGCACAATCGAATATCACATCGTTTGCGTGAAGATTTCAGAAGGATCTCTGAGAAACTAAATCATAAATAAGTATTCGTCCTAGAAGCACCTCATTCCATTCGCTACAATGGAGATACATCATTATGTGGCGGCCATTGTGATCATAGTGACCATGGGAGTTATGACAAGGCGGAGGAGGATGAAGTTGCCGCCGGGACCGGCGGGGTGGCCAATAGTAGGAAACCTGATGCAATTGAGTTCCCTGCCTCACAGAGACATGGCGGCCCTGTGCAAACGCTACGGCCCACTCGTTTACCTCCGCCTGGGCAGCGTGGACGCCATTACGACCGACGACCCGGACATAATAAAAGAAATCCTGGTGAAGCAGGACGAGGCCTTCGCCTCGAGGCCCTCCACGGTGGCGGCAGCCCATCTGGCCTACGGCAGCCGCGACGTGGCGTTCGCTCCTGTGGGCCCACACTGGAAGCACATGCGGCGCATCTGCATGGAGCATCTCCTCACCACGCGCCGCCTCGAGTCCTTCGTCGACCAGCGACGTGACGAGGCGGCGTGCATGGTGCGGTCCGTGCTAAACTCCTATACTCACAGCGACAAACACGTCGTCAACCTCCGCCAGGTGCTCGGCGCCTTCTCCATGAACAACGTCACGAGGATGCTGCTCGGCAAGCGCTACTTCGGAGCAGACGCCTCCGAGGCGGCCGACTTTATGGACATCACGCACGAGCTCTTCTGGCTTCTGGGCATTCTTTATCTCGGCGACTATGTGCCATTGTGGAGGTGGGTCGATTCCCACGGCTATGAGAAACGCATGCGCCGCCTGGAAAGCCGTATGGACGCATTTCACAGCCGGATCCTCCAACAACATCGCGCCGCCGCCGCCGCCGCCGACATCTCGCCGGACTTTATCCATGTGTTGCTTTCTCTGCCTGGTCTGGACGGCAGCGCCCGGCTGGACGATGTGGAGATCAAGGCACTGGTTCAGGACATGATAGCGGCGGCAACCGACACGTCGTCAGTGACGAACGAGTGGGCGATGGCGGAAGTGATAAAGCAGCCTCGCATACAGAGGAAAGTGCAGGAGGAACTGGACCGGGTGGTGGGGCGCGACCGGATGGTGGAGGAGGCGGATCTGGGTGAGCTACAATACCTCCGGTGTGTTGTCCGGGAGACTTTCAGAATGCACCCGGCGGGTCCGTTTCTCATTCCTCACCAGTCCGTCACGGATACCACGCTGGCTGGCTTCCACATTCCGGCCAACACGCGGGTGTTCATCAATACCTATGCTCTCGGTCGCAACACCAAGTTGTGGGAGAGGGTGGAGGAGTTTCTTCCCGAACGCCACATGACCACCTCCCGTGTTGAGATCAGCCATGGCACGGATTTCAGAATTCTGCCTTTCAGTGCCGGCAAGAGGAAGTGCCCCGGCGCCCCACTCGGCGTCTGCTTTGTTCTGCTCGCCCTTGCCCGCCTCTTCCATTCCTTCAACTGGTCTCCTCCTCCCAATGATGATATTGATACCACTGAAGTCTATGGCATTACCATGCCTAAAGTTAACCCGCTTCTTGCCATTCCCACACCTCGTCTCCCCTCTCATTTGTATACCTAGCTAAGCTTGTAGGGGCCTGTAAGAGGGGTGGTAGCTAAGATTTCCCTATTTCATTATTTTTCAACTCTACATCAAATATCGATTATAAGCTATTATGAATACAAACTTAACACATTATAATAAACATATTCTATATATCTTAGAATAGGTTATTAAATCACAATGATAAAAAAATCTGTCTTAAATAATGAATTGAGATTAACATTAGATAATTAGAATAAATACAGAATTTAAATAAATTTCAATATATTTGGTTGGATTTTGAAGATGAAAAAGTGATCCATCATAAATGTTAAAAATTGACTTGTCATAATATTAGTTTTTTTCAAAAATTATTCAAATAAATGTCTCAAAATTTGTAAATTGCTTGAATTATGTTAGAGTTTTGTTATACAATTATTGCCTTGAATAGGATGCTTAGATTTGAAGTAGCAAAAAATGGACTATCAAGATTCACTTACCTCAATCTTCTACTATTTGAATCTCAATCTTCTACTATTTGAATCTCAATAAAGACTAGCAATGTTTAAGAACACATTTGGGAATTAGCTAAATTGTGAGTTGTCATTTTCTCCTAAGTCAAACTCCTAGTTGGACCGATCCAATGAATTTCAAAGAAAGATAATGGACAACAAGCAAGTGTGCAATGGACCTAGAATGATATATGTTGCCATCATGCTCAGATCATTCTTCTATCATGCTATCATAAATTATTTTTGACAATTCTTTGATTAGTCTCTTAGACAATTTTAAATAAGCATGCATTTCTGTAAATATAACAACTAAGCACACAAATCAATGCAAATATATGTTAGGTCAGTTCACAATAGTTAGTGAAAAGGTTGTTGAGGTGTACATTTAAATTTAAAAGATAAGGCTTAGATTTGTGACTACAAAATGACCTAGGTTAAGCCAACATTTTTAGATCTAATCCAAAGCAATGAATAGAAAAATTCTAAGGATCAAGACTAAATCTCTAGGGATGAGTGATAATGGAGTTGGGATATGTTGGTTTTGTGACCCAAATTTACACAAGAATATGCCATTTATAGTATAGATTTATTGTTGTATAAACAACACTATAATCAAAGTTGACCCAAAACATAAGGGAAAAGGGTGTGTGCATCTATTTTCCACCATTACACATATTAATAAAAAGTAAGAAACTATATAAATTATTAAAATAATAAATAAACATATGTTGGATGTGATTGGATCTTGAAGACAGAAAAATGATGCATTGAAAAATTTAAAAATTAATTTGTCATAATAATCAATTTTCAAAAATTATTCAAACAAATGGTTTAGAATTTGTAAATTTCTTGAATTTTGTTCTAGTTCACATATGTGATTATTAACTTGAATAAGATGCATGTATTTAAACTAGCAAAAAATGGATTGTCAGGGTTTTCTCACTTTGATGTTCTAATATTTGAATATAAAAAAATGACTAGTAATGTTTACAAACACATTTAGGAATTAGCTAAATTGTGAGTTCCCATGTTCTCCTTAGTCAAACCCCTATTTGGACTGATTCAACAAATTTCAAAGAAAGATCGTGGACAACAAGCAAGCATGCAATGGACCAACAATGGTGTATGTTGTTGTCATGCTCAGATCATTCTTCTATGATACTATCATAAATGATTCATGACAATTATTTGATTACTCTCCTCGACAATTTTAAATAAGCATGAATTTCTTTAAATACAACAATAATTAAGCACACAAGGCAAACATATGTTAGGTCAATCCATAATAGTTAGCAAAAATGATGTTGAGGTGTAGATTTAAATTTAAAAGATCAAGGCCTAGATTTGTGACTATGAAATGACCTAGGTTAAGCTTGCATTTCTAGATCTCTAATATAAAGCAATGCATAGAAGATTTCTAGGGATAAAGATTAAATCTTTAGGGATGAGTGATAATGGAGTTGGGAAATGTTGGTTTTGTGACCCAAATTTACACAAGAATATGCCATTTATAGATTTATTATTACATAAAAGACATTATAATCAAAATAGACTCAAAACATAAGGGAAAAGGGCACACGAATCTATTTTTCACCATTATACATATTAATAAAGAGTAAAAAACCATATACATTATTTAAATAATAAATAAACAAATAAATTCAAAGACCATTTTTTAATTTTTAAAAATTATCTAAGAATAAATCACACTTGCAAAAATAATTTACCTGGCTAAGAAGTAAAGTCAACAAAGGTAAGAAATTGACCTTATATTAATGAGTTAGGATAGTAACTAAAATGTACAAGAATATAATTTTTGAAATGGTGAGAAAGGATAAGAACTTAGTTTTGTATATGACTTGAGGGTATGTAGCAACAAACTATTACTAAATGATCTAAACTATGCTCTACTATTGGATCCAATTTTATGATGCTCTAACAGACTATAAATTAACCTTTAATTTTTTTTGGATTTAATTTATGATATAAAACTAATCTCATGCCCATAGAAATGACACATGCTTTGAAATTTTATATATAGAATAAATTTGTGAAGTTTTGGTTGCTTGAAACAAGTTTGCCTCTATTCATAAAATATGAATTTTTAAACTAGGTCATATTAATGAACACCTTTGAGGAGCTTTCTAAGCAAGGATCTCCCCTTTAGTCAAACCCTTGGGAATTGATTTAACAATTTTTTAATAAGGATCAAATATAAGAAGAAATAATTCAAGATGTATAATATATCACTAAGTATATGGATTTTAATGTAAGAAGATGATGAAACAATGTGCTATAATTCCCTCTATGTGAATATACAAGTTGAATATGAGAATTTGAACGTCCTTGGATGATAAAAATAAAGTAGGGTTTTTGCTTTCATAAAACATCCTAACATATAATTTAAAATGTTTCACATTCAAGTTTGTAGGTAATGATTTGTTAGGAAGGGGTAAACTTGGACCCAATCCACTTAATTTGAATTTTAAAGACTTAGGGGTTAAATTTGTTCACACACATTTAAATTGGGGCAATTTGTATTCTTATAGATTTGACCTAATTATGTGAATAGATAAAGTGAGGATCAAGACTAGTCTCTAGGAAGGTGTACAAATGCAATTAGGTTAGGTTTAGGTAATTTTCCAACTCTTGTACATTAAAATGTCACTTGTACACTAGTCGTTGCATAAAGGACAACCCAATCAAAGTGAGTTCATTTAAATAAATGAGAAAAGATTAAGATACATTTTTCACCATTATATTGTCTTTGTGATGCTCCAAAGTTATTTGCATGGATTATATTGAACTCATGTTGAGTGTTGATAAGGAAGGAATTTAATTGATGGTTTTCTATTTCAATTAGTGCTAACTCTTTTTCTCATCGCATATTTGTTTCTTCCTATATTTGTCAGGAGATGAGATTTTGTCTAGATTTGCTCTTGGTCAATTGCTTATAATTTGGTTGAGTTGTTTGAGCTCATTTAAGATGGACTTTATCTAATCCTCTCCATCCCTAGGACATATGACCCTAATAGTGGGAAAGGAAGAGGTGGTTATAATACATTTTAGTGTTCTATACTTTGTTTGATTTATAGTTTTTAATTATTTTCTTGATGGTTTTATTATTTTGTTTATTTGTTGCCTCGTCTTATTATCAAGGAATTTGAGATTTGAGTTGAATAAAGTTAAACTAAATGTTATTTAAATGTAAGAAATAACATGTACTAATCTATGTTTTTGTGTTTTGCCACAAGGTCCAATGTGAACTAATTAGCTATAAATATAAATAACTAACTAAATGTAACAACAATGATCAGAGAGCTTCGGGTAGGAAATCAACAAAGTGGCATAGAGAACAAGAATGCATTCAAAATATTGTGGATGGAACTCAAAAAACCATCCCAGATTTATGCAGAAGCAATACCCCATCAAAAAAATGAAGTTTATGTCATGGAATATTCAGGGGCTAAACAATTCCCATAAACAAGAAATTTTGCACAATTTTGCTAGGGACCACAAACCTGATATCTTAGTTATTTAGGAGTCCAAGATGCCCAAAGAAAGGGTGGAAAAGATTAAGATCTTCAAGAATGGTGGTGTGCAGGGTAGGAGTTCGGAGGGGGCCTCTAGGGGTTTAGTGACTTTTTGGAATCAGGATCACCTTCAAGGTAGTCCTATTTGGGAAGATGCCAATCATGTGGCTACTAGATTTAGGCATATCGGAGATGATTTTAGTTGGATTTTGTCTAATATCTATGCACCCAATAGTAAATATGCTAGAAGGAGTTTTTGGAAAAGGCTTGAGTCTTTTAGATCATGTTTTCCTTATGAGAACTAGATTATGATGGGGGATTTTAACACGCCACTGCTGGTGTTAGAAAAATTTGGGGGTTTATTGGATAATAAGATGAATTTGATGGACTTTATTAACTCTCAATGTTTGCATGATGTGGACCTCAAGGGGGCTACCTATACCTGGTCTAACAGGAGGGTTGGGAGTGACCTTATCCAAGTGCGGCTTGACAGGGCCTTAATCTCGGATAATTGACCTTGAAGGATTATTTTTACTCTTTAAATGCTCTTCCCAGAATTAGCTCAGACCATTTCCCTATAAGCTTTGCAACCGACTCAGTGTCAGGTAAGAGAAATTTTCCCTTTAGATTTGAAAAAATGTGGCTCTCACCCTAATATCTTTAATTGCATTCAAGAGTGGTGGAATATAAATGTTAGTGGGATAGCTATGTTTAGAGTTGCTAAGAAGCTTGGTGAGGTCAAAACTAAGGTCAAAACTTGCAATAAGGAAGTTTTTGGGGATATATTTGCATCTAAGGCCACTATCCAGCATGATTTAAGGGATATTCAGGACCAAATTAAAAAAGAAGGTTATGTGGGAGACTCCTTCTCTAAGGAAAATGAAATTCTTTCAAAATACTATGACATTATTTCAAAAGAAGAGGAATACTGGAAACAAAGATCTAGATCAGTGTGGCTTTCAGCTGGGGATAAGAACACCAGGTTTTTCCACATGACCACTATGAAACATAGGGCATTCAATCAGATAACCCATATTATGAAGAATGGGGTTAAAATTGAGAAGGAGGATGAGATCAGGAATGAAGCTATCCAGTTCTTTGCTAACCTTCTTTCTTCGGAAGAGGGGTTGGATGTGAGTGCTCAACAAACTCTTATTGAGCCTATCCCTAACATTTTGAATGAGAATCAAAATATAATCTTGACAACTATCCCCTCACAGGAAGAGGTTAGGAAGGTAGTTTTTTCTTTTGAAGCCCGAACAAGGCCCCTGACCCAGATGGATTCCCTATGTTCTTTTTCCAAGTTTTTTGGGAAATTGTGGTTGATGATGTGATCAATGCTGTCAAGGAATTTTTTGGAGCTAGGAAATTGTTGAAAGAGCTAAATGCCACTTTTATTCTTCTCATTCCTAAGTTCCCTGGTGTTGATGCTTTTGACTCCTTTCGCCCAATTATCTTATGCAATTCTTTCTACAAAATCATCTCTAAAGTGGTTACTTTTAGGCTTCTTGGGATTCTCCCGTTGTTGATATCTCCCTAGCAGAGTGGTTTTGTTCTGGGCAGACAAATTCTAGACTCTATTATTACGGTTCATGAGAATATCCACTCTCTTGAATCTTAAAAAAATCAAGACTTTTTGCTCAAGCTAGATATGTCTAAGGCCTATGATAGGGTGGAATGGGACTTCTTGATCAAAGTCTTAAAAGCTTTTGGGTTTTTAGAAAGATTTTTGTAGATGATATGGGAATTTATTTCTACCACCAGTACTTCGGTTATCATCAATGGCTCTCCTTCCCATTTTTTCAAGGTGTCGAGATGAGTTAGATAAGGGAATCTTGTGTCTCATATTCTCTTTACCCTCATGGCAGAAAGTTTGGGAAGGCTTCTGCATAAAAAAGTGATGGAAGGTAGCCTGAAAGGGTTAAAATTGTCTTCGGTGAACCTGGCCTATTCGCACCAACAGTTTGTGGATGATACGATGCTTATGGGAAGCCCAACTATTGGAGAAGCCAGAGAAATAAAGACCTGTATTGTGCTTTATGAGGAAGGATCAGGGAAAAAAATTAATAGGGCTAAAAGTTCTCTCTACTTTTTTAATACCCCTAAGCATAGACAAAGGAAAATAACAAACATCTTAGGCTGTGGTGTTAATTCTCTTCCTTCCACTTACTTGGGTCTTCCTTTGGGGTGCAAACCTCCAGATTCATTTTGGATTTCTCTTGTGGATAGGTTTAATCGAAAGTTGGCTGGATGGAAAGGGGCCCTCTTGAGTCAAGCTGGTAAAGTTCTATTACTTAAGGCCTCTCTTCAAAATTTTCCTGTTTATGCCCTTAGCTTGTTTAAGATCCTTGCCAAGTTTGTTGAGATTATCGAAAAGATCCAAAAATGTTTCCTCCGGTCAGGGGTTGAGGAGAAGAAGAGGATTTCGTTGGTTGCTTGGGAGAATGTGTGTAGACCTAAGAAGCATGGGGGTATTGGCTTGAGGAACATTAGAGTTTTTAACAAAGCTCTCCTGGTGAAGCAGGTTCGGAGAACTTTTGCAGATACTTATGAATGGAATACTATCTGGCACAGTAAATATTTGTGGGGGGTTGACTCTTTTAAAGACTTTCTTAGTTCTTAGAATCTCCCCATTGGATCATTCCTCTAGAATGTCATTAGGGCTAGGGACCTTGCTAGTAAAGATGCTTGTTGGAAACTTGGAGATGGCAAGGAAATCTGGTTCTGGGAAGACCAGTGGATTGGTAATGATTACCTGTGTAACATCCTGATCTTTAGGAATTATATGGAGGATTGTAAATCTATGTTTGGTATCTTGGTTGGGGATTACTGGAGGAATAATCAATGGGTTAATATTTCTTCTATTAGCCTAGATCTCCAGCCTTTGTAGGTTCTTCTTAGTTTTGTCGTGCTCAGCTCACAGGTTCAGGAGGACTCTTTGGTCTGGAAGTTGCCATCCTCAGGGATCTACTATGTTTCTTTAGTGGTGGCCTCTTGTTACTCTTACTTCCATTACCTTGTCTGGGCGAAGGTGTGGGTGCACAACCTTATTCCAAAAGTCAATATTTTTTCTTGGATTCTCCTTCAAAACAAACTATTGACTAATGATAATCTTTGTAAGCATGGTTTCTCCTTTCCTAATAGGTGTTACTTGTGTTGCGCGGAGGCAAAGACTTCCTCACATCTTTTTCTTCTCTGTCCTTTTGCTTATGCTATTTGGTGCAGGATTTTGCAATTGTGGGATCTCAACTAGGTTTTTCCCGGAACTATCTCAGATTTTTACAACCAGTGGAAGGCCCCTTCAAACAATCAGGTGTTGAATATGCTTTGGAAATATATCTTCCCTCACCTTTCCTGGGGTGTTTGGAAAGAATGTAATAATAGAGTTTTCAAGGATTTGGCTCTCTCGGAGGAAGTGGTTTTTGGCAAGATTATTAGAGCTGTGAGAGAAAACTTTAATTTGCTCAATAACAAGAACAAAGGTAAAGGTAAGGTTTGCTTTCAAGAGTATGAGATCAGAGTGGCTAAATCCTGGAAGGTTAATGTGGACATGTCCAATCATCCCAAGCTTACTAAGGGACCTAGAGATGGTATCTATTGGAGCCTCCCACCTCCTGGTTGGGTAAAAATCAGTTTTGATCGGGCGGCCAAGGGAAACCCTGGGCTGGCCAGGTGTGGAGGTGTGATAAGGGATGAGAATGGTTTCTTCATCAAGGTGGTGGCGCTCCCCTTAGGCACTCAGACCAACCACATGGCTGAAGCTATTGGAGTGTTTCAGGTCTTGAAGTTGGCTAGCCAGTTGAATTTCAAAAATTTTTGGATTGAAGGGGATTCGATTAATATAATCCAATGTTTAAAGGGCCTTCAAAAACCCTCACGGTCTATAGAGAATTGGATAGATCTTTCAAAGGGAATTATTAATAATTTTGAGAAAAGTTATATCTCACATGCTTTTAGGGAAATAAATATGGTGGAAGACTTTTTTGCCAATAAGGGAGTTAAAGCAAAGGAAAAGATGAGTTGGTAGAGAGGTGATGAGTTGGAGGCTGATGTTACGACCTTAATCATTTATGACCATATTCACGGGAAGGTGCAATTCTCCATTCCAACGAATGATGGCTAAGTGTCCTTTCTTGCAGTCTTGGGACTGTGGTTTAATCATCATTCATCATTGGTCGAAGTGTAATTGTCATATTTCCCATTTGAGTGATGTGAGCTTTGCATGCTTTCTGGGAATTTTGAACGCTTGCTTATTTGGGTTTCTAGAGTTTTATGTTCTTTTCTACAAGATTACCAACATGGGTGGTGAGAGTCGTAGGGTGGAGCTGACGAACTGTGAAGCGTTAAGGAACAATTCAAAGCTCTGGGGGATGTTGGAGAAGGGTGGTATTACTATCTTCATTGAGAAACTCCATGGCTGGGATCCAAATGTTACTAGGGTCTTTGCTAAGGGTTGGAAGGATGGTGAGATCAATTTGTTTGGAAAACAAGTGGTCATTAATGAGCAGTTAGTTGCTGAGCTAACGAGCCTTTCTACAGAGGGTATTAAGTTCTACAGGGATAGAAAACTTTCTGACCAGGCAGTCCAAAAATTCCCAAAGTTAGAGGCTGAGAGGGAGGACCTGCGAAGGATGACTAAAAGCTATTATGATTTGGTGAGGATTGTTTCACACTAGAGGAAGGTGTTGAACATGCTAATGGAGTACATCACTTTGGATGGCCGTTACACAAGAGTCTTTGGGTATCATTTCGTTATCCTCAACCACTTCAGGCATCAAGTTAGGGTTTCATTCCCTTTCTATCTCGCCTCTTCTCTGAATGCCAGTTTGTAGAACCATAGACAAAAACCAATTAGGCATTCCATTCTCCACGAAGGATTGCTTGTTTTAATTCATGATCATTTTAAAGCAATGTCGGCTCTGTCCCACCAGACTCTCTCTTCTAAGGATATGGTTGTTGTTAAGGGGAAAGGGAAATTTAGTGAATCTCCCCAGAAGAAGGGTAAGAGAAAGGTTTCAGAGGACTCCTCCTTTGATGTTAATGATGAGGAATCACAATCGACCCTGTCATCTGAGTACTCCAACTACCCTGCTACCAATAGAGATGAGAGGCCTCACTTTCCTAGGGATCTTAAGGCAGAGGACCACTACTTTAAGGTTTAATAGGAATTCCCTGATGATGTTCTTGCTATTGCCCGCAATGGGTATGCGGATTTTTTCAAGTTAATTAGATGGGTGTTCTTTGAGATTAAGGAGATTAACTTGAACCAGAGAGCTATGAGTAGTAAAATGGAGAAATATGATGACAATAATAACAGAGATAGTGTTAAGGCCACTGATTTATGGACATAGGAAGAAAAGAAATCTATGGTTGAGTGTCTCAAGAAAACTGTAGAAGATTTACAACATTTTAAAAGCAACCATGAAGGTAAGCAGTCTGAGATGGAGGAGCACTGAGGAATATCAAAGATTCTCTCCACAAAGTGCTAGTTATGAGCCATAAGATTTTAAAATCTACTACAAAGACTATGAATATCATGGTGGAAAATTTGGAAAATGCTTATCAAGTAAGGACGGTTGTGTACATTGATGTGGACATAGAGGAAAGCCAGCTGGAAGGTGGGGGGCCGAGCAACAGGACTAGAGCGAACTTGAAAAGGAAGGCAGACCAGGCTCTTGTGAATATCCAAGAAATCAAGAAGTCCGCTCTTAATATGAACAAACTGGAGCAGGAGGCGGTGGAGATCCTAAGGAATTTGGCCTAGTGGCTAGATTTTTTGTGGCTTTTTGTCAATTTTTTGCTATACTGCCTTGGGTTCCATTGTCTTCTTCTTTGTGGGAAGCGTTTTGTTTTTTGGCTGGGCTCTATTAATGTTATATATTTTTCTTTCTTACTATTAAGGGCTTCGAGATCCCTTCAAAACATGTTTGTTCCTTAATCAAAAACAACAATGATCCAAATCAGTTCCCATTTGGGGAGGGTCTTGTACTGGGGTGCCATGGACAACACACAGGCTTCTGGTTTGGTCAAGGATGGGGTCAATATTTATTTTAACTTGCTCATGTGGTTGGTTCAGGAGGTTCAAGACCTCCATAACAAATATGATACAATTTTTTGGTGTAATACTTCTACCCTTAGAAGTCTTAAAGAGAAGGATTCCATCTTTAGTATGGTCAAGTATCTAAATTCTAGCCTTGGCCTCATGGTTGAGGATGTGGCCAATTTGAAGAAAGATTACAATTCGATGTTATCCACGGTGGAGAAAAATTCCTTGCTACTGTGTAGTGATCTCAACATGATGATCAACCTCAACAAGGAAAAGTTTGAATCTTCAGCTGAAGGTTTGGTGTTCCTCAATGAGAAGGCTATGGAATGGACCAGGAGGTCTTTGTTTGGTGAGACAGTGAACTAGGATGAAGGGGAGGATGCTAAAAAGAGGATGCAGACTATGGATTTGGGCATGAAATCGAGTGTTTGCACTCAAAGCAAAACCAAGAAAAGAAAGATTGTGCTGAGGCAGGATGCTGAGGAGATTATGGAAATGCATGACAAGGTGATCACTAAGGATTTGGAAGTAGCTAGAATGTTAAAGGATCTTCTTTAATTGCTACTTGTTATGTTTTCTTTTTTTTTGGTTTTCTGTTTTGTTGGTCATTGTGTGCTGATGGGGTGTTGATTGTTTAGTAATCAACCCATTTTTGGGTTTTGGCGGGGCAACCAATTGGCTATATCTTTACCACCTCTTTTCCTTTTTGTACAGGGTTTCAGGGACCCTTCAAAACCTCTTTATCGCTAATAAAAAACAACAATGATCCAAATTAACTAAATGAATGCACAAATGAATAAAATAATGTTTTGTTCTTCCTATTTACTTTATGATTTGCAAATGGATGTTCTATAATTCATGTTTTCCTATTTGAATATATTTCTTTTTATTGATTCATATCATTAGAAATATTTATTTTTAGAATGAATATAATACTAAAATAATAGTAAGATTCAAAATTTAATTTATATTGATATTTAATACAATAAAATAAAGAAATCATATCTAACTAATCTTAAATTCAAGAAAAAGTGACAAAATGTCACAAATTTATTAAAGATGAAATATATATTCATCTACTCTACTTTTTATTCTATTGTATTCCTTAAAAAAAGCTACTTTAACAACTTACAAGTAAATAATGGAATCTCACACTTGGGAGATTAACAACTCAAGATGCTAATGAAATTATCATGGCATGTGTGTCATCATTGATTTAACTTCTATAATATTAAATCCTCTTCAACTTGGGCTTATCCACTTGATGGAAGAAGTAAGGAAGATGGGAAAATAAACTAAGAGGGAAAGGGTAGGGTTTGATGTAGTTTTTGTTATACTTGAGATTTGAAGCCTTCAAAATGACAATGGGGAGAGCCTAGAGGATATGTATAGAATTTATGATGTAGGAAAGGATGGAAATTTGGCCTAGGGACCTCTAAATTTGACCTTCTAACTTTCTTACAGGATTATAACAAGAGAGGCATAAACTTAAAAAAATTGCAAGAGACAACCAAAGAAACCCAATGAATCCATTTGGGGGTGAATAATTAGGATTAGATTCAAATTTTGGGGGGAAATCACTTGAGCTAGTAGATGTAGGTACAATCACAATTGAGTTGAATTTGAGATCAAGGAAAAAAATGGTGGAAAAAGGATAGAATTGGAATTTTCACATGTCATTGATAAAAAAATGTCACTCCTTTTGCTAGGGTGGGTCACCCAGGTGAACTTGGAAAGGATCAAACAAACTACCATTTTATGGAAAAATTTATACTTTTGAAGGATTAATAAGGTATGCAAGTAATGCAGAAGACTAGGCAGGACAAGATAAGAGCAAGGGCAAGTCCTAGAAGCTAATTGGACACTTCCATCAAGTTCAAAAAGGTTGAGCGGAAGTACTAATCACACCATGTGGGTCATGAGCTAAACCATTAGATCATCATCAAACTATCATGGCTATGAAATTTTAGGTACTTAAATATTTTCTCCCTTGGTTATGATAATCTACTTGGAAGGTAGGTGCTATTTTCTAAAATAGGTGTGTGGGACTCTTGAACTTGTAACTTATACTTACCTTAGTTTTTGTCTTACATATAGACCTATAAAATGGAAAAAAAAGATTATGTGTAATATATTGTAATGTAAAAAATATTACTAACACTAAGATTTACAAGAGTACTCACCATTGATGCAAGACTAGATAAATACTATCTTCATCATTTTCTCCCATTTCCTATCTGGAATCTATAAACAAAAAAAAAATGACTCAATTGCATGTAACAAAAATGGTTTCTCAAATTATGTAGAAAATAGAGAGAAATGGATGTACCATGATAGTGGGATGTAAGTTATCCCTGTGTCACTTTACTTCACTTGGACGACCTACAAAACGAATAGAAAAATAGCCTATATATTAAAAATTGATCATTTTAAACTTCATTTATACTCATGGTGGAGGAGAAAATTTGAGCACTAGATTGATGGAAACCAAATCAAATAAAATCTATAAAGAGGTTGCAATGAGAGGATTTGACTATTTTTGTAACTCATCCTTGAGTAGAACCACAAGCATGAAAAATGAGACAAACCATCAGGTGCAGGGGCACCAAGTTCATCTTTTGCTAGTTTGATCAAACAAGGTCTTTGATAGGTTGGTATTAGGATGTTTTGAGTCTTTTGAATTTAATAAGGTCATAATAGACCATTCTAAATGTATCTTGTGTCATTTTTGGGTTCATTGTGTAAAATCAAATGTTGTCAAATGTAAAGTTGTAAAATTGAAAAAAATGCAAACTAAGAGAAGTTCAATGGTCATGTGTAAGTTGAAAGTCAGTTTGATGACGTTTTGTTAGTTTATTTTGGTTGTGTAAGGATTAAATATAGGGTGTGTGGGTCGAAGTTTGGATTTTGGAGTTTGTATTGAAGTTGGAAACCACAAAATAAACTCTTTTTTCTCAGAAATTTCTGGTAAAAGTGTTGTTGCAAGCCATTATACAGCCTTGTACCATTTGTTTCTAATCCAATTTGAATTTTAGTTGATATATATATGTCTTAAGATAATTTTGAATTTGGAGTGACTGAAATTCATCAATTTTGAAGTTTTTATAGTCATTTTACTGAAGGCGGGGTTGTAACTCAGAAATTGGGGTTTGAGGCCAAACAAAATGCATTTTTGACCCATTCCACCATTAGAATCTCTTGTAGCTTGGTGGAATGGGTAATTTTAGGTAGGTTTAGATTTTCATGGGGTTATTTTGAGTAGGGAAGGTGTTTAGATGGACTTTTGGTGCTGCACTGGGCGAGTTTCCTTGAGTTTTTGCTTGAAAAGTGATGGCTTAGTATAAGAGTTTGATGAAATTGCATTTTTGGAGGTTGGGAGATGATTTAGTGAGCATGTGCAGGCATATTATGGAGTTTTTGAAGAGTTTTTAGGGTGAGATAAGTGTTGGAATACCTATTTTCAATAAACCCTCTCTATTTCAAGCATAGGAAGGCCTAGAGTAAGGGTTTTGCATTTTGATGAGTTTTTGATTGTTCCAATTGAGGAAAATTGTGGATTTAGACTATTTAGGGTCTGTAAAGAACATTGCAATTGATTTTTAAGGTTGGAAGCACATTTAGATTGGGGTTGCTTTGTAAAAGTGGCCTATTTTGGCCTTGGGGCAGCGTGACAGTCCAATTTAGGAGAGTGTGTTCCAAAACAAGTGCATGAACAAATTTGATATGTTGAAATATGCCAAAATAGGTATTTGAAATGCTAACCCTCTTGTGGTTTTGAAGAGATTCTTGCAGGCTATGGTTAAAAGTCATTGGTTGGACTACTACAAGGCAAATTGAAATAATGATGAGTTATTCTTGGAGTTAGGGTTTTGAAGGATGGAAAAGTGTTTGAAAAGGTTTGATTTGTGATTGTTGGTTGTTTTCCTCCCTACTCTGCATCACCATATTTTTCCCTAGTTTCTTTTTTTTAGATTCACATAGAAATGGCCATAAAATTTAGGGCCATCTATTACAGAAGATAGGTGTCTAGGTAGGAAATGTGGCCATTCTTTCATTTTTTATTGTATTTTATGTTGATTTTTTTACTTTTTAAAAAACTAGGATTTGGCGAGGCATGGATTGGGTCAACTATTGTGTCATTTCAAGTCACTTGGGTGACCCTATGGATGCTAAATAAACTTTCCAAGTCACCTTTTTTTCTAATCTGGTAATATGAAACTAAAGTTTACATATTTAAGGATTTTCAATTGTTTGAATTTTTCTTAATTTTTATATTTTTTATGTTTTCAAATTTTTATTTTTTTTTGGATTTTGCATTTTTTAAACTTTCTTATTTTTAAATCAATAGGTGGCTGCTATATTGATAGGACACCTGCATTTATTATAACACGAGTTAAGAGAAAGCTTGGTTTTTAGGATAGTGGAGGATATTTTTGTTGCAAACCAAGTTGTGCTCTAATGAGCTAGGCTAGATTAGGTAGCACAAGTTCCTATCATGTAACCCTTAACACATATTTGCTACAAAGTTATAGCCTATTACAATGTAGATTGGAACACCTTAAAATCCCTTGGTATTATTAGAAAGTGGATGATAAAAATTTATGGTATCTACTAGATTTTGGGTGTCCCTATCTAGAAGGATGAATTGACATGTGGAGTGGGAGTTAGAGGATAAGGGTCTATCTTAGACTAATTTTATGGGTGATGAGAGAAGAGGAGACAAGATGGGGGTTCAACTAACTTTAATTCCCACACTTGACATTTTGACACTATGAAAAGTCCTCATTGGCATAATTATTTCCCACTTGCCAAGCATAAGAAGGTACCGTTTCTTAGGTGGTTATGAAATCTTATCATCTAGTAGGTGGAATGTGGAAAACTTTTCATGTGGGAGATTTATATCCTAGCATTGGGCTACAATGAACTCTATTTGATTACACGTTGCAAGGCATTGGTATTCTATTATCCTTGTAGACACCTAAATTTTCTCATACCCAACCACATTTGATGTCACCTTATCCTAGTGAGTTAAATAAATTATTATTATTTATTTAATTAACTAATCCATCAATTACATTTACGCCTCACCCTTAACTAAATTAAGTTTAACCCAAATCACCTTTATCCCTCACCTATAATTAAATAAATTTATATTTATTTAATTAATTCTAGCCTTATCCCCTAAATCCTCTAGCTAAATCCATTAATTAATACATAATTAATTGGTTTGAGCTAATTATCCCTAATCATGTGCACATGGGATAAGAATAATTTTTTCAATAAATCTTAATTTTAAATTCTTCATATACCTTGGAATGTTCAACAAGGAAAATTTTACCTTTTTTAGAAACCCTCTCAAAATTCCTTTTTTAAATAAACCACCAAACCTTATCCATCCACTATTTATTATGTCCAATCCCCACCATTGATCTTGAAGCCACCCTTTCCAGTTAATCCTCTTTTAAAAATTTCCAATCCCCCTTGCTTGGAATGTGCAACAATACAAAGTTTTCATTTTTTAGAAATCCTCCTAAGATACCCTTTTCTTGGTCCAATCCTCGTCATTGACCTCCCTAGCCACCCTTTCCAAATAATCTCCTTTTGACACTTGTCCAATCCCTCTTGCTTGAGAGCTCTCATCAATTGTGAGCCCTTGATCTTTGAAATCCATCCTATCCATTCATTCTTCGCACCAAAAGTCTATAAATTGAAGGCCTCTCATCCCATTTGAGCATCTTCCATTATCACATCCTTATGTTGTCTCATTTCAGGTATTACATTCACTCTTATGCTATCATTATTCTAACCATTATATCATCCTTCATCTCAATCATACTATCATGTTTTTGGTTTGATAAAAAAACCACATTATACCATTCATCACACTCACAAAGAGCACATCAAGTAGATCATTGGGTGCAACTCCACTTTAGCTCAATCAGAGGAGGATTAAAGAAGTTAAATAGTTCTATTTGCATGTATTTTAAATCATCATTTTAGTATACTCAGTCTTCTAACCCAATCGTTTTTATTGAGTTGTGATTTTCTTGGCTAAGGCTCCATAATTGTTCTTTTGGTCTATGTTTTAGTGCCTCCACTTCAAGATTAGCACTTTTTCCCTGTGTTTCAACACTTTTATGGTTTAGCACCTTTTCACTATGTTTTAACACTTTTGTTTCTAGATCTACACTTGCATACCATGCTTTAGCACTTCCACTATTTTGTGTTTGTGTGATATGTGTAGAGCTTCCCCTAATGTCTAATCAACTAATGTAGATATCACACATATGACTTAACAAACCTACATATCCCAAATTAAGCAATTCATTATTCAAAAGGGGGCTTCATTAAATTTTCAACTAGGGAATCATAAATTTGAGATGATGTTGGCACTATGTATGTAGTTAAGAATCCTAGACTTTCTTAATCGATTGAGTACGGGTAATTGAAAAAAAAAAATTCATCTAAAATCTTCCTATCTCAAATTAAATCCTATCTAGAGAACAAGGTAAGCAACTACTAGTTATTCTAAGTGGCTTTTAGTAACTTCTACAAGTAATTATATTTTCACAAACTATAAATAGTGACTCTTTATGTCGCAGTATGACCTATTTCAACTAATCAATTAATATCATTGAACAAAATGTAAATTAGAAACATCAATTCAAAAATCATAATATAGCATTCAATGTAATGTAAACTGAAACACTACAATTCAAAGATCTTAATTTACAATCTAACTAACCATCTAAGCTAACTTAGATTCTACAATACCTCAAGTAGCCCTTGCTTGAGTTGCTACAATCCACAATTATCTCCTTCAAATAATAACTCACAAAATCATGCAATTGAAGTATCATTCTTTATTATAATCTGACCATACAAAAAGCTTCCAAATAGAGTATAAAAAAATGGATATTCAATCTAATTCTATGTAAAAATATAGCTTGTCGATCTCTCACAAGAGTATCCCCATATATAGGGTCTATGAGAGTCCTCTTATTCAAAACCTTGAAAAAAACTATGAGCAGTTGTCAACTCTTCCAAAAACATAGGAAGAGGACCAGATCTTGATTTAACATAAAAATAACAAGTGGAAGAAAGAGTGTAAAAGTATGATAAGGACTTCACACTAATTAAGAGGACTATTATAACTGGAGAACATGTCTAACAGGGTAATCTTTATTATGAACTACCATCGCTTGTTAGAGTAGGTCTCTTTTTCCTCCATGATTTATTGAAGGGATAAAATGACACATGGATTTCCGTGTCCACATCCTTAGACCATCGCTCCTTGGACCATTACCTACATCATCTTCAAGACATACACATGCATGTTGAAGTTGGTCACCTCCTCTAACTGTGTTGAACCGACATCCTTCTATTACAGGTTAAGAATCCTTTTGTTATGGGTTGATAGGTTCTTGAATGTAAGGGGTTAGTCTTATTCAGAAGGCATTTTTCATTATGAACAACTATAATTAATCATAAAATTCAACTAAATCCCATATAAATTCAAAGATCATTTATTCATTCATTAATATATCATATCATCTTCAATATTTCTTAAATACTTAATGTATATAGAAAGGTTTAGAAATGTATTTGAAACTTAACAAAAATGAGATAAAAGACATGAAACTAAAGCAAGGAACTAGACATTTTTAGGGGTCATCTCTATGCTTTCACCGTTCATTTAAAAAATCCATCTTATTTCTCGCTTTTTCTTGCCATTTTTCTCACCTTTTGTATTTGATGTGTAGGTACTTAGCCTTAGTTCTTTCTTTTTCCTCATTTTCTAACCCCCTTTTTGTAGGCTACCTTGTTTTATCGTATATGTTTTTTCCCAACTCTATTTAATGCTTTCAAAAATAGCACTTGTGTAGATCAACACAATTTCACTATGTAAATTAGTGCATTCTCTCTACAAGTCAATGCCTATGGAAACCAACACATATGTCGATTAGTGCTTCCATGCCTAATAATTTTCTTCCCATTTTATATCATTTTTGCTTCTTCTTTTTTTGTTTTGGGGGGGGGGGGTTTAAAGAGCATTAAGCCCATATATAAATATATATAAAAAGATTTACAATGTTTGAGATATCAAAATTTGCTTGATTGGATCTTGAATATCCAGAAAAGCCACTAATTCCCAACATTTATGAGACACAAAAAAAATTAATATCTATGTTCTATCTTGTGTAGGTTCCTAAATTAGTGCTTACTCTTTTTCCTTTAGCATCTCTATAGTTTAGTGCATATGCAAATCAGTGGCTACACTCTATCCCTTAACACTTCATAATTCAATGAATATGCAAAGTAGTGCTTTTGAAATTTCAATCAGTGCTTACGCATTTTAAATATACTAATTTATTTTCAATATTTATTTTTTTTGTTTTAGCACTTTTGCACTTTTATTTTAGCAATTGTGTTGTTTAGTAGTTTCGCACTTTGTTTTAGTCAAAACTTGTGCACTATGTTTTAGCGCCTCCATAATTTCACAACTCATCAGTGCTAAAGTTTCTTCATTATTTTATGAATTCTTCACTATTTGATCTAAACAATTTCTACAATCTAACCCTATTTGTGTAGCTTAAAAATATTGACCAAAGAAAATATTCAAACTACTAACACATTTGTGGCTTTAGCTACGTTTGTGTAAGGCTCTATCATTTGACTAGTCTTACTTGTACACTTTATTTTCTCAAGGTTAAGGAGCTATTAGCTTATTTTTATCCTTGGGATTAAAATAAATTAAAAAAAAAACATTGTAAGGGGGTTTTTTCGTTAAAACAAAGTGTTAAAAGCAAAATGGGAAAAGTAAAAAGTTTGACCAAGTCATTTCAAGCATCAAAAGGAATGAGGTTTATTTCTTTTGTCACCCTACGAAGCAAAGAGAAAATTTAGGGTTTATGGGAGAGAAGTTTCAAGAGTGCAAGGAAATCAGGATGCCAAAAATAGAGATAAGACAATGTTACAGAGGAAATAAAGAGGTCTAGGGAACGTTGTAGAGACCCAAGGATCAAAGATATGTTTCATAACCAAAGGAGCATATATACGGTACATGGGAAGTGTTAGAATTGTAAAATTTTGAAAATTTCATGGCTGCACATACTCATTAGTTCCCAAAAAATTCCCATACCATAAGCATAAGAATCCGCTTTGCATAACATTTTTCCCATGCATTAGTTGGTCTTCATCATTTGGTCCCATAGAATTCACCTGGCCCTGAGTATTTCAATGTGTAAACCATATCAACGTAACATGATGCAGGTCTCACTGATCCATAAAGCATTTTATATTGATATATGTCTTTTTGCAGTCTATCGGCAAGACATCGAGAATGTCTTACCGATGTTATTTCATTTGGTAATACACATCAGCATGATGTAGTTTGCAATCTCAACGACACAAGGGTCCTATCGGCAAGACAATGGTCATCGATGTAAGTCATAACAAGCTTATTTGTGTCTTACTGATCGTGGTGCAATTACGAAGCACCAAAAAGGAATCTACAATATTCTCAACAAGTTTCTCGAAAAAGTGGATCATGTCGGTAGTATAATGTCATCAGGGTGAGTTCGAGGAAGTCTTGCCGACCCACCATATTGCTATAGCAGAATTACATTGGTAGGGGGACTTAGAGAAATTCATAGTCTCGCCAATAACAAAATTCATCGGCCAGACTTGAGCCGTCGGTGTAATGTCCCAGAGCATTTGTTTTGTCTTGCCAATAAAGCCAAGGAAGTTTTTCGTCGTTGTCATCAGGATGAAGTCAGGGAGTCTTATCGACCCCCTATGTCACAATGACAAGTGTTGCATTGGTAGGAACTTGGCGATATGTTTGATCATCGGCGAGACTGGCATCATCGGAAAGAAATAGGAAGCTCATGCCGAATGAAGTTTCATCGGCAAGAACTATTATGTCTCGGTGATTAGAATTGATAAAGAAAATAGTCAGAAGGTAATATCTTGGCAAGACACAAAGTAAGTTGTGGAACGTTTTGCTAACCCCCTAAGTCACAGCGATAGTGTTCATCGACGAGAGTCTCATCGATACACTCATGACTGAAGTAATAACTGTTGGGAAGACTTAGAACATCGATCAAACTGTAGGACGTCATAGCGGTTGTCTGATGGATGTTGGTAAAAGCCCGAATACAATAGATCGCCGAGTTTTGAATATGAAAGGACATGTCCTTTCGAATATTGATGTATAAATGTTCATTTTCGATTGTGGAATGAGGGAGACGACAAAGATCAAATGAAAATACAGTAGGATACAAAATGTTGATAATTTTGAGACTATGATGCATGTCTAAAACAATGGAGATTTCAATTGAATTTATCTGATGTGATGACATTTTTCTAGTTTCAATTGTTTGTTGTGTTAATTAAAAGTATTGCTGAAGTTGTCTCCAAGGTTGATGTTTTCTAATTGTTTAAACTGATATATCAAGGATATTTTTCAGTGCAGACTTGTTGTATCTGTATGATTGGATTAATTGGTTCTTTCAAGGAAAGATTAAATCCTTTTAGTCAGTCATAGTAATTAGGAAATCTCATTTGGATCATTAAGAAGAACTCAGTAGTCACATCCTTGCATGTTTATACTAGTTATAAACTTAAAATTGTATGCCAAACAATTTGAGTTTCTGCCAGAAAGAAGTTACTCATTTCATATTTTCATTTGACTCCATACACCCAATAAGGCACTAGTCTTTGCTATTTCATTGTTTAATTTTATTCATTTTTACATATGAACACATTAGATTTAGCCTTGATATTGCTTATACAATTTATACCAAAATAAAACTCATTTATCCACTCCCACTTGCCTGTGTGGGTAAATTGCTTTAGGAAATGAACAAAGTTCAAGTCTGCTTTATTCAAATAGGTATACTCGCCTAGGTCTAGCAGCACCTAAAGAGAAGAAGGTCTAAATCATTTGGCCTTGTTTGTTACCCTGAAATGTATCAAGAGATTGGAAACCTCTTGAGGTATTTTTCTTGTGTTTTTGAGAGCTAACAAATTGGCGACTCTACTGGGGAAAAATTATTGCAGGTTATCTGGTTGAAGATCATCATATAGAGTCACTGAAGAAAGATTCATAATTTGAAAGATTTGAAGTTTCAGAAAAAGTGATTTCGCTGGGGAGAATAAAAAATAATTTTAAAAGAATCATTTTCCTACTTTTGGAAAAGTAGGTGGCGACTCTGGTAAAAACTTGATGAAGAATGGATAGACAATTTGTGTATGGAACAAAAGAATATTTTAGAAGGAAACAATTGATAAGAGAAATTAAAGAATTGAAAAAGCAACGGCTACAATTGGATGAAGAAACACTACAATTGAAACAACAACTGTTACAATCAAGAGAATTTTACAATAAGAATGAATACACAAATGCAAACAGGCATCGAACCCCACAAGTGCTTGATAATACAATTGGGAATCTTCACAATGGAAGCAATGCATATCATGCACAGTAGAACACTCATTCACCACAGCCATCAAAGCAAGTAAATGCTTATCCAGTCCCTCTTGGACAAAGGCTGGTAAGCTATCAAGACTATCAATATGATCAACACAATTCCAGCCCACATGAAGGTGTCAATCAAAACTTGCAACAAAATCTATATCCAAATCAACAGGTTGAAGAGGAAGAAGATGAACATGTACATACTCAAAGCCAAAATTCCATCGCAGAATCAGAATGTGGAATTTACCCCTTTGATGCATTTCTTAACATAAGGAGACATGAAGGAGAAGATAAAATCTCTCTATACAATAGGATGATAAATATCTGTATGCAATTACCTCCTAATTGTAAGCCTACAAGACCCCTTTTTGTTGCACAATTCATAAGAGTTTGGAAACTTGAATTAGCTTATTGGCTAGAATCATCAATACAACATGCCTTTGATTGAGTGAATAAATTTATTGATGCCATGGAGAGGATAAGGTATGAGAACACTATCAATGTTGAATCCAATAGTTGTATTTCTGATGTGTATAGAGAAATTGATCAAACAATGCAGCCAATAGAAGATGAGACATGTGCAGGTCAGAATGATTCATGTGATAACTTGCATGATGAAGATGAAGATACAAGAGATCTCTCTTGCATAAAAGATTGTGACAGGGAAAGCAATAGATGTTATGAGGGATCCAATGAATATTCATATTGTGAAGATGAACCTATGGATTTTGACTTACAACGGGGTGATTCTTGCAGCTCTTATGGAGATCAAGAAGAGGGAGAAATAATGGAAGATATGGAAGAAGAAACGTGTTCACTCAGCAATGAGCAAATTTCAGATATGCTAACTCTTGAATTCCAGAAATGTGCACAAGAAGATGATTCTAAAGTCCTGTGTCCAGCTTACATTTGTTTTGACAGTGAAAGTTCATTATGCAAAGATTCATATGACTCCCGGTGCATTTCTCGAAATGATGGAGAAACCTTTGAAGTTGATAAAAAATCTATATCCATTCAAGAAGAGGTATGTGATTTAGAAATTTCTAACTCATGTGGAGAAGACATATGTTTGCATACCAAGGATGATAGGAGTCCAACATTGATTGATTCATATATGCATGATATTGAAGATATGAGTCATAATTTAGTGTCGTCTCCAAATGGTGATATGGAAGAGGTGCAAAAGGTTTCAGATTTGTTTGTCTCAAACAGTATGGATATGACAAAAAAATTTGATTTTCAAGAGAAGCATTTTGATGGTAAATTGTTAGTACACCTGGGAGATTATTTTATAATACATGACAATGAGCAAGATAATGAGAAATATTGCGTTGAATATGTATATACATTGTATGTTGAAGATAATAGAGATTTTTCCCATGATGATGGAGAATATGAACTACAAAATTGTGAAGGGAATTTGGGCCAAGCTGAGCACGATGATTCTCTAAAAAAATTCAATAACAGTGATAGGGAAGATTGCATGAATGTCTTCAAGAAGAATCTGATGAATTCAAAGCAAAGCCGGGTGCTTGGCAGAGGAAAATAGGGGCCTTTCTTTTGGGTGGCCTTGAGCCATCATTTATGGTTTGAATTTTAGACAATAACAATTCAAAACAAGAATGAAGTTTGATTTTGTTGCCAAAGGAATACAGAGGATTAAGGGTTGCTAGTGCATGGACGACTCTTGACAATCCTCTCAAAAAAAATTTCTCCATGCACAGTAGTTTAGGAAATAAAAGGAACGGGAATTTCCAGTACATGGACAATCCTGAAATTCCTTCTTTTAAAATAAATCTTTCCATGTACAGTAGTATAGGGTCATGTTCATCTCCATTTCCATTCATTCTATCCTACTCACTAGTCCATAACCTTGAGAGTTTGGTTTGCTCACCCAAATATCTTGATCCTTGCAATGGTCTCACAATCATTCATCCCCAGACGGAGCCACTGTTAGAACTGTAAAATTTTGAAAATTTCATGGCTGCACATACCCGTTAGTTCCCAAAAAATTCCCATACCATAAGCATAAGAATCCACTTTGCATAACATTTTTCCCATGCATTAGTTGGTTTTCATCATTTGGTCCCATAGAATTCACTTGGCCCTGAGTATTTCAATGTGTAAACCATATCGGCGTAACATGATGCAGGTCTCACCGATCCATAAAGCATTTTATACTAATATATGTCTTTTTGCAGTCTATCGGCAAGACATCGGGAATGTCTTATCGTTGTTATTTCATTTAGTAATACACATCGGCATGATGCAGTTTGCAGTCTCAGCAACACAAGGGTCCTATCAACAAGACAATGGTCATCGGTGTAAGTCATAACGAGCTTATTTGTGTCTTACCGATTGTGGTGCAATTCCAGAGCACCAAAAAGGAATCTACAATATTCTCAACAAGTTTCCCAGAAAAGTGGATCCTGTCAGTAGTATAATGTCATCAGGGTGAGTTCGAAGAAGTCTTTCCGACCCACCATATCACTATAGCGAAATTACATCGGTAGGGGGACTTAGCAAAATTCATAGTATTGCCAATAACGAAATTCATCGGCCAGACTTGAGCTGTCGGTGTAATGTCCTGGGGCATTTGTTTGGTCTTGCTGATAAAGCCGAGGAAGTTTTTCGTCGTTGTCATCAGGATGAAGTCAGGGAGTCTTACCAAACCCCTATGTCACAACGAAAAGTGTTGCATTGGTAAGAACTTGGTGATATGTTTGATCATCGACGAGACTGGCATCATTGGAAAGAAATAGGAAGCTCATGCCGAATGAAGTTCTGTCGGAAAGAAACTATTATGTCTCGGTGATTAGAATTGATGAAGAAAACAGTCAGAAGGTAATATATTGACAAGACACAAAGTAATTTGTGGAACGTTTTGTCGACCCCCTAAGTCACAACGATAGTGTTCATCGGCGAGAGTCTCAGTGATACACTCATGACTGAAGTAATAACTATCGGGAAGAATCAGAACATTGGTCAAACTGTAGGATGTCATAGCGGGTGTCTGATGGATGTTGGTAAAAGCCTGAATACAATAGATCGCTGAGTTTTGAATACGAAAGGACGCGTCGAATACTGATGTATAAGTGTTCATTTTCGATTGTGGAATGAGGGAGACGACAAAGATCAAATAAAAATACAGTAGGATACATAATGTTGATAATTTTGAGACTATGATGCATGTATAAAACAATGGAGATTTCAATTGAATTTATTTGATGATATGACATTTTTCTGGTTTCAGTTGTTTGTTGTGTTAATTAAAAGTATTCCTGAAGTTGTCTTCGAGGTTGATGTTTTCTAATTGTTTAAATTGATATATCAAGGATATTTTTCAATTTATCAGTGCAGACTTGTTGTAACTGTATGATTGGATTAATTGGTTCTTTCAAGGAAAGATTAAGTCCTTTTAGTCAGTCATAGTAATTAGGAAATCTCATTTGGATCATTAAGAAGAACTCAGTAGTCACATCCTTGCATGTTTATACCAATTATAAACTTAAAATTGTATGCCAAACAATTTGAGTTTCTGCCAGAAAGAAGTTACTCATTTCAAATTTTCATTTGACTCCGTACACCCAATAAGGCACTAGTCTATGCTATTTCATTGTTTAATTTTATTCATTTTTACATATGAACGCATTAGATTTAACCTTGATATTGCTTATACAATTTATACCAAAATAAAACTCATTTATCTACTCCCACTTGCCTGTGTGGGTAAACTGCTTTAGGAAATGAATAGAGGTCAAGTCTGCTTTATTCAAATAGGTATACTCGCCTAGGTCTAGTAGCACCTAAAGAGAAGAAGGTCTAAATCATTTGGCCTTGTCTGTTACCCTGAAACGTATCAAAAGATTGGCAACCTCTTGATGTATTTTTCCTACGTTTTTGAGAGCTAACAGGAAGAGAGGAAAAATCCAGGTCTATCATTTCTCTTCCATAAAATCCTTGCATTTTTGAAGAGTAGCATTCCTTTTGCTCTATTTGGAACATTTTTTTTCTCTTAGCTTCTTGTGCATATGTTTGTTGAGTTTGTTGCTCCATAAAGCCCCTACATTCATGAAAATGATGAGTAATGCTTTGTAGTGATTTTCTGAGTTGTCAAATGCTTTTGTAGATCCCTTCATTAGGTATTTTGGGTCTTGCCCTATTATTTTCTTCATTATAAGTAATGTCATGTTTTAAAATGCAAAGGCATGCTAAATGGTATAATTAGATGAATAAGAGATTTCTCAAGGGGAAATCTAGAGTTACATAAGAGAAGGACAATGTTTCATGAACAAGTCTCATGAAATATTGGATAATAGACTAGGAAAATCTAATGCACATGATATACTTCTCATGAGTGACAATCTAGGATTGCATCCATGAAAGATAGTCCAATCATGAAGATTGTAGAAGCATGATGATAGTTAGTTGGTTATGAATAAGTCATGCAGCCTTAAAGAAGGAATATGAGAACATAAGCAAAGGATGCAATCAAGTAGGTAAAATGTATGATGAGAAGGCAATGACCTCCTTGACAGTGATTCATAACTGCACAATGACCTTGAAGGTAGTTTAGAAACTGTACAGTTACCCTTATGACAAAGATATGACATGGAGATAAGAGGGACAATTCAAGAAGGTTAATGCTTGAAGGAATGAGATTTATGTATGACAACATGCATAGTGATGATCACAAAGGATAGAGAAAGAAGCATGAAGTTTGTGAAGGAGTATAATAGTCAAAAGAAGGTTTCATGCATTAGAGAGACATTGAGCTCAAATAAAAAAATAAGGGCATATATGTCAAGCTATAAAAGGAACACATATTTTGTAAAATCACAACAATGAACAATTTGTAGCTCAGACAGTGAGGTATGAAGACAATTATAAGGAATGAACATGAAGATTGAAGAAAAAATCATATGTTGTAACCCTTAGTGACAACAAAACCATTGTAAAAATTCCTATTATTTTTCAATTATCAAAGGATCATCATCATGGAGGAAGTGAGAAATTAATAGAGGTTAGCTATATGAAAATCCCAATGGTTCACCAAATATTGTGCCTTTGTTATGAATTTTAATAAGAGGTCCTCCAACCTTGATTGATCTTGTAAGCTCCCTAAAAGTCTAAGTGTTCATGAAGAGTCTCCAATCAGTGTTAATGGTTTTCATAAGATTTTAAGAAGTAATAGGTATATGATAGTAGCCATCAATGTTTAGTCAGGTATGAGACATCAAAGTATAACAATGACAAATTGAAGAATATGGGACAATAGGTTTTCTTATTGGGTGCAATGGAAGATGATATTGATATTGAGTCACTATAGCACTAAAATGCAAATGAAGATTGAGAAAATATTGAAAATGACCATCAAGACAGTGAACAAACAGTGAAGGGAATTGATACATCAATACTCAACAAAGACTAATGTGATAGTACAAGAAACATGAAGATAGTTGTCTCCTATAATGGAAGGGAGTATGAGGATAATTTTGGGTTTGAATAGAAATATTGGAGAGAACCTAGCTCCTCTTGTGCAAGGACCTAATACTAGAGGCTATGAGGAGAGAAAATAGTGGGAAGATAGGAATCAAGGGGAGACAATCATATTTTGTGAATATTTCATTATAAGAAGACAATCAACATCAAATCACCAAAAGACAAAGGTGGTTAATAAGAGGCCTGTTAATAAATTTTAGCTTTACTCCTTCATTTGGGAAGGGTGCTTTGTGTACCATTGATCTATCCTTTTTGGAAATTGTCATTATTCATTTGCCATTAGGTCTATACATTATTCAATATCTTTCTATCTTTTACCTTTTTGTGATATAATGTCCAATGTGAAGACATGAAACCTTAAAGAGTCTTTGAGGGGCAGTATCAAACATAATCTACAATTAGGTAATGGTTAAAAGGGAAATCAATGCATGATTTTAGGTAAAATGCATTCCTCATAGTAGGATAATGGGTAGAAAGAACACATAAAGAACCAGAGAATGCTCCCAAAAGAAATGGAAATGATAGTGAGTATGTCAGTATAGGGTTAGTAAGTAGTTTTCCATGGTACAGTAACAACTAGAAGAACCCTTTGTAGTTTGCTAAAATGAGTAATTCCTTAGTATGACAATCTCAAGAATATTAGTCATGGACAATGCAAAGACTAGTTTTCATTACATGTAGTAGTCCTTGTAACCCTTAAGAAAGATAGAGGCATTTATGACCGAAAGAAAAAGACAATGAGCGGGCCATAAAAGATAGGGTTGAATAAAATGTTGCATGCATATCTTAGATGATAGGTGGACAATACCAAAATTAGCATAATGACGTCACATAGTGATAGTCAAAACAGTGGCAATTAGTGGTGGCAGTGGTAGTGGAAATGAAGGTTCATCAAGCATAGTTTCCATAACATGGGATAATTAATTGGATTAAGGAAGCACAATCAACCAAATCACAAAGGTAGGTATAGAGGGTCGTGATACATGAAAGATGACAATCAAGAGTTTGCATGCATGAAATGGAGAGTTTACATGCATTATCTACCCTTGGACGTTCTTCACACCTCACAAAGACACTCTCAAGGTTATGCATTGACATTTTGTATTCTAATACTAAGGAATGCTCCAAACTACATGATGAATATAGTTACATATTTACTTGGTTTTAGACTATGATTTTAGAAGTGAGACCTAAAGACTTTGTTATGGTAGTCATAGACTATGTTTTGAGATAGGAGTTAAAGAAGAAAAACATAAATATTTCTCTCATTCTATGAGAATATAGGGTTTACAGAGCAGTCATAAAAGAAGCAATACAATTGTAGATGGAAGATAAGGAATGTTGGATAGACATAGGGACTATCAAACAAAGGAAATAGTTAAGTTTGTCCTACGCCTCAAAGACCAAGTCTGTTGAAAATATGGGAACCTTGCAACATGAGCATGAAGTGTACATGGGATTTTTTGATTATTCCTATGTTGTCATTGATGTCAAAATAATGGCAACATAGTGGGAAACATATTTGGTATACTGGAAGTTGATCTCTACCATAAATTTTTTGTACTGTTGGACCGGTACGTGGGTTTTTTAGTCTGAGATTCACCTCAAGATGAGATGTGACTTTTCTCTCTTAATCCCATTATTATGACTCTTTCAGACAACTATATCTAGGATCTTGAGGAGTTTTGTGTTGTGTATACAAAGTTATCAATGACAAAGTTTAACTCTGTACACTACGTTGTTTCTCTATTTTGTATACTAGTGTGGGAGACTCCACATTTTCTTAGAAAGAACATTCTAGTGTTGCGGTTCTAAGGGTAATCTCCTTGATGTTAATGTGATGAGAAACTGATGTAATATTAGATCCAAAAGGTGTTTATCTTGAGAAGTATGTGTGTGTTGACTTGGAGTTTTTGTGATTAGGTCCTATTCTTGGCTGACCTAATATATGACTTATATTAAGAAGAATAATTATACTTTTAGATGTTAGTTGGATCCTTTTTAGATCTACGCTAACATGGATAAAAAGAAATTTAATCTTATATGGTGCCGACATGAGGTATTTTGATTATTGTATTTACATCCAATTAGGCTGACCTAATTGATGTATGTAGTGTACTTGTATTTATATATGACCTTTTTGGAGTTGAAGAAGTGTGTGTGAAGTAGTGGGTGAAAATAATGTGTGAGTCTAAATGATTTATCAGTTGTGAGTTGTATATTGTGCAAGAAGACAAGGATCAGAGTAGAATAATTAAGTGACTGCTATTCAAGGCAATACTTCACATACATAGCCTCATTGGAATTGAACACAACACATGGAGGGTGCATTTCATCAGTTCATCGATTGGCAGTGAGCTATATTCCTTTGTTTCTTAGCGGTTAGCCATTTCATTGTGTATTCAGGCTATGAGAATTTTAAGGACAATGAGTCTTGGCAGTGAGCCCTGTAATATTCTATATCTAGATATATTATATTGTGAGCTAATCCTCACTGTGGGTTTTCCCATTTTGGGTTTTCCACATAAAAATATGGTGTTGTGTTTTGTGGAGTGATGTTCATTTCAATGTCTTTATTATGGTTTGCAATCATATGTGCTTTAATAATTGGGTGGTTTGCATCTAAATGGTTTAATGGAATACTGATTCACCCCCCTCTTAGTATTTCAGACAATCAACAATTGGTATCAGAACCTGGTTCCTATGAAGAAGTTTAACAGCTTGAGGAAGGTCCCAGAATTTGGATATATGGAAGACAAAATTTCTTAAAGTAATCTCTTCTGAGCATTTAGAAGAAAATGAATATTTGAAGGTTAGGATGAAGGAAGCAAATAGGTGTATTAAGGATCTAAGGGAAAGATATGGAGAAATCAATGATCAATTAAAAAGGCCACATGATGATATCACTGGACTGCTAGAGCAATTGGAAGAAAAGAGAAGAATTGAATATTGTCAGAAAACTAAAATTCAGAGGAAGGTGGATGAATGTACAAAGCTTGGGAAAGAAGTGGAAACTCTGAAATTAGATCTAGAAAAGACAAAAAGACTTGAGGATAAATTCAAGGAAAACACTACAATGCTTGATGAGTTGATTATTTCTTAGAGACCTGCAATGGATAAAAGTGGTTTAGGGTTTGAAGAAGGAAAAAGTTCAAAGGTGAATCAAACTCTTGATATGAAGACTCAATGCAATGATGGACAACTCAAGAATCATAGAAGCAATACCAGAAGGACTCTCATTAGACAATCTAATGCTCAAAGGTATTTATCCTTTAATGATGTTTGTTTTTTTTGCAATAAATTTGGTCATAAGTCAAAAGACTGCAAAAGTAGAATTTGAATGATACTTTATCATTCTCTGGAAAATGTTTTGAGTGCAAAAAGATTGGACATAAGGTTGTGGAATGTAGAAGTCAAATGTTGAACAAGTAATTTCTATCATTTAATGGCTACTGTTATCAATGCAACTTATTTGGACACAAGGCTAATCAATGCAAATATAGATTGAATAAAAGAAGATATGGATGGAAGAATGTTGTTTGTCATGAATGCAGTAATCTGGAACATTCTGCTAGAGACTGTAGAAATAGAAGGACTAAAAATATCTATCTGACAAAGAGACATGAACCGATCATTGATCTGGAAGAAGGAAGGAAATGAAGAAAATTTGGAGAAAGGAAGGAGAATTCAAGAAAGCTAAATCAAAATCATCAGTTTTATCTATGTCATCCTCTGGTGCAGATACACCCGTCAAAATTTAAGTAAGGAAATTCCTAAGGGGGAGAAATAATAAGAAAATTTATAAACCCCTCATTGATATATGATGTCATATCATGAAAAAAGTGCATTTAATAAGGTTACAAATTCAAGATTTCATGCAAAAGGAATTTTTTTGACACGTGTGAAGAATGAAGTTTGCAGAATTTGAAAGGATGGAAATGTACATGGATTTTGAGGTGATCTACTTGAAATTTGAAGCATTTATTGCAGAAGCATTTGGGATGAGAGAAATAAATTCAGAAGTATCAAGGAAATCACATTTAACAAAAGGCATTTGTGAAAAAGAAGAAGTGTGCAAAAGAAGCCTAAAGAAACCAAAGCAATTTCATGCAGCATAGTTTTAGGATTCAGTGAAGGAAGAAGAAATTGAAGTGGATTTAAAGTGTGCTCTAGAAGCTGAAAATCTAATCTTGTTCTTCGTTGTCAATTAAAGAGGTATTCTTCTTAAACATCTTTCAATTTTATGCTATGGATGATTAAAAGGTCGTGAATATTTTGGATGGATTGCAAATAAAATTGAGGAAGTATTCTCTAAAAAAATTTGTCGGAAGAAGCCATTGGTGCATTTTCTAGCATTCCTCCTAGAGTATTACCTACTAAGGATATCTATGCATACGTTTATAGTAAAATTGAGGAAATTTCTCTTGTTTGGAACTAAGTATTTTATGGAAGAATGAGTTGGAAGAAAATCACGATGCATATAGTATCATAGTTGAAAAGAAGTTGGATGTATGGAGGAAAGCCCCATTATTTGAATTTGACAAGAAATACATTTGAATGGATTTAAGCAAGATTCATGATGAATCCATTTTGGTTGATAAAGCACACCTGATAACCAAAGAAGTTATAAGAGATGTAACTGGTTTGTGTTCCTCTAGACGAGTTCCCAGGTGAAAGATTGCTAATGAACAAGAGATAATTGAGATGATTGGTGTGACCTTTCAAGGAAAAGAACTCATTTTAAGTACAACTGAAGATCCGGTCATTCGGTATGCTACAATGGTTATTGGTCACAAAGTTTGTTTACCAAGTAGTGACTTCATAGTCTCTACTGCTTCCGTTAACACTACTCTTGATATGGTTAGGAATGGAATGGATTATGATCTTTGTGAGCTAATTTGATTGCATCTATTGAAGAACTTAAAAGAGATCAAGAAGAATAAGAAAATCACATTCTGGTATGGTAACTTAATAGTTTGTTTACTCTTTTACTTTATGAAAGAGTTATCAGTAATTGGAAGGATAGAATGGACAAGCTTAGAACCTATAGCTCATTAGATTAGGAACTACATGGAAAATATTGGTGGCTCAAATGCTCAAGAGGCTGCTCTTGTTGCATTCTTTGGAACATTTCAGATGAGGATGAATAAAAGCTCAAGAATTCTAGAAAATGTGATTGAGAAGTACTCTAAAAATATTAATTTCCTAGTTTCTACATATTTTTGTTATATGGAAGCGGTTGAATCTAGGTTGGTGTGCATTTTTGAACTAGATTATGAAGTAACTATGGCTGAGATTGATCATTATGCAAAGGTGCTTCTAGAAAGCCTTAAGAAACCTAATGTAGAAGAAATCTCTATGTTTGAAGCCTCCGACAATGCAACTAGAACAGGGAAGAAGAGAAAAGGTGCTATTACCAAACAAGAAATATTAGAAGGAAGTGAGTTAGAGAAAGTTCAACCTAAGCGTGAGAGCATAAATATTCAAGAAGCATTGAAAGAGTTGCAGAAAGTGACCCAAGGTGCCAGCTTCAATTCATCTATATCATCTGTGGAAAATCTCAAGAATATGATTAACTCCTTGAAAGCTTACATTACCAGACTAGAAGTACAGTTTGGAAATAGGTAAATAGAAGAAAATCTAGAAGATATCAAGAAGAAATGTGTAGATGCACATCACAAAGTGGTGAAGGAATTGAAGGATGTACAAGACTATGAGAAAGATGCTAATGAGTTGCTTTCTTTTTATTTGAATTGGTCCCATAGGACACTAACTATAAGAGATGAAATAAGGAAGAGTGAAACTCGAATGAGTACTCAAGTAGATATGTATAGCTTGGCAGATGTCAGGAACAGTCAGAGATGTTCCTACATTGTGTAGCTACAGGACAAATTATTTTCCCTTCAGGATCAAAGAATAGAAGTAATTAAGAATTTTGTGGCACTCAAAGATATGGTAAAAGTTAGACACATTCTTGTTTCTAGTGCTCTTGACAATATTGGTGGTCTATTAGAAGTGAATCTCGGTCCCAATACTTTGGAAGATGGTGTAGAGTCTTTGACTAAGCTTGAAATACTACACAAGACTCTTGAAAGTGCAAAAGGATCGTGGGAAGAAGGAAAATCCACATGGGAAGATATTCTAAATAATTTGAAAGCTTCTTCTTCCTCAGGTTAACATTTTTTTATGATGCTTGATCAATTTTTGGTGCACTTACTTATTTGAGGAATTATACCGGACCCTTTCATAACCTTTTCCATTGATGTCAAAGGGGGAGAGATTGAGGAAAAACATTTTTGAAGCAGTAACTTTGAAAGGGGGAGTATTCACTTGTCTCTTATTGGTGTAAAAATGTTTTTGATATGCATGTTGCCATCAATGCCAAAGGGGGAGATTGTTGGAAATATGGGAACCTTGCAACATGAGCATAAAGTGTACATGAGATGTTTGGATTATTCCTTTGTTTTCATTGATGTCAAAATTATCGAAACATACTGGGAAACATATTTGGTATACCAGAAGCTAATCTCTATCGGAAGTGTTTTGTATTGTTGAGCCAATACGTGGATTTTTGAGTCCAGAATTCACCACAAGATGAGATGTGAATTTTCTTTCTTAATCCCATTATTATGAATCTTTCAAACAACTATATTAAGGATCTTGAGAAGTTTTTTGTTTTGTACAGAAAGTTATCAATGACATAGTTTAACTTTGTACATTACGTTGTTTCTTTGTTCTATATACCAATGTGGGAGACTTCACATTTTCTTAGAAAGAAAATTTTGGTGCTACAGTTCTAAGGGTAATCTCCTTGATGTTAATGTGATGATAAACTGATGTAATATTGGATTCATAAGGTGTTTATTTTGTGAAGTATGTGTGTGTTGACTTGGAGTTTCTATGATTAGGTCTTATTCCTGGACAACCTAATATATGACTTGTATTAAGAAGAATAATTATACTTTGTAGATGTTAGTTGGATCCTTTTTAGATCTACGCCAACATGGATAAAAAAAAAAATCTTATATGGTGCCGACATGAGGTATTTTGATTTTTGTGTTTACATCCAATTAGGTCAACCTAATTGATGTATGCAATGTACTTGTATTTATATGAGACCTTTTTGGAGTTGAAGAAGTGTGTGTGAAGCAATGGATGAAAAGAATGTGTGAGCCTAAATGATTTATTAGTTGTGAGCCATATATTGTGGAAGAAGAGAAGGATCATAGTAGAATGGATAAGTGAATGTTATGTAGGGAAATACTTCACATACAGAGCCTCATTGGAACTGAACACAACACATGGAAGGTGTGTTTCATAAATTCATCTATTGGCAGCGAGCCATATTCCTTTGTTTCTTGGCAGTTATACATTTCATTGTGTATTCAAGTTGTGAGCCTTTTAAGGATAGTGAGTCCTGACAGTGAGCCCTATAATATTCTATATCCAGATATATTATATTGTGAGCTAATCCTCACCATGGTTTTTCCCATTTTGGGTTTTCCACGTAAAAATCTGGTGTTGATGTGTTTTGTGGAGTGATGTTCATTTTTATTCTTGTTTGCAATCATATGTTCTTTAAGAATTGGGTGGTTTGCATATAAATGGTTTAATGGAATACTGATTCACCTCCCTGTTAGTATTCCAAACAATCAACAAAGTCATCTTCATGAAGCACATGGCCTACAAACCTGCAAGTGGTGATAATTAGTGGATAAAGAGAACCTCGAAGACATAACACATGTGTCAAATTAAACCATTGAATTTATCCTATTCCCCAAGGGATTATTTACCTTGTTAAATCTTCAACACATGTTCTACAAGCATGGTAAATGAATAGTTATGAGGAGTTGGGGAGTTAATAGATAGTTGACAATAGTTGAAGAGATATAGGGGGCAGTTTGGTGATCTAGATAGAAGTTGAGGGTATCTAGGAGATAATTGGTGAAGTCATTTCTTTCTCCCAAGAATATAGGAACATCCTAAGTTGGACAAAGTCAAGAGCATTCAAAGAAGGATTTCAGTTGGCCGCATCATGGAGCATTTTTTAGGAGCTTAAAAGGTGGAAGCAATAGTTAGGTTCCCAAAGGATTTTTGACTTTTTAAACTATGACACATGTCACTTGTCTATTGTAAAAAATTACTAAAGTATAGGAAAACTTGTATGCAAAAAGGCATTCCTTATTTCAATTTTAGGCATTTCTTTCACTTTTGGAGAAGCATTGTAAATTTGCAAATTTTCTTTCTATCTTTTATGTGTATTGTACAACTCTAATTTTTCAGTCTTGGGACTGAGAATAAAGCATTGTAGTCCTTCATTTTTAGAGCATTTCAATCAAATCAAGATATATGTGAGACTTGTATTTGCAAAGAGCATCTTCTATCAATAAAATGAGCATTTTTTGGCCTTCAAAGTTTATGTCCTGGTTATGTATGTGAGGTAATTGATGAAATTTTTGTGAATTTTTCATATGAAAATCCTTAAATGAATGGCTTATTTCCATCATCTTCAAAAATAAAAAGATATATTTGTGTAGGTTATTGCTTGTGTCATAGTTCAAGAAGATATTAGTTGTGAAGAATATTAGATTTTCTCCCTTCTAAAACTGTAAAAACATGGACCTTTCAATGAAACACTAATATATAGACATGCCAAAACACTAATGTTGTGCACAAACAACCTAAGATATTGATTAGTTGTATGTCAAAATAGTAGTCCAAGGTATGAGAAAAACACATTTTTGGTGCATCACCCATATAGATAGTTTCATTTTTATGCCATCTTTCTACCCCTTTCTATTAGTAGTAGTAGTAGTGTAAATTAGGATAGGTGAACACCAAGGGAACCAACCCTATTTGGAGGTTCTTTTCTATCATAGGTGACCCACAAAATTGAAAAGGATCCCATGTTTCACTATTAAGCTAAGTTTTGCAATTTAGAAAGCATGTGTACTTAGGTGATAACAATGACACACCCCGTGGGATTGTTTGAGCTATAAACAGTCAAGAAATAAACTTATACTTTCTAGTTTTGTTATGTTTATCAACAATTTTCAATATTTTTGAAGCATTTAGAACATATATGGTGAATCTAAACATCTAGTTTTGAAGAATATAGTGCATAAATAGTGTATGAGAAGAGTCAAAACTTGAGGAAGTGCAACCCCTTTTGAATATCTACAACTTTCTCCACCTAGGAGAAAAGGAAGAACATTGTAAAGGAGCCCAACTTGCTCAAGAAGGGTCCATTCTACACCACCCTCAGGAAGGGTACCTTCTCATATCACAGTAAATTAGTCACCTTTTTTTCCTATAGCTACACCTAGGAACCATGGTTTTGTTCCTTTCAATCAAGGAAGTCCACTAAATTTGGAACAACATGATGAAATTCCCATGGCAGCCTTGAAAAGTGTGTCATTTTACACTAGTGAAGACTACATTACACCAAATGAGCATATAAAAGATGTGGCTACACTTTGTGCAATCCACCATATTACTAAAGAAAATGTTGTAGTCATATTATTAGCCGTGTCTTTCAAAGGAAAAACATTGTAGTGGTTCAGGGGTTGAGGGTGAACTCAATAAACACTTGGGATCAACTGGGAGACCAACTTTGTAAGCATTTTGAAGACAAATCAGACCATTTTTCTCTTGTTGAACAACTAACTACTATCAAGAGGGCTCCTCATGAGCACATAACAAATTTCAATCTCCATTTTCAAAGGACCTGGGATAGAATCCCATTACTAGTAAGACCTTCAACCCAACATGATTTTCTATATTTTTTTACGGCTTTTAATAGTGAAATTTCAGTAATGATACAATCTATGATTGCAAAAACACTTCCCGATGCATATGAGATGACTATTAGAGCTAAAAATAACCTCATTCAAGCTAGAAAAATTGCCCCAAGACCTCTAATGCTTATTTTTCTTGAATGCAGCTAGCTATGCCTATGCAAGTGTCATAAATAGCCCCTATACCAACTTCCCATGTTCATGAAAAAATTGTCCCAACTCAATCTCTGAGCTGCAAGAGATAAAGGGGCTACTTCAAACATTTGGAAATGAATTAGTGAACCTAAAAAAGCAGCAATTCCAAAATTACAAACCATACCAACCCCAAAACTAGGCACAAGGTCAACCAAATCAAGCAAATAGGCTGACCTATCATGCAAATAACCAAGGCCCAAGACAAGTGATTAACTCAAGGCCTTTTCAACCATACAACCCAAATGTGGCAAGCTCATCTAGAGAGCTAGTACCTATTCAAAATAATCTTGCTCAATATTATGAATGTGTTTCCCTTGTAATCAATCCCATAACTAGTCTACTTATTCAAATGGGGTGATTAACCAAGCCTTAATGGTGCAAAATGTGTCTAGCTTGCATCCATATACACCTAATGAAACACCCTCACAACAACAAGAACCTCCTCCAAGTGACACCAAACTTCTAAATTGGCAAGGAGAGGAGTTTTGCGAAGCTAATCAGGTATATTCTTCTATAGTATCCAACACAAGAGGGAAAAAGAGGGTTGTTGAGATGGGACAACCAACAAATAAGGAGCCTTATCAAGCTCTTAGAGTGAACCAAGAGTTTGTTTTCCCATCTACATCTCACATAATACATGTCCTACAAAGAAACTAGCAAGGAACCACCAAAGAATAGCTTGGGAATCAATCCCAACCAACACACTTGCAAGGAGATACCATTGTTATGAAGTCTCATCAAAAGGTAAACATTGCTCCTTTTAACATACTTGAGCATACAAATAAATTGAATGTTAGTATGTCTGTGGGACTCTTTATCTATCCCAGGATAAAGGGATTTTTTGCAAGCTGCCTTATCAAATTTGAGTGTGTCAAATGAACATCCTACTAACCAAGACAAGGTTGTACTTACCAACACACCCCAAAATAGCAATGGACAATGAAGCAAAGAAATCAATCCACCACCTTTCTATGTGTCATTGATCATAGGAGATAGCCTTGTTCATAATTGCATGATTAATTTAGGGGCTAGTATTTCTATCATTCCTACACAAATTGTAGATAAGTTGGGTTTGGGATATCAATATCTTGCAAAAGGGGCAGTTCAACTTGATGGGATAGCCATCAATATTGTAGGAATTATTAAAAAATTGAATCTTACCTTACATGCATGTCCCAAATTTTCCATTCCACAGGATGTTTATTTGATTGACTTGCCATCTTACTTTTCTCTTTGACTTTCAAAGAATTTCACTGCTAAAATAGGTGGTTATGTATCTTCAAATAGGTCACATATGTTGTTTAGGACAAGATATGGAACCAAAGTGACCATTAAATCTGATTACATAGCAAAAGATCACATAGAACCATATGTACCTTGTGTTGCCAATGCTAAATATTCTATTTTTGACCATGATGGGCATACTGATGTCCAAGAACCAAGCACCCAAATCAAGAGTGTTCCAGACATTCTACTAGATGAGTGGGAAGCTAAAAACATTGAAGTTGGCCCCAAAAAAAACCTTGAATAGATAGGCCTAGGTGTTTACATGATCCATGAACAAGACTCCATCCCTAATCTTCAAAATAAGGATGAAAAAAAAATTGATGGCTCAAGAAGTAAGCAAGGAGCTAGTGGGGATGCTATGCTTGTATCCCCACAAGGTGAAAAATATTACTCAACTTTTCATTTTGATTTTAGTTGTACTCACAACACAACTAAGTATGAAGGTCTTATACAGGGTTTGGAATAGGCAACGAAAATAAAAATAGGTTTCCTACAAGTGTTTAGTGATAGTGAGTTGATTGTGAACTAAGTGAGAGGCTTGCATGTGACCAAAAATGACTTGCTTAAGTCCTATAAGCATAGGGTATCATATAGCATAAAATATTTTGATGCTTTCAATTTGTTGTCCATACCTAGAAATCAAAACAATCATGTTGATAGGTTGGTTGCCATAGGTGCCTAATTCGATATTCCAGATGATATTAAAAAGGATAGGGTACAATAGTATGTTAAGGTGGTAGTAAGGCTATCTATTCTTGACAATAATGTCCATTGGAAAGTATTTGAAATTGATGAACATGTGCTCATTTTTTTCCTTGAAGAAGTTGAGTTTTCAACTGGAAATCAAGAAAAAATGCAACAAAAATATGGTGACCAGATTATATAGCTAAAAAAAAATTACCAAAGGGTTTGGTCATCTTAGAGTCCATTTTTAGTTTAGATGATCAACTTAAAAAGGGAAAAACCAACATGTATGTCAAGAAAGAGCACTATGAAGAGGTGGAAATTTTTAAAGGTAAGCTTCTTAAGATTAGTAAACTTTATTCTCAAGAGGATAAAGAAGCTTTTATTTCACTTTGTCAAGAATTCCATGATATTTTTTCTTGGGAATATTTTGATTTGAAAGGGTTTGACCCCAAGATTCCCAACATACCATTGAGCTTGAGCCACATGAAAAACCAATAAGGAAAAAATGAGGCCTTTGAATCACAAGCTTGGGCCACTCATGAAAAAGGAATTGAATGAGATGATTGAGGTTAATATCATTTTTCCAATCAAACACACCTCATGAGTTTCCAACCTTGTTCTTGTTAGGAAGAAGATTGGGGAGATAAGACTTTGTGTGGACTTTAGGGAATTAAATAGGGCCTCACTCAAATACCATTACCTATTTCCCTCTATGGAACAAATTTTACAACTTGTTGTAGGTTCAAAGAGATTTTCTTTACTTGATGGTTATTCTGGGTATAACCAAGTGCTATTGAAAGAGGAAGACCAGTATAAGACAACCTTCACCAAAAAGTGGGGAACAATGGCATACAAGAGAATTCCCTTTGGTTTTTCCAATGCTGGTGCAACCTTTCAAAGGGAAATGGACATGGATTTCCAAGGGTTAATTTACAAATTGTTGTTGATTTATCTTGATGACATTACTATTTTTTCAAAAAATGTTGATGAACATCTTTCTCATTTAAGGAAATTTCTTGACATGTGTAGGGAGTATGACATATCCCTTAACCCCAAAAATTGCATCTTTTCTGTCCATGAAGTTAAATTCCTTGGACATGTGGTCTCAAAACATGGAGTTACCATTGATCCATAAAGAGTAAGTGACATTCTTTCTTTACCTTTTCCTAGTCATAAGAAGGGACTACAAAGTTTCCTTGGTAGGATCAATTTTGTAAGGAGGTTTATACCTGATATAGAAAATCTTTTGAAACCTTTAACTACCATGTTGAAGAATAGCGTAAGTTTCAGTTGGTCAAGGGAAGGAATGAACAATTTTGAGGCAATTAAAGAATCCTTTGCAGCAACACCTACGTTGGTAAATCCTAACTTTTCCAAAGATTTCATTCTTTATGCTTTTGGTAGCATAGATACCATCTCTATCATGTTGATACAATAGAATGAAGATGGTTTGGAGTAGCTAATAACATTTTTCAGTTAAGGGCTAGAAGGTTATGAGCAAAGGTACTCTTTTTTGGGGAAACATATACTTGTGATTAGAATCCTCAAAAAAAAAATTCCATTTGGTTTCCAATAACAAGATTCAGTTGATGGTTACTCACCCAAGTGTTAATGAGTTCTTGTTGAGTAAAGATTTGAGCCACAAAGGGATTGGGTGGATCACAAAAGTGATGGAATATGATGTGGAAATCAAAGTTACAAAGCTAGTAAGAGGCAAGGGACTGTGTGAACAACTAGTTGTTGGGTTCGAAAATGATGAAGAAACTCAAGAAGAAGCTATCATCATGATAAGCAATGAGGCACAAACTATTGCACCATCATTGGGTACTAGTTGGAAACACGAAATGGTCCATTATCTTCAAACTGGTGAGTGTGCCAAAGAGCTAAACAGTTCCAAAAGGAGGTATTTTAGACTTCAAGCAATCCCTTACATCGTTTTGAATGGTGTTTTGTTTAAAAATAATTATAATGGTGTCCTATTTATATGTGTAGAATCTAATCAAATTGAAAAAATCTTGCATGAGTTTCATGATGGACTAGTTGGTGGTCATTTGCACCAAAGATGTAACAACCTTGAAATTCACGAGGACTAGTTATTATTGGCCTTCTCTCTTCAAGGATGCATATGCATGGGTTAGTAAGTGTAGAAAATGTGCTATTTTTGCAGGAAAATAAAAGTTAGTAGCCTTACCTTTGCATCCAATATCAGTTGATCAACCTTTCATGAAGTGGGGTCTTGAATTCATTGGACTCATTAATCCACCATCTAGTTCTGTACACAAATGGGTGTTGATAGCTACAAACTATTTCACTAAACGAACATAAGCTACAACACTAAAGGAAGCAAATAAAAGAGTTATCTTAAACTTTTAAGAGGACTTGGTCTCAAGGTTTGGTATTCCTAATTCAATCATCTCAGATATTGCTTTGGATTTTGTATGGATAAGATTAACTAATTGGGTTGTTAAATATGGAATTCATTTGAGTACTTCATCTAATTACTATCCACAAGGAAATGGACAACCCGAGTCCACTAACAAGAATTTGATGAAAATCATCAAGAGGACAATAGAAGATAATCAGAGGACTCAATATAGAAGGTTGAAAGCATCCTTATGGGGTGATAAGGTTACTCCTAAAAGATCCACTAGAAACTCTCCTTATATTCTTGTGTATGGAAGGGAAGTCAGATTACTTATTTCAGTTGTGTTGATGGTCAAAATAGTACAACATTAAATAAAATATCTCTATCCCATTTCTCCTAAAAAAGATAACTGATCTAAAAACCACCTATCTTCCAAGGTCTTGGTAGTTGGTTCTCAACTGTGTTGGTGTGATTCAGCGGCCAATACAAATATAATATTCAAGGGGCCTTACTGGTATAAAGGAATACAAACTACATCATATCAATTAACCTACGTTGGGGGGGTATAAATAAATAGAAAAAGATAGAGCAGGGTTTCAGAACAACAAATATGAATATAAACTTCTTCACATCTAGACATGTACCTTAACAACGAGTGTTTATTCAACTAACCAAAACCATAACATGATGCAATCCATAGCATAACCTACACCATTTCATACATTCATAGTGAAAAATCCAATAATTGCATCCATTCATCAAAACTTTACTTCAAAATTGAAACACATCACCCACTCATTGCTAAAATCATATCAATAGACACAAATGAATTCCATAAATAGATAATTCAATGAAATAATCCCAGATCCAATTTCCCCTATTGATTTGCATCAAATACAAAACAATTATGCACAACATCCACTGGAATACGGATCATTATTATTCATTAACATTATCATTTAGATTCAAACTTGACAATAACATGAAACTGTATAAAAAGTGTAAAATTATCTAAGTACAATAGAGTTTCTCAAAGTATCTTTCTTAAAAACTTATAAAATCCTAAGACTACAAAAACACTATCTGATATCTCATCATGTGGCTAATCCATCTTCAATTAACCGACCTTAACAAAATGGAGCCCAAAATTACATATAGGCAAGCCATGCACTAATTTCTCTCGATCAAAAATTGAGATCCACCAATCAAGGAATTGGAACAACATGAGGTGACCACACTGGCTAATCTTCATTTCAATGGTTGATGAGCCTGTTATCCAAAATATGACACCCAAAGGAGGAAGGTAGAACTACTCAATGAGATTTGCAATTAAACTTATGTCATAATTCTGCAAAATAGAAGAGAAGAGAAAGTTGTCCATCAAGAAAGAATATTCCATTGCCAACTCATCCTTGTGTAGTCTGCTCAAGAAGGTATTCATCATAACTGGAGAAAACTTGTTGAAGAATATCCACATTAGGTCCATCTACCCAATTATCTTCAAATTTAATTCTTTTCAACTCTGAGGAGGCAAACTCTTGCATATATTTCAACTTAATCAACTCCCTCATAGCAGCTTTCACTTCATCTTTAATGTCCATGAGTCTATCTAACAACAAGTATTCACCATCATCCTCTTTTTGCATTACCTCCTCCAATTTGTTATTCCATTTCTCCTTTAATTTATCAAGAGGAAGACCTTCTTTGACCAGGATATCCACATTGACCAAAATAGCAATTACCGCTTCTAATTCATCAATATGTTCATTCAAGTCCTTACTGGCTTCTTGAAATTCATTTTTATTTTCATAGATGAATTTAGATCTGAATCTGATTATGCTCATGGTCTTCTCAATGAAGTCAGCATTATCCTCATCGAGGATTGATTGCTCCAAAAGAGTTGGCTTGGGCACCTTGTTGATGTCCTTTAGTTTCTTGACATGCTCTCTATACTCTTTCTCTTGTTTCTCCAAGACTTCAACGTGTTGATTCATCTCTTCCCCCAACTCCAACACATATTCATGAACTTTAAAACCATCAAATAGTAGCTCACCAACCTCTTGATTAAGTCGATCAATCCATCTATCAAACATCCCAACTTTGCTTCTCATATGTACCAAATCATCAACTTCTTTCTTGATTAGTAAGATTGGGGTCTCTGGAGCAGCAACTTGTTGAGAAACAGAAGTGGAGACATCCTTCAAGAATTTATGTAACTAATCCAACTGGGCTTTAAGTTCATCCTTCCTTTTTTTATCCTTGATCATCCTAGATTTGGTGGAGGATGCCAAAAATGTCAATAAGGTTCATTTGTTAATTCCTTGTAGGTCTCCCCAAATTAACAGTGCCCAACTGGTAATCAATCACTTGCATATCTTGTCTATCCTTGTCCACCATAGGGAGTGCACATTCAACTATAATCTCACTTACATATGTGAGCTTCATGGAATGGAGGACCCTGGCCTTTTTCTTGAGCCTCTCTTTCTCTATCTCCTTCATCATTTCATCCCAATTCAAAGGATGAGGTTGAACTATTTGCTTCCTCAAAAGGTCTAGTTTCAGCCATGTTGGAGCAACAAGAGTGGTAGCCACTTGTGTAGAAGAAGAAGCAGCATTGGTGGATGAAAGAGGCTGCAAAATGGTAGTCTTACGTTGAGTATCAACCTCTTCTACCTATTGTTCCCTTTTTGCAACTTCTTTTGTAAGCCTTTCAACTTCAACCTTGTCTTTTCTCTTGCACCTTTTTAGCTTCTAGCTCCCTTTTCAAACGTTCTTCTTCTAGCCTCTTCTCCTCATACATTTGATCTCTTTGTCTTTCAAGCTCTTTAACTTTATCTCATGCTTCTTTAGATTTTTGTTCATGCTTAGCAAGTTCTTTAGCCTCCTTTTCTCTTTGCATGCATTCTTCCTCTTCTTTCTTGTTGTGAGCTTCCTTATCAGCCTTAAATTTAGCCTCAAGGGCTTCTCTTTCCCTTCTTTGTTGAGATTTTTCCTCTTCTAGCTCATGGATCTTCTGCAACATAGCCAATTTATCCCTTTCCTCTTTGGTCTTCAATTCTTGCTCTTTTTGCTGTTGTAGCAAGTCCTCTTTCATTTTTTGTTTCCTTGCTAGTTCTTCCTCCCTAGCCTTAGCCTCAAATTCTTGTTTCTTAGCAAGTGCTTCAACCTATGCTTTGGCCTCATCTTCCCTTTTTGCATCTTCAAATAATTTCCACTATTCCTCAGTAGTGAGGACATGTTCAGTTTCCACATTTCCAACTTCTTCAGTGGATGAAAATACATGAGTTTCCTTGTTAGATTGGGTGGCCTCAGAATTTGTATCAATATCATGAATTTCAATTTCATGCTCTTTCCCTTTCAAGGATTCAACTTCCTTATGAAGGGTTCCAGTAGGAATTCCATCAATTGGTTGCTCTGCAATAGGAGGTTGAGTTGAGGTTTCACTTCCAGCTTCTATTGTGGCCTCCTCTCCATGTAATTCAGGAATATCCTGAGTAGGAATTGCAGCTTCAAACTCCTCTCTAGAATTGGGAGGGAAACACTCCAATGGCTCCTTAGGAGTTGTGTTTCTTTTTTTTCTCTTATATCCTTGGGTGGTACTTGCAGCTTTTCTCTTTTTAGAATTTTGAGCCTCTAGCTCCTTGATCCTCATAATCACCCACCAGATACTTCTATCTAGGACTAGCCTTGCAATTTGTTTGATGTCAAAGGATTCATTTGCATCCCAATCCATGTTACACTATTATCTATCAATGTTTCAGGAATATCCTCCACCCCATGCTCAATCATGAGTGGAATGGGAAATATTTCATAATTCCTTCTTAGATCATACTCATCCTGTAGGTCCATCGAAAAATCCTCGAGCAAATTGAAATGCTTGTCAAAAACTATAGGAAGAAAACCTTGCATCTTGTGCTTGGGATCAAAATACTTCCTAGATGTATATAAGCCTAACTTCAAATGAATCAATTCATCACAAATTACCTTGGCTGCCACATTGTGTGCACAACTATACTCACCTAACTTCATTGTAAATTTTTGACAACTAGGCTTATGTTTATTAGAAAACTTGGTGTTTACTCCTATGGCCTGATAAATGAACTCCATCAAAACAATTTTGTTATTGCAGCATTTGGGCAATAAATGAGGATGGCCATCAAAATCAGCCAACCTGAAATAGGTGAACTTGGGGTATTAAATGTACCAATTTCCCCATTCTATAATGAATTCCATGGCATCTCTGCTCAATCTATACACTGCATCTCCTATTAGCTGATTAATGATGACATACAAGAATGCATCATTAACTCTTCTATAATGTGACTCAGAAGTTTGCAAATTCAAGTGATCATAGTGATCCCAAACCTTCTTCTATCCAGGGGCTTCTCCCAATACCCCAACTACATTTAAACCAGGAAAGATGCCTCTTCTTGTAGTTGAATAGATCACATAGGAATTCATGAAGAAACTCTTTGTCTCCCTCACTTTGAGCATTTGATTATGTAGGCACTATGATAAAATCATTGGCCAATCAAATTGTTGCTTTCCATCTAGAATAGTTTGAATGAATGGAAAAATCCATTCCTTGAATTGTGAGGAATCTCTCTTCCTAAACACTCTGGAAAGCATCATGATTATGTCACCAATCTCCTTACCAAAATCTGATCTCTCACGATGGTCAGGGAGCTTGGCCAGGGATTTCTTTTCAAATCTCATCCAGTGTTTGTTCATGTGAGTTTCGATGGCCTCCTTTTTGTTGCTATATAACTATAGTGCTTCTGCCTCATTGAGTTGCCTAGGGTTCTGGGGTGTAGGTGCATTAAACATGAACCTTATCATCTTTGTTGTAAGAGCAATGATGATATTCCCCTGCAAGTCCACACATTGTCTGGTTGCGCGATTGTAAGCCCCAACTACAGTAAGTATTAGTTCTGGGCACTGGACTAATAGAGGAAAAATGACAACATGTGCCAACCCAAATTGAAAAATTCTCTTTGTTCTCCCTTTTACATCTTCGTTGAATGTTTCTTCATGCAACTCCTCATAATTGAATGAGCCCAAGTTTGTATATGTGATGTCTGCCCAATCCAAATCCACCTTGCTAGCTGTAATAGTGGGACTTTGGTGCTTGTACCTCAAGGTGTAGGGGAGCTATTCTACTTTTATCTTTTTAGGCTTGGTTCCTTGCCTTGAACTCTCTGCAAGTTGGATTCTTTGAGAATCCTCCTTCGATGCTCCTAACATCCTCTATTCTTTCAATACAACCCTAGATTAGATGAACAAAGGCATGGAAATCATTACATCATACATTACCTCTTATATCATTCTCTATTCCCTCAGGATAACTCTCCATGCTTAGTCAAATTTTATATCCACCAAAAGCAGATTCAAGGAAGAATAAGAGAAAAAAATTTCTTAACACAGGCGGGATCAGGATCGGAATCAAAACGATATCGGAACCGGGATTGGAACAGAAACCGAATGCGAAACCAATTGATAGTTCCAAATTTGTTTCCCACTCTGGTTCCACTTCCGCTAAAGAAAAAAGGTGAAGAACAGAGCCAATAGTCATTGGACGCGAGATCATTTTAGGAATTAACTCTCATCCAAACACTCTGGAATGAGTTCGTTCTTGGGTCCGGTTCCGCCAGTTTACCATTCAAACAGAGCAATTTTTTTTAAAGATGCGGTCATATGAGCTTTAGACTTGGGTCACATGGAATTATAAGGAAACTTTAAATAAAGGGGCCTAACCTCACCCCTTTAACATGACAAAGACCAAATTTCAACCCAGGGGTTCGACATTGTAAAGGTTGTCGCACAAACCCTAGTTTGTATGACTCGTCGATTCAGGTGATTAGGGCATCAAGAACCTGTTCAGACTTGGGTCACATGGAATTATAAGGAAAATTTAAATAAAGGGGCCTAACCTCACCCCTTTAATAGGACAAAGACCAAATTTCAACCCAGGGGTTCGACATTGTAAAGGTTGTCGCACAAACCCTAGTTTGTATGACTCGTCGATTCAAGTGATTAGGGCATCAAGAACCTGACATGAAAACTACTGAACTAACGTGGGAATAGGATCAAAGGGGGTTTCAAATAGATTTCGAAGCATTTAAAGCATAAAAGACCCCACCAAATGAAACCCTAAATAAAACTAGGGCAGGACAGAATGGACACGCCATGATAATGGTAGCAGAGCGACAAAAACAAATGGGAAAAGTAGATAAAGAAAAATGGAAAATGGAGAAAGACCAAAATGAAACCAAAAACAAACAAGGGAATGAGTGAAGATCCATAGGAAAGGTCCCATGAATGCGCAAGAACACCACGTAAATGACAGAAAAATGACAAAACAAATGAGAAAAGAATGAGAAAATGACCCGACCTCAAAATGCCAACAAGGAAGGTTGAAACTTGATAAGAATTCGCTCACCAACGCGCCTCCACAATAAAATCGTGCTCCTCTTGAAGTTACTCAAGCTCTGGTTTTCCAAAACAACTTAGATAATAAAGATAATGAGCCAGTTAGCCTTGATTAAGGTTTTAAAAATATTTTACGCATGTGAGGCTACAATTAATGCAATAAATGTGGTTGATCAGGAGTAAATGAGTAATCAACCAATGTGGAAATTAAAGGCAGGGCAGACATAGATGCAGAGCCGGAACAGAACAAGAAACCTTACCAAAGTCTCTTATCCAACTTCGGACCCGGTTCTAGGCTTGCGGTAGGGATAGACAACAAAGGGAAATGAGGGTGGAATTAGGACCAAAACTAGACCTGAAACTTTTACAAAGTTCCAAGTTCAGTTCCGATTTTGGTTCTGCTCCCAAAAAAGAAACAAAACACCGAGACAAGGAAAGCACAAAAGAAATGGTAGGAAGTGGGACCGGAACGAAAACTAGACCTGACCAAGACACCAATGAAGACTAGAATAAAGCAAGCGAGCGAGAATGAGATTGGGACTGAAACAAAATTCAAAACTTTTACAAAGTTCCAGGTTCAACTCCAATTCTAGTTTTTCTTTTTCCAGAGAAAAAACAAAAAACAAGGAAATGAGAAACAACTCAAGGGAAAAACAAACCCAAGAGCGCAAGACAAACCAAAAGAACAAGGAAAGGGTGGGGCCAGAACCTGAACCAAATCCAGACTTGGAACCTTCAAAAGTTGAGTCCAGTTTCCATTCCGACTTCGCTTCCACTAGACCAAAAATAAACAAAGACTTCGGAGGATAAAGAACAACTCCTAAGACCCAAACAAAACACTAAGGACAAAAAAAAACAAGGGGGACCCATTTGATCAAGAAAACAAAATGGGGTGGTTAAGCAAAGCATAACAAATGGTGACTCAATTGGGAAAATGGTTTACCCATTTTTAAGATACTAAAGAATTCAATCACCCAAAACCTCTAGTTTATGAACATGCTAACTCAAGTAGGATCAAATATATTGAGCAAGGTTGAGCTGGAATCTCATATGTAAATCAACATGAACTACTTTGAATTTGAGTGTGTGCATATACGGTGCATCTTTCTCCATAAAAACTTTCCTTACCCATGAACAACTATACCTAAGATTCGAGCTACATAGGTTGAGTCCTTTAACTATCATGCAATGAAATCCTGGGAATTGCTCTGCTACCAACTAGGCGTTCATAGCGCCAATGGAGATACCTCTAGTTCTCTCAAAGTATTGCTCTACTGCTAGATAGGCGTCCATAGCCCTGATAGAGATACTTGAATCACCCATTTGATATTGAGTTTTCCTTCGTTCAATGGTTATCTTTTCTCTTTCTCTTTTGTTTTATAGGCTTCACTTGTAGGAATTCTTTATTAAATTTTCTCAATACTCAGATATAATTAATCTAAAATGTGGGTTGAGAACTACAGTTGACCTTATGACAATGTTGTGAATCAAATTTTTCACTTGAATCAGAGATACAACCAGCCTAAGACAAATAATAATTTTAGATAGGGAAATGTTTTATCTATTTTGTGATAGATTTCAATCATGGTTCATAAGATTGTTTACAATATACCTTATTCTTAATAACTTTTCAAACTATTGTTTAAAATGATCATAAGACACAAGTTTAGAATGAAGTATTTCAATAGACATACCTGAAAATATCTAAACCAATTTCTCTCCTAGTGCCTCCAACATACTTTGAATAACAACCCCCTTCATTTCAAAATGGAAGAAAATGAAGGTCCCCAAAAGAAACAAGACAAAACAAAAAACAACAACAAGAAAAGAAAAAAGAAAAAAAGAACAACTAATTACATATATACAACCAACAAAAAATCAGACCTTCATAGGCCAAAATAGTGCTTGAGAAACTAACCATTGACAGGCAATGGAATAGGTTCTCCCGTTAGGGTGCTCAAATGAAAAGCATTCTCACCCAGAATTTCAGCTATCTGATATGGACCCAACCAAAGTCTATCAAATTTTTGGTGGTCCCTTTTCTTCTCCTTAGCTTTATCCCATAGCAACACAAGATTTGATATACTAAAGGCCTTAATTTTGGCTCTTTTGTCAAACCAACGTTTGACAACAACTTGATGTTTAAAGAACTGCATGAATTCCCTAGGGTGACTTTAATGCGAGCTCTGCAAATGTATAAGAAAGATTGACTCTTGGTCATAGACTAACTTAAATGGTGAATTCCCTAGGGTGACTTTAATGCGAGTTCGAACTACCCTAAGTAAAATCTCAGTTGGGTATGCCAATCTCTAGGGTTGTTTTCTAGCAAATTCTTAATCACTTCCAACAGGTTTTTGTTAGTAGACTCAACTACTCCATTCCCCTATGCGTAGTAATCAGATGAATATTTCAAGACAATTTTGTGTTCATAAGCCCATTGAATAAACTCAGCAGAAGAAAAAGCAGGGCCATTGTCACATACTAGGGCAAATGGTACTCCAAACCTGGTTATGATGTTTTCATTGAGAAATTTGATGACCACATCTGTGGTGTTGTTTTTACAGGGATGGGCCTCAGTCCAGCGTGTGTAGTAATCAGTTGTCGTCATAATGAATTTATGACCTGCATACGAGTTTGGATTAATAACTCCTACAAAATCCACTGCCCATTAGGAAAATGGTCTTACCTCATACACAAGTTGTAAAGGAATCGTTGGATTACATTCCTTGGATGTAGAGGTTTGACATGTATGGCATGTCCTCATGTGTTGGTGTGCATCTCAGAACACATGGGGCCGATAGTAGCCTGATCTAAGAATCTGATGTGTCAAGGAATTGATGGATCCATGTCTCGTACCATGCCTACCATGAAACTTAGCAATGGCATGCCTAGCTTCTTGTTGATCCAAGCAGCGCAGGTAAACACCTTCAAAATTTATTTTTTACAAGGATCCTCCTTTAAGCATGTAATGAGCACTCTTCATCCTTAATTCTCTCCTTTGAGTAGCATTCATCCCATCCGGGCATTTATTATTAAGGAGGACGAAGATCAGATCTATATACCAAGGATCCTTAGTAAATGATTGTACTGTGTATTGTTGGCAAGTGATATTATTCTCCACATCTGCCATAGCTTTAGATAAACCTTGGTCTCAGACTAGCTTCATTGGATGAATCTCAAGATAATACTCTTATAGAATCACCATCCATTTTCCTCGCCTCTCCCCCAGTTTTCTCTACATGAGGAGAGACTTCACAGCTGGATCATGAACTATGGAAATCGCCTAACTACGAAGGATGTAGTGTCTAAATTTTTTGACTGCCCATACAAGTGCAAAGGCTTTCTTTTCAAGAGATGGATATCTGAATTCTACATTCTTAAATGGGGAACTCATAAAAGTAATAGGTCTTTCATCTCCCTCACCTTTTCGTTGTGTCAAAACAGTAGCACACGAATGATCAGATGCAAAAGAATAGGTATAAAAGGCTTTAAGTAGTCAGGGTTGGTTAGAACCGGTGCCTTTGAAATTGACTGTTTAATCTATGAAAAAGTAGATTTAGCTTCATTACTCCATTCTATCTTTGCATCCTTTTTCATCATTTCATTTAGGGGTTTGACGATCTCCGCAAACCCAGTTATAAATTTCCTTACAAAATTGATCTTTCCAAAGAAATATCTCATTTCCTTCTTGCTTCCTGGCATTGTCAGCTTTAAAATAGACTCAACTCTATCAGGATCTATGGATATCCCCTTTTCCAGAATTATGTGACCCAAAAATTTTCCTTCAAAAACTCTAAACACACGCTTTCTGGGGTTAAGAGACACACCATAACTTATACATCTTTTAAGAACTTTTGCTAAATCTACAACATGATCTTCTCTATTCTTAGAAAACACAGTTAAGTCATCCATATAAATAATGATACATTTACCTATTAGGTCTTTGAATGCCACATCCATTGCACATTAAAATGTAGCTCTAGCATTGATAAGACCGAATGACATCCCCCAATAGGTAAATGTCTCCCACTTGGTAGTGAAGGAAGTTTTCATTCTATCTTCATGGCTGATAATAACTTGATTATATCCTGAATAGCCATCCAAAAATGACATGATTTGGTATCCATTAACAGTTTACAACACCTCATCAAGAGAAGGAAGTGGGTAATTATCCTTCTCTGAGGCCTTATTTAGATTTCTAAAATCAACACACAATCTAATCTCACCACTTTTCTTGTGAACAGGAACCAAGTTAGCAACCCAAATGGAATGTCGTACTGGAAAGATTATCCTTGCGGATAGCAGCTTTTGTACTTGAAAATTAATGGTTTGATTAAGGCATTGACCGAGCGCTGCTTTTGGAAAAAGGGCTTTGATCCTGGTTTCAAGGGTATGGTATGTGTGATCAATGAAGTATCAAAGGTCTTCAAATCCTCGTATCCCCAAGCAATTGCTGCAATTTATTCTTTCAACACCTTAATCATTTTGTCTTTGATTTCCTTAGGGCAAGTTTTTCCTATATACACATTCCTTTCTGGACCTAAATCAGCCAGATTGACAGATTCATATTTCCCTCCATCACTTTTTGTTCGAACCCTTTTATGAGCCCAAGGGTCAGAGTCAAATATCCTTTCCAAGGCTACCATCCCTTTTGGAATGATGTTTCTTTTCAAATTGAGTATCCCTTCTGTATCAAAATTCTCGAGATCCCAATATCTATGGTCTCTTTCTGATTCATCAATTATTTGTCCCTCAAAGACATATGAACTTGCCAAGAAGGAAAGTATATGTTGGTCATCATCAAAGTCCTGAAAATTTTGGACATTATCCAGGATGGCTGGGATTGAGACTAACTCCATCAAGAATCTCTTCAACTTGGAGTCTTGCATATGTTCCAAAGTGCTAGCAACAAAAGCAAGGGCATCCACAATCTGATTGTCCTCTCTGGGGATCAACTTGATACCAAAAGCATCAAAATATTCTATTAGGTTCCGAACTCTATTCCTGTATGCAACCAATCTTTTGTTGTGGTAGGTGTATTGACTACGGACATGCTTGATAATAACTTCTAAATCTCCCATAACCGTGAGAGTTGTAACCTTCTTTTGATGAGAAAACATTAGTCCTCAAGCCAGCACTTCATATTTTTCCACATTGTTCATGTAGCCAAATTATAACCTGTAAGAAGCAAAATATGTTTTCCCTTTCGGGTTGGTTAGTTCAACTCCAGCTCCACTCCTTGATCTAGATTTAGAGCCATCAAATTTAAGACTCCACAATTGGTTCGAAGCTGGGATTTCTTTCTTCTTTGGGAATAGAGGTGATTGCTTGCTAGAAGTGGGTGGCGGTTCAGACTGGTGTTGGCTATCTAGGTTTAAAGGTTGTTGTGAACAATGTTTATTAGAAGATTCACCTAGATTCAAAACCTGTTCAGGAACTACTTCCTAAACCTCTTTTTGGATCACTTCACAATTTAGTATGTTTTTCATTAATGCCTTAGGCATTGGAAGGTTATCTAGGGCAGATGTAACATACAAAGACTGAGATTCCTTAGTCTTTCTTTGGAGGTTAGAGCATAGAACCTAAGTCTGCTCAAGTTGGGAAGGATCTTCCTCTCGAGTGAGATTAGTTCTCGTCAGGATGGTGGCATCCCTAGCTTCGAATGAAAATTGATTGGTGGGTGCTTCAGGTTGGCATTCACAAGTTTTCTCATCCTAGCAGACATGGTTCAAAATATCTACACAAGGTTGACACATCAACTTAGAATGACTCTAATAATGAATCTTGCACCAATTAGGGAGCAACAAACTCCACAGATTAGCCTCTTCTCCCAGAACCAGCCTATCTTGCTGCAACTTTTTAATTAGAACTTGTTGGTTGACCGTGGTCATTGGCTCACTATGTTCTAAAGGAAATGGATCATCAGAATTGAGCATTGAGAAGGTCATGATTTTCTCTCTCTTGTAAACTCCTATCTTTATTTTGAAATAAGCTACCTCATTAGGAGAGTCATATTCAATGATCATGTGTTTGAGCCTAGGCTCACTCTCAATCCCGATTTGTGTTGCTACCCCTTTCCATGTCAGCCACATATGTGAAAATTCTAAGGACAAATATCCCCCAATGCTCTTCATTAGGTCTTGGCTTAGAAGCATACCATACATTTTTGGGATATCAACCACTTGGATATCCATATAAGTTTGGATCCTTGGGTCAAATCCAATATCCACATGAATATTTTTTCAGTTCTCCTACCACATTGACCTTAGTTTTATCCAATTGAATCACCTTTTTGTTAGTATGAAGCAGATTCAAACCTAATTTTCTACAAATGGAGAATGGCATGACATTAATTGATGCCCCAAAATCCAAAAGGCAGTTGTGCAAATTCTTTTTGAATATCCTTAAGCTTAAAAGGAAAGGTGGGGTCCCTGTCTTACCTTTGTACAGGGTTGCATTCATTTCATTTGTGGGAGTTACCTTATTTTTTCCTTTTGACCGATCTACCTCCTCTAGGGCTCTCAACACAATTTCTCTTTGGGTAGGGCACCACTTCATAATGTCAAAGAATGACAATGAAGTCTTTTGTTTTTGCATCTCTTCAATAAAATCAAACTCCATATTGTTTTTCAATGGATACTTAGGAATAAAAGGTGGGTTACCTTTATTTTGAGATTCAGGTGGCCCCTTTGGTGGTGGTGGGTTGTTGTCCGCATTCTGATTAGGTGGGACCATGGTGTTAGGAGGGGAAGATGTAGTAAATGGTCCCTTATTCTGATTTCTCAGGAAATGACCTCCTTTGGATTGGAAGGCCTGAGCGTCATATACATCTTCTACTAGTTCATTTTTTGTTTGGATAGGGAATGAAAGTTCTTCATAAAATATTTCATAAGCCATGGCAGTATCTGTGGATCCACTAGACTTGTTGGGAGCACCTTGCAAAGGAGCATCAGCCTGTGCAATCTTGACTATCTTTTCCATTTTTGGGCAATTAACCTCAGAATGAGATGCAATGTCGTGCAACCTACACCAATTTGTCATAAAATTGAGGTCTACCACATTTGCAGTGTGTTGCTTGTCATCACCTTGCAAAAGAGCATCATCCTGTGCAATCTTGACTATCTTTTCCATTTCTGGGCAGTTAAGCTCAAAATGAGTTGTAGTGTCGTGTAGCCTACACCAATTTGTCATAAAATTGAGATCTGCCACATTTGCAGTGTGTGGCTTGTCATCACCAGCCTGATAATTATGGGAAACTCTCACATTGTTTGGCCCAATATTCTATTGTCTATTATTGTTAGACCTCTGATTGTATCCCCTATTCTGATTCTGGTAATTTTGGTTAGGGGAATTATGGTTTTGGAGGTTCCTCTAGTTCTGATTAGAGTTTCGGTTAGAGTAACCACTCTGATTAGAATACCCTCCCTAATTTTGGTAATTCTAGTTTTGGTTTTGAGGGGGGTTATTTCTAAGTTGGGCCATATCATTGGACATTTGAGATAAATTTTTCTTTATAGTTTCTATTTCATTAGTCAATTGAACAATTCGTTCACTTTCTGCAGTCTTCACAACAAATGGTTGACTGACAGGATTTGACTCTCCAACTTGATTATGGTAGTTTTGTGATTGTTGGGAGGAATCCAGAGCCCCATTAGTGAAGAATGGTAGGGGAGGTGGAGTTTTTAAATTAGTCATGGGTCCATATTGGGAATAAGACATCCCTAGGACCGTATTACACAGACGAGTTAGATTAGGCATTTGATATCCTATTGGAGGAAGAACTCCTCCTAAAGTCCCCAATTGTAAGCTTATCTACTGTTGTAATTTAATGGCTAGGTGATAAAATTTAGATAGAGAATTAATGCCAGCGGAAACATATTCCCTCTACAAAAATAGGCCAATCAAGGGATCTATGGTCCTTAAATATGCCAAAATGGCAGTATTCTTAGCAACCAAGTAAGGATCTTGTAGCCTTCGATACATCCTCTAGAATCTTGTGTTAAACAATGGTAATGGTTCATCGAGTTATTTTCTTATGGTAGCAAATTGATTGATAAAGGCATTTTCTAAGTTTGTCCAACTCAGAATAGACCCCTGGGGTAGATTTAAATACCAATTGTATTCCATGTCACCTAAAGAGTAGGGAAATAAACTACATACAACATCATGGTGGGCTACTTGAGCACGATTGCAAGCATCTTTAAATGCTTGTATGTGCTCTTCAACACTCCTTGATTCTCTGTGCATATATTAGGGACATAATCTCTCTAGATTCTTGGGCAGATCATGTATACCACTAGGGATAATCCCCAGTGGAGAGGGATTATTCATGAAGAAAGCCATGGGTGGTGGTTGGACTAGTTGAGCTAGTTGTGGAATAGGCGGATTTGGTGGAAACCCAGGTGGAGTAAGTGGCAGTGACAATGGTGGAATCAAAACTCTATGGGCTTGGGGCCTGTACCTGACAAGGGTTTGGAGTTCAACCAATGGTTCCAGATTTTGAGAATATCTAAGAACTCTTTCAAACCTTTCTAGTGAGAATGACCCAATTCGAGCCAGTTTGTTCCTTAGGCCCTCCTTCTAGTGCCAAATCTGTTGATGGTCAAAATAGCACTACAACATTAAACATAATATCTCTATCCTATTTCTCCTAAAAAAGATAACTGATCTAAAAACCACCTATCTTCCAAGGTCCTGGTAGTTGGTTCTCAACTGTGCTCGTGTGATTCAGTGGCCAATGCAACTATAATATTCAAGGGGCCTTGCTGGTATAAAGGAATACAAACTACATCATATCAATTAACCTACGTTGGGGGGGTATAAATAAATAGAAAAAGATAGAACAAGGCTTCAGAATAGCAAAATATGAATATAAACTTCTTCACATCTAGACATGTATCTTAACAACGAGTGTTTCTTCAACTAACCAAAACCATAACATGATGCAATCCATAGCATAACCTACACCATTGCATACATTCATAGTGAAAAATCCAATAATCACAACCATTCATCCAAAATTTACTTCAAAATTGAAACATATCACCCACTCATTGATAAAATCAGATCAATAGACATAAATGAATTACATTCATAGATAATTCAATGAAATAATCTCATATTTGGTTTCCCCTATTGATTTCCATCAAATAGAAAACAATTATGCACAACATCCACTGGCATATGGATGATTATGATTCATTAACATTATCATTTAGATTCAAACTTGACAATAACATGAAACTGTGTAAAAAGTGTAAAAGTATCTAAGTACAACATAGTTTCTCAAAGTATCTTGCTTAAAAACTTATTAAATCCTAAGACTACAACAACACTCTCTACCATCTCATCAGGGGGCTAATCCTTCTTCAATCAGGTGACCTTTACAAAATGGAGCCAAAAATTACATATAGGCAATCCATGCACTAATTTCTCTCAATCAAAAATTGAGATCCACCAATCAAGGAATTGGAACTACATGAGGTGACCACACTGGCCGATCTTCAATTCAATGGTTGATGACCTTGTTATCCAAAATCTGATGCCCAAAGGAGGAAGGTAGAACTATTGGATGAGATCTCCAATTAAACTTATGTCATAATTCTGCAAAATAGGAGAGAAGAGAAAGTTGTCCATCAAGATAGAATATTCCATTTCCATCCCATCCCTGTGTAGTCCGCTCAAGAAAGTATTCATCATAACTGGAGAACACTTGTTGAAGAATATCCACATCAGGTCCATCTACCCAATTATCTTTTAATTTAATTCTTTTCAACTCTAAGGAGGCAAACTCTTGCATATCTTTCAACTTAATCAACTCCCTCATAGCAACTTTCAATTCATCTTTAATGTCCATGAGTCTATCTAAAAACAAGTCTTCACCATCATCCTCTTTTTGCATTACCTCCTCAAATCTGTTATTCAATTTATCCTTTAATTTATCAAGAGGAAGACCTTCTTTGACAAGGATATCCACATTGACCAAAATAGCAATTACTGCATCTAATTCATCAATCTATTCATTCAAGTCCTTACTGGCTTCTTGAAATTCATTTTTATGTTCATAGATGAATTTAGATCTGAACCTAATTATTCTCATGGTCTTCTCAATGAAGTCTGCATTATCTTGAAAATGTCTATTCATCTCTTCCCCCAACTCCAATGCACCTTCATGAACTTTAAAACCATCAACTAGCAGCTCACCAACCTCTTTATTAAGTCGATCAATCCATCTATCAAGCATCCCAACTTTACTTCTCATTTGTACCGAATCATCAGCTTCTTTCTTACTTAGTAAGATTGGGGTCTCTGGAGTAGCAACTTGTTGAGAAACAGAAGTGGAGACATCCTTCAAGAATTTATGTAACTAATCCAACTGGGCTTTAAGTTCATCCTTCCTTTGTTTATCCCTGATCATCCTAGATTTGGTGGAGGATGCCAAAAATGTCAATAAGGTTCATTTTTAAATTCCTTGTAGGTCTCCCCAAATTAACAGTTCCCAACTGGTAATCAATCACTTGCATATCTTGTCTATCCTTGTCCACCATAGGGAGTGCACATTCAGCTATAATCTCACTTACATCTGTGAGCTTCATGGAATGGAGGACCCTGGCCTTTTTCTTAGGCCTCTATTTCTCTATCTCCTTCATCATTTCATTCCAATTCAAAGGATGAGGTTGAACTATTTGCTTCCTCAAAAAGTCTAGTTTCAGCCATGTTGGAGCAACAAGAGTGGTAGCCACTTGTGTAGAAGAAGAAGCAACAATGGAAAAGGAAAGAGGCTGCAGAATGGTAGTCTTAGGTTGAGTATCAACCTCTTCTACCTATTGCTGTTCCCTTTTTGTAGCTTCTTTTGCAAGCCTTTCAGCTTCAACCTTTTCTTTTTGCTCTCACACCTTTTTAGCTTCTAGCTCCCTTTTAAAATGTTCTTCTTCTAGCCTCTTCTCCTCATACATTTGATCTCTTTGTCTTTCAAGCTCTTTAACTCTGTCCCATGCTTCTTTAAACTTGTGTTCATGCTTAGCAAGTTCTTCATCCTCCTTTTCTCTTTGCAGGAATTCTTCCTCTTCTTTCCTCCTGTGAGCTTCCTCAACAGCCTTAAATTTAGCCTCAAGGGCTTCTCTTTCCCTTCTTTGTTGAGATTTCTCCTCTTCTAGCTCATGTATCTTCTGCAACATGGCCTATTTATCCCTCTCCTCTTTGGTCTTCAATTCTTCCTCTTTTTGCTGTTGTAGCAAGTCCTCTTTCTCTTTTTGTTTCCTTGCTAGTTCTTCATCCCTAGCCTTAGCCTCAGATTCTTGTTTCTTAGCAAGTGCCTCAGCTTGTGCTTTGGCCTCTACTTCCCTTTTGGAATCTTCAAATATTTTTCACTATTCCTCAGGAGTGAGGACATGTTTAGTTTCCACATTTCCAACTTCTTCATTGGATGCAAATACATGAGTTTCCTTTTCATATTAGGTGGCCTCAAAATCTGTATCAATATCATGAATTTCAATTTCATGCTCTTTCCCTTTCAAGGATTCAACTTCCTTATGAAGGGTTCCAGTAGAAATTTTCCCAATTGGTTGCTTTGCAATAGGAGGTTGAGTTGATATTTCACCTCCAGATTCTGTTGTGGCCTCCTCTCCATGTAATTCAGGAACATCCCGAGCAGGAATTGTAGGTTCAAGCTCCTCTCTAGAATTGGGAGGGAAAAACTCCAATGGCTCCTTAGGAGCTATCTTTCTTTTTGTTCTCTTATATTCATGGGTGGTACATGCAATTTTTCTCTTTTTAGAAGTTTGAGCCTCTAGCTCCTTGATCCTCATAACCACCCACTGGATACTTCTATCCAGGACTAGACTTTCAATTTGTTTGATGTCAATGGATTCATCTGCATCCCAATCCACTAGATCCAAGTATTTAGTACCTATATTATCAACATCATACTGGGGATCCAAGGTTATACCATCATATGACAATGTGTCATGAATATCCTCCTTCACCCCATACTCAATCATGAGTGGAATGGGAAATCTTTCATAATTCCTTCTTCTTAGATCATACTCATCTTGTAGGTCTATCCAAAAATCGTTGCGCAAATTGAAATGCTTGTCAAAAACTGTAGGAAGAAAAACTTGCATCTTTTGCTTGGGATCAAAATACTTCCTAGATGTATATAAGCCTAACTTCAAATGGATCAATTCATCACAAATTACCTTGGCTGCCACATTGTGTGCACAACTATAATCACCTAACTTCATGGTAAATTTGTGACAACCAGGCTTATGTTTATTAGCAAACTTGGTGTTGACTCCTATGGCCTGATAAATGAACTCCATCAAAAGAATTCATTTATTGCAGCATCTGGGCAATAAATGAGGATGGTCATCAAAACCAGCCAACCTGAAATAGGTGAACTTGGGGTATTGGATGTACCAATTTCCCCATTCTACAATGAATTCCATGGAATCTCTACTCAATATATACCCTGCATCTCCTATTAGTTGATTAATGATAACATACAAGAATGCATCATTAACTCTTCTATAATGTGACTCAGAGGTTTGCAAAGTCAGCTGATCATAGTGATCCCACACCTTCTTTTGTCTAGGGGCTTCTCCCAATACCCGAACTGCATTTAAACCAGGAAAGATGTCTCTTCTTGCAACTATATAGATCACATAGGAAGTCATGAAAAATCTCTTTGTCTCCCTCACTTTGAGCATCTGATTATGTAGGCACTCTGATAAAATCATTGGCCAATCAAATTGTTGTCTGCCATCCAGAATAGTTTGAATGAATGGAAACATCCATTCCTTGAATTGTGAGGAATCTCTCTTCCCAAACACTCTGGAAAACATCATGATTATGTCACCAATCTCCTTACCAAAATATGATCTCATAGGTTGGTCAGGGAGCTTAGTCATGGATTTCTTTTCAACTCTCATCCATTGTTTGTTCATGTGAGTTCTAATGGCCTCCTTTTTGTTGTTGTATAACTGTAGTGCTTCTGCCTCATTGAGTTTCCTAGGGTTTTGGGATGTAGGTGCATTAAACATGAACCTTATCATCTATGTTGTAAGATCAATGATGATATTCCCTTGCATGTCCACACATTGTTTGGTTGCGGGATTGTAAGCCCCAACTGTAGTAAGTATTAGTTTTAGGCACTGGACTGATAGAGGAAAGATGGAAACATGTGCCAACCCATATTGAACAATTCTCTTTATTCTCCCTGTTACATCTTCACTGAATGTTTCTTCATGCAACTCCTCATAATTGAATGGGCCCAATTTTGTATTTGTGATGCTTTCCCGATCTGAATCCACCTTGCTAGCTATAATAGTGGGACTTTGGTGCTTGTACCTCAATATGTATGGGAGCTATTCTACTTTCATCTTTTTAGGCTTGGTTCCTTGCCTTGAACTCTCTACAGGTTGGCTTCTTTGAGAAGCCTCCTCTATTCTTGCAATACAACCCTGGATTAGATGAAAAAAGTTATGAAAATCATTTCCTCTCATACTATTCTCTATTCCCTCAGGATAACTCTCCATACTTAGTCAAATTTTATATCCACAAGAAGTGAAGTCAAGGAAGAATCAAAGACAAAAAGTTCTTAACACAAGCAGGATCGGGATCAGAACCAAAACGATACCAGAACCAGGATCGAAACAGAAACCAAACCCAAAACCAGTTGATAGTTCCAAATTTATTTCCCACTTCGGTTTTGCTTCCACTAAAGAATAAAGGTGAAGACTGGAGCTGATAGTCATTGGAAGTGGGATCATTTTGGTAATTAACTCTCATCCAAACACTTTGGAATGAGTTTGTTCCCGGGTCCGCGTCTGCCAGTTTACCATTCAAACAAAGCAATTTTTTTTTAAAGATGTGGTCATATGAGCTTAAGACTTGGGTCACATGGAATTATAAGGAAACTTTAAATAAAGGGTCCTAACCTCACCCCTTTAATAGGAAAAAGACCAAATTTAAACCCTAGGGGCTCGACATTGTAAAGGTCGTCGCACAAACCCTAGTTTGCACAACTCGTCAATTCAGGTGATTAGGGCATCAAGAACCCAAGATGAAAACTCTTGAACTAACATGGGAATAGGATCAAAGGGGGTGTCAAATATATTTTGAAGCATTTAAATCACAAAATACCCCACCAAATGAAACCCTAATTAAAACTAGGGCACGACAGAATGGACACGCCATGAAAATGACAGCAGAATGACAAAAACAAATGGGAAAAGCAGAAAAAGCAAAACGAAAAATGGAGAAAGACCAAAATGAAACTAGAAACAAACAAGGGAATGAGAGAAGATCCACAAGAAAGGTCCCGTGAATGTGCAAGAACACCATGAAAATGACAGCAGAATGACAAAACAAATGGGAAAAGAATGGGAAAATGACCCTACCTCAAAACGCCAACAAGAAAGGTTGAAACTTGATAAGAATCCGCTCACCAATGTGCCTCTACAATCAAATCATGCTCCTCTCGAAGTTACTCAGGCTATGGTTCGCCAAAAAAACTTAGATAATAAAGATAATGAGCCAGTTAGCCTTGATTAAGGGTTTAAAAACATTTCATGTGTGTGAGGAGGCTGCAATTAATGCAATAAATGCAGTTGATTAGGAGTGGAACCAAAAACGTAAATGAGTAATCAACCAATGTGGAAATCAAAGGTAGGGAAGACACGGAGCCAGAACATAACAAGAAACCTTACCCAAGTCTCTTACCCAACTTTGAACCCGGTTCTGGTCCCGCAACAGGGACATACAACAAAGGGAAACAGGGGCAGAATTGGGACCAAAATCGGATCCAAAACTTTTACAAAGTTCCAAGTTCAGTTTCGATTATGGGTCCTCTCCTAGGAAAGGAACAAAACACCGAGATAAGGAAAGCAACAAACAAAATGACAAGAAGTGGGACCGGAATGAAAACCGAACTTGACCAAGACACCGATGAACATAAAAACACAAAGCAAGTGAGTGGGAACGGGATTGGGACCAAAATAGAATTGGAAACTTTTACAAAGTTCCTAGGTCAACTCCAATTCCGTTTCTGCTTCCGCCAGAGCAAAAACTAAACACAAGGAAATGAGAAACAACTCAAGGGAAAAATAGACCCAAGAGCGCAAGACAAACCAAAAATAACAAAAAGAACAACGAGGCAAGGTTGGGGTCAGAACCGGAACCGAATCCGTACTTGGGACCTTCAACATTTCTAAGTCCAATCTATTCTGAATCCACTTCCGCTAGGCCAAAAATAAACAAGGACTTAGGAGGAAAAATAACAAATCCTAAGACCCAAACAAAACACCAAGGACAAAACAAAAACAAGGGGGACCCATTTTGATCAAAAAAACAAAAAGGGGTGGTTATGCAAGGCATAAAAAGTTGAGTTACCAACTTTAAGCCTCGTGAAAGAGCTAGAAATGTTGGAAGGACCTATGGAAGTGAGCTTTGTTGAGTTGATGGAGCTAGAAGTAAGTAGAAGGCAAGTAAAGTAGCAACTACGAAGGCACAAAACATAAAAAAAAAGATGTTTGATAAACGAGCAACACCTAGAGACTTTAAGGAAGGTGACCTTGTCCTTAAGTGGTATGAGTTAAAGAGTAGACTTGGGAAGCATACTAAGTTTGATGCCATGTTGACTGGCCCATTTGTAATCACAAGTTGCAAACAACATAATTCCTTCCAATTGTTCAATATGGAAGGTGAAGTTTTACCTATCCCAATCAATAGGATATACCTCAAACTTTGCTTTTGAATAAAAAAAGTTTTGGTTTTACATATTAGTTTAGTGTTTTGATTCAAAAAGTGATTTTGCACACATATTTTAGAAGTATTTTCATTCCTCCAAGTGATGATTGATGCAGAGCAAAAACAAAAACTCACCCAATTCCACACAAAACTCAGATTACACAAACTCCATAAATGATTAACACGAAATTGACAATAACTTGTGTCAATTTAAACTCAATTTAAGATTGCAACTCAATTTACCCAAATTCGATGAAAAAATCAAATACAACTATTTATTCAAATTTCATAAAAAAATCATTACAGGAAAATTCTCAAGGAAACTAATTATCCTCTGAGCTCGGCTTCCTACAACCTTTGTTTTCTTTCTCATTGTTGTCCCTCTCAACTTCTTTACACATGCTACCCTCAAACATTCGGTGTTGTTTTCTTTCCATCAACATTCACTCTCAATTTGAATGCTTTGCCAACCTTGCTTCATTCTTCCTATGTGGTCTTTCCTTATTAATCCTCTCACACTTCCAATTTGCATCTCTGCCGCCTCTATATCTATCATCAACCTTAGCAACAAAATTCATTTTTGATTTGTATTTCATTCCACAAACAAAGTTTACAAAGCTACATAGCATATTAGTTTCCTTTCTTGTGTGGTCATATCTTCCACCTGATTTCACACTTTCCCCCATGCTTGTCTCACAACACCTTCTCTTTATTGTGGGCCTCCATGGTGCACCCTATCTATCACCTTATAACTGCAAGTGATTAAATTTTTTCTGCCTCTTGGTGCAATCTCAAATCACATAAATGTGCTCTCCTTGTTATATGCCCTGTTTTAAATTCCCATATGCATTTTACATATGCTATCTCCTTTCCTTGTCACGACACCTCCTTCACCCATTTTCTATGCACAGTTCCCATTCTCCTCATTTGCTACATAGGCTATTCCTCTCATCCTTCATTCCCAGCGAATCATTGTTTTACTCAAATTTGTGGTTTGAATATGAGGCTCAATTCCCCTTTGATGTTGTATATACTCTCTATCGCTTAAGAATGCCTACTCATGCATATTAATTCTACATTTAATATCACCCTTCACAAAGGCATGACATCAACGCCGAGTGAATTTTCTTAGTCACCAAGATATCATCTTCTCTGGACTGCACACACCTCTTTGCCTCCTCTACTTAGTGCTTCTTCCTCGTGGCTTATACCCTTCAGTGTTTTGTCTACCATTTCATATGGATTTTCTTGTTGCGACATATGCTTAGTCTCATGACTTGGCATTTAATTTGTTTCCTTCTGCACTATGGCTGAAGCCACGCTCCCTTGACTTTCAAAAATTACCTCTAGGCACAGGGTATTCCTTCTCACCCAGGCGCGCCTCTTAACATTAAAAAATATGCCTTTAATATTTCACTCCTTGTGAGCAATGTCTTTTGACATTCTCATCCTAACCACTTTCATTCATGTTCACTTCTGGTCTTCTATAATTTAGACTATGACTTTTCCCATTCTCAACTCTCACAAATCAAATTCGAATTGAATTATATAAGAAATTTGATCAATAATTGAAATGTACATATTTGGATTCATCAAGTTACAAAAAAGGAGTGTACAAAAGGAATGATGTTCGTCATTTAATTTTTCCTCAATCAACCACCAAAATTAGATTGAACTATTCGTAGAGAAAACAAAAGAAAAACAAATAAATCATACCAATTTTTTGTTGATATCGATTACACTGAACCCGGATGCTCTTGCATCATTCTCCCAAGGAAGAAAAGATTCGAGCTTTGCTTGAATGGAGGGTAGCAACATGCGAGCCATGTTTGAAATCTTTTTCCAGGTGTCTTTAATTCTCTACACATTGTGTTCTTTGGAACAGTTCCATGCTGCAATCGAACCTTGATTCTCACAAAGATTCTATTTTGTCTGTTGTAATCTTCCTTCACACAACATTTTCTTCAAACTATCCTATACCCAAAAAAGATCCTGGAAGATGCACCCTCACAATCTCTTCTACCCACTTCCTCTCAGTGGAAGAGATTTGCACACCTTCTACCCAACTTTATCTTTACTGGAGGATAGCAGTTACAAACTCTCTTTCATGCCTGCAATAAACTCTCTCACAACTCTCTTGTCCTGGTGCATACCTTGCACTCTTAGGGTCTTCTAGCTCTGATACCAATTGATGTAGAGAAAAAACAAAACTCACCCAATTCTACAGAAAAATGAGATTACACAAACTCCATAAACGATTAACACAAAATTGACAATAACTTGTGTTAATTTAAATTCGATTTAAGATTGCAACTAACTGTTTATTCAGATTTCATAAAAAAAATCATTACAGGAAAATTCTCAAGGAAACTCCATATCCTCTGAGCTCTACTTCCTACAACCTCTATTTTCTTTCTCATCATTTTCCCTCTCAACTTATTTACACATTCTACCCTCAAACATTCAGTGTGCTTTTCTTTCCATCAACATTCACTCTCAATTTGAATGCTCTGCCAACCTTGCTTCATTCTACCTACATGGTCTTCCCTTATTTCTCCTCTCACACTTCCAATTTGCATCTCTGTCACCTTTGTATCTATCATTGGCCTTAGCAACAAGATTCATTTTTTCTTTGTATTTCATTCCACAAACAAAGTTTACAAAGTTGCACAACATATTAGTTTCCTTTCCTACATGGTCATATCTTCCACCTGATTTCACACTATCCCCCATGCTTGTCTCACAACACCTTCTCCTCTTTATTGTGGGCCTCCATGGTACACCCCGTCTACTGCCTTATATCTACAAGTGATTAAATTACCACTACCTCTTACTTGGTGCAATCTTGAATCACATAAATGTGCTCTCCTTGTTATACGCCCTGTTTTAAATTCCCATTTGCATTTTACATATGTTATCTCCTTTCCTTGTCATGACACCTTCACCCATTTGTTGCACATAATTCCCGTTCTCCTCATTTGTTGCATAGGCTATTCCTCTCATCCTTCATTCCCAAAGAATAATTTTTTAACTCAAATCTGTAGTTTGAATATGAGGCTTGATTCCCCTTTGATGTTGTATCTACTCTCTACCGCTTAAGCGCACCTACTCAGGCATATTAATTCTACATTTAATATCACCCTTCACAAAGGCATGACATCCATGCGAGGTGAATTTTCTTAGTCACCAAGATATCATCTTCTCTAGACTGTGCACACCACTTTGCCTCCTCTACTTAGTGCTTCTTCCCCGCGGCTTATACCCTTCAATGTTTTGTCTACCATTTCATATGGCTTTTCTTGTTGCGACCTATGCTTAGTCTCATGACTTGGCATTTAATTTGTTTCCTTTTGCACTATGGCTAAAGCCACACCCCCTTGACTTTCAACAATTACCTTAGGGCACGAGGTATTCCTTCTCACCCAGGCATGCCTCTTACCATTCACAAATATTCCTTCAATATTTCACTCCTTGTGAGCGATGTCCTTTCGCATTCTCATCCTAACTGCTTTCATTCTCATTCACTTGTAGTCTTCTATAATTCAAACTATGAATTTTCCCATTCTCAACTCTCACAAATCAAATTGGAATTGAATTATATAAGAAATTTGTTCAATAATTGAAATGTACATATTTGGACTCATCAAGTTACAAACAAGGAGTGTATGGAAGGAATGATGTTTGTCATTTAAATTTTCCTCAATCAACCACCAAAATCATATCAAACTATCTGCAGAGAAAATAAAAGAAAAGCAAATAAATCAAACCAATTTTTTGTTGATGTTGATTGCATTGAATGATGCACAGTTGGTCAGTTTGTTTAAGTCATGTTTTGATTCTTCTTAGGTTGGTTTGAAGGTGTCAAGCACTATGTTTAAAGTATTATAGCAATATACAAGGTTTGATTTTTGTGAGTTTTCAAGTTCTTCATGACTCTATGCCCAATGGATGGCCTAAGACAGTTGGTCACCATTTTTTAGCAAGAAAAAAAATCTATAGAGGTCACCAAAAATGTTAGCTTATTTTTATCCTTGGGATTAAAATAAATCTCAAAAAAAAAATTGTAAGGGGGGTTTTTGTTAAAGAAAGGTGTTTAAAGAAAAATGGAAAAATTAAAAATTTTGACCAAGTCATTTTAAGCACCAAAAGGAAGGAGGTTTCTTTCTTTTGTTACCCTATGTAGTAAAGAGAAAATTTAGGGTTTCAGGGAGAGAAGTTTCAAGAGTGCAAGGAAATCAGGATGCAAAAAATAGAGATAACACCATGTTGCAGAGGCAATAAAGAGGTCCAGGGCACATTGTAGAGACCCAAGGAGGTTCATAGGCATGTTTCATAACCAAAGGAGCATAGCTAAGGTCCATGGGAAGAAAGGAAAAAGCCAGGTCTATCGTTTCTCTTCCATAAAATCCCCGCATTCCTAAAGAGTAGCATTCCCTTTTCTCTATTTGGAACATTTATTTCTCTTACCTTCTTGTGCATATGTTTGTCAAAAAAAATTCTCCATAAAGCCCCTACATTCATGAAAATGATGAGTAATGCTTTGTAGTGATTGTTTGAGTTTCCAAATGCTTTTATAGATGCCTTCATATTAGGTCTTTTGTGGCTCACCCTAGTATTGTATTCATTATAAGGAATGCCATGTTTTAAACCATACAAAGTCCTGCTAAATGGTATAATGAGATGTATAATAGAGTTCTCAAGGGGAAATTTATAGAGTTATATAAGATAAGGATAATGTTTCATAAAAAAATATCATGAGAGATTGGATAGTGGACTAGGAAAATCTAAGGCACATGCTTCTCATAAGTGACAGTCTAGGATTGTATCCATGAAAGGAAATCTAATCATGAGGACTATAGAAGCATGATAATATTTAGTTGGTCATGAATAATTTGTGAAGTATTAAAGAAGGAATATGAGAACAAAAGCCAATGATACAATCAAGTAGATAACAAATAATGATGAGAAGAAAATGACCTCCTTGACAGTGATTAATAACTGCACAGTGACCTTGAAGGTAGTTTAGAAACTATATAGTGACCCCTATGATAGATACATGGCATGAAGATAAGAGGGGTAGTTCAAGAAGGTTAATTATTGAAGGATTGAGATTTATGTATGACAACATTCATAGTGATGATCACAAAGGATAGAGAAAGAAGTATGAAGCCTGTGAAGGAGTATAATAACCAAAAGAGGGTTTCATTCATTAAAAAGACATTGATCTCAAATAAAAAATAGGACAGATATGCCAAGCTAGAAAAGGAACACATCTTTTGTAAAATCACAACAGTGAACAAGTAGAGGAGGAAAGTGAGGTATCAAGATAATTATAAGGACCGAACATGAAGATTGAAGAAACAATGATATGTTGTAACCCCTAGTGACAACAAAAACATTATAAAAATTCCTATTGATTGTCAAGTATCAGAGGATAGTCATCGTGGAGGAAGTGACAAGTTAATAGAGGTTAGCTATGTGAAAAGCCCAATGATTTACCAAATATTGTGCCTCTATAAGGAAGTGTAATAAGAAGTCCTCCAACCTTGATTGATCTTGTAAGCTCCCTGAAATTCTAAGTGTTCATGAAGAGTCTCCAAGTAGTGTTAATGGTTTTCATAAGGTTTCAAGAAGTAATAGGTCTATGAAATAGTAACAATCAATGTTTAGGCAGGTTTGAGACATTAAAGAATAACAATGAAAATTTGAAGAAGATGGGAAATGTGATTTCTTATTGGGTGTGATGGAATCTGATATTCATATCGAGTCACTGTAGTACTACAGTGCAAACGAAGATGGAGAAAATGTTAAAAATGACTATCAAGATAGTGAACAAAGAGTGAATGAAGGGAATTGATACATCAATACTCAATAAAGACTATGACAATACAAGAAACATGAAGATAGTTGCATGCTACAAGGGAAGGGAGTATGCGGATAATTTCAATTTTGAAGAGACATATTGGAGAGACCCTAGCTCCTCTTGTGCAAGGACCTAATACTAGAGGCTTTAAGGAGAGAACACAGTGGGAAGATAAGAATCAAGGGGAGACAACCATATTTTATGAATATTTCATTATAAGAAAACAATCAACATCAAATCACCACAAGACAAAGGTGGTTAATAAGAGGCCTATTAAGAAATTACAACTTTAATCCTTCATTTGGGAAGGGTGCTTTGTGTACTATTGATCTATCATTTGGCAACTTTCATTATTCATCTACCATTAGGCCTATGCATTGTTCAATACCTTGCTATAGATTTTACCTTTTTGTGATACAACAGTCCAATGTGAAGACATGAAACCTTAAAGAGTCTTTGAGGGGCATTGTCAAACATAATCTACAATTAGGTAATTATCAAAAGGGAAACCAATGCATTATTTTAGGGAAAATGCATTCCTCATTGTAGGATAATGGGTATAAAAAATGCATAAAGGACGAGAGAATGATCCTAAAAGAAATAGCAATGAGAATGATTATGTCAATATAGGGTTAGTAAGTAGTTTTCCATGGTATAGTAACAACTAGAAGAACAATTTGTAGTTTTGTAAAATGAACAATGCCTTAGTATGATAGTCCCAAGAGTATCAGTCATGAACATTGCAAAGACTAGTTTTCATTACATGTAGCAGTCCTTATAACCCTTAAGAAGGATAGAGAAATTTATGACTAAAAGAAAAAAATAGTAAGCAAGCTATAAAAGATAGGGTTGTATGAAATTTTACATGCATATCTTAGATGATAGGTGGATAGTACCAAAAGTTAGCATAATGACCTCACATAGTGATAGTCAAAATAGTGGCAATGGTAGTGGAAATGAAGGTTCATCAAGCACAATTTCCATGAAATGGGATAGTTAACAGGATTAAGGAAGCAGAGTCAACCAAATCACAAAGGTAGGTATAGAGGGCCATGAAAACTAAAAGATGATAGTCAAGAGTTTGCATACATGAAATGGAGAATTTATATGCATTATCTACCCTTGGATGTTCTTCACACCTCACAAAGACACTCTCAAGGTTATCCATTGAGGTTTTGTATTCTAATACTAGGGAATGCTCCAAACTACATGATGAATACAGTCACATATTTAAGGTTTTAGACTATGATTTTAGAAGTGAGACCTAAAGACTTTGTTATGGCAGTAATAGGCTATATTTTGAGACAAGTGTTAAAGAAGAAAAACATAAAAGAAGAAAAGAATAAATCTTTCTCTCATTCTATGAGAATATAGGGTTTACAAAGTAGTTATAAAAGAATCAAGATAATTGTCGATGATAGATAAGGAATGTTGGACAGACATTGGGACTATCAAACAAAGGAAATAGTTAAGAAGTTTATCCTACACCTCAAAGACCAAGTCATATTCATGAAGCACATGGCCTACAAACCTACAAGTGGTGACAAGTAGTGGATAAAGAGAACCTTGAAGACATAAAACATCTGTCAAATTCAACCCTTGAAGTTCTCCTACACCCCAAAGGATTTTTTACCCTGTTAAATCTTCAACACATGTTCTACAAGCATGGTAAATGAGTAGTTATAAGCAATTTGAGAGTTAATGGCTAGTTGACAAGCGTTCAAGAGATATAGGGGCAGTTTGGTGATCTAGACAACAATTGAGGGTATCTAGGAGATAATTGGTGAAGTCATTTCTTTCTCCCAAGCATATAGGAACATCTCAATATGGACAAAGTCAAGAGCATCTAAAGAAGGATTTCAACCAACAACATCATGGAGCCTCTTTTAGGAGCTTGAAAGGTGGAAGCAGTAGTTAGGCACCTAAGGGAATTTTGACTTTTTAAACTGTGACACATTTCACTTGTCTATTGTAATAGATTACTAAAGTTTAGGAAAACTTGTATGCAAATAGTTCATTCACTTTTGGAGAAGCATTATAAACTTGTAAAAGTTTCTTTGTATATTTTCTATGTATTGTAACTTTGATTTTTAGTCTTGGGATTGAGAATAAAGAATTGCAATCCTTTATTTTTAGAGCATTTTCAATCAAAGCAAGATATATGTAAGACTTGTATTTGCAAAGAGCATCTTCTATCAATAAAATGAGCACTTTTTGGCCTTCAAAGGTTCTATCCTAGTTGTGTATGTGAGGTAATAGATGACAATTTTTGTGATTTTTTCATACATAAATACTTAAATGAACATCTTATTTCCATCATCTTCAAAGAGAAAAGGATATATTTGTGTAGGTTATTGCTTGTGTCATAGTTCAAGAAGATGTTAGTTGTGAAGAATATTAGATTTATCCCTTCTAAAACTGTAAAAACATGGACCTTTCAATGAAACACTAATATATAAATATATTAAAACACCAATGTTGTGCAAAAATATCCTAAGATATCGATTAGTTGTATGTCAAAATAGTAGTCCAAGCTCTGATAAAAACACATATTTGGTGCATCACCCACATTGCTAGTTTCATTTTTATGCCATCTTTCTACCCTTTTCCTTTAGTAGTAGCAGTAGTGTAAATTAGGATAGGTGAACACCAAGGGAACCAACCCTCTCTAGAGGTTCTTTTCCATTGTAGGTGACTCACAAACCTAGAAAGGATCCCATGTTTCACTAGTAAGCTAAGTTTTTCAACTTAGCAAGTGTGCGTACTTAGGTGATAATAGGAACATTTCTTGTCATGTTTGTGAAGGTGTGTAGACATATGCTCTCTCCTTGCACCTAGTGTGATCTTGGGGATCAAAAGTCTCACATTTTATTTTTTGTGCTTAGATTAGATCCTAAGGTGTGTTAGTGTGTATGCTCTCCCCTTGCATTTCTTGTGGATCTTGGGTGATAAAAATACCTAGCATTATCTTTCCTTTCAATCCTACTTGGGGATTTCATCACCCCAAGAAATGACCTCAACCACACATTTTGATAGGCTATATAAAGGGGGGATAGTTAAAGTTGTACCTAAATCTAGTAACGTGCTTAACATGTCCTTGGGACCTTTGGTGATTAAGGAAACAAGGTTAAGGTTTGTTCCAAGTGTATTCTTGTAACCCACACTTGTAGATGGGCTAGTGTTCATGGATTTCCCCTAATGAGATTGTAAATAATAATCTAAGGACTTTCAACTATCTCTTAGTGTGATGAAAGGGAAGCATGCCACCCCCTAGATTTACTCATGAGTACCTCCATTTTCTGAGATAGAGCTAACCTTCAATAAATCCTTTGGCTACCATTGGTAAGGGGATTTTGTGCAACATGACTTAACCTAGATATCCCTCATAGTTAGATGTTATTAATGGTTAATTATGTTATGGGACCACACTAGGAGTTACTCCCACTTGAATAATATATAAATATTCAAGTTATTTGTGTGTCTTCTTGTATAAAACTAGTGCATATATATAATTCCAACCACCCCTCAATCCAATTTTTTGTTTGGTGTTCTTTCAAACCCACCCCTTATCAAGAAAAAAGCCATTCATCCTAAAATCAACTAGCCATTATTTTCTCCAAAAACCTTATTCATCCCTTCAATCTAATCTCTCACCTATTCATCCACATTCTAATCCAACCTATTCCCTTTAAAATCCAAACCTATTTTCATCCTTCATTTTCATCCTTAAGTCTCATTCTTCTAAATCGCCAATCCATTTTGAATTTGTAATGGAGAAAATTTGCACCCCTAGGAAAATTTCCCATTTAATTTTCCCTACCTTAGAAAATGTAAACCCACTAATATAATTTCACAACTACCACCTTGCTCATTCCACCTAGTCATGTATTTTTGTGTCAGTGGAGGAATTTTTGTTGGGGATGTCTATGCACCATGTTGTCATCCTAATAGGATTCATGCATCTGGAATCCCTAGAGGCATTACACTCTCCATTGTTCATGAAGCGTAATGTCTCATGCTTCCTTGACCAAAAAAAATGGGTCTTTTGCCTCCCTTTTGCTAGTTCAAATCCATCAACTCACATTCGGTCACTTCTTCTTGAAGCTCTTCACTCTCTCTTGCTCAATTCTCACTCATTCTCACTTTCTAAGCTTTCACTCTACTCTTTCTTGGCTTCGAGCTACTGGTTTTGATTCCTACACTATGTTATCGTTGCAACAATGCCACCATTGGATACTTTGAAGCTTCTTCCTTCCACTACTTCCCTTGAGTGCTTGTAGCTGCAAAGGTGATATTGTTCATTGTTTCACACTCTTTGCATCATTTTTTTTATTGAATAGCATATTGTTGTCTTTTCTCTATTTCCTTTCCATTTCTCTATATCTTTCTATGCTTTGTGGCTATCTAGTTGTTCGTGGAGGTGGGAACACCAAAGTGAGGAAATGATTGAGGCAGTCCTCTAAAACAACCCCAACATTTTCCCATCTTTGTGTGTGCAAGTGGTGCTTTTTGAGTGGAGTTATTTGAAGATTCAACTCGTGGGTGAAATGGCATGTTTTCTCACCCTCCTTATCATTTTCTCCATAGTTTATTCCTTAGTCTTATTTTGTCATATTTTTTGTACTTAGTAGATTTCCCTATAGTTTTTGCTTATTTTTTGGACATGTCTCATAATATTGCACCCCTACTAAGTTGCAGAACTTAGCATATTGGAGAAAAATGGTAGCTTTTCTAAGGTTGTAGGTCACCTTAAGTAGAAAAGAACTTCTAGAGAAAGTTGGCTCTTAAGGTACTCACCTAAAACTATTCTAATGATTTGTAGGGGAAAGGGTAAGAGGGAAACATAAATTGAAAATTGGAAAACTTAAGGTCTAACAATTGTAACATGTACTACTGCATAACATACACAATGATTTCAATAAATCAGTTGGTTTCAAGACACAACTCACACTTGTTTCATGTTCATGTATCAATACTTCATAGGAAGGATTTGGTGTTTGCAATATTAGAAGGAAAAAATGAAGACTTTCTCACAACTAACTATTGTTTGGCACCATGACACAACCTACATAAAACATGTATTTTCTATATAGAGGCGTTAAAATGAGACATACATTCAAGGATGGTAAATCACAAAACATACATCAATCATTCAACTACACACAATAGACAAGATTGAGAAGGTCAAAAATGTGTTCTTTATTGATAAAAGGTACTTACACTATTGTAAATGTTTTAAAAAATGAGTTATAATGCTATCTTCTACTTCAAAGAACTCCAAAATGAGCTACAATGCCTTCTAAAAGAAGAAAGAGCTCCAAAAATAAACTTTGAAGTTACTTTATGGTTTCCAAGAAGTTGCACAAAGATAGGAACTATAAACTTCTTGGTCATGTATAACCAAAAAAGCCTAAAAGATAGCCCCCAAAATCCCTCCAAAATGACTCTAAAGTGAAGAAAAGGTCAATCATTGACCTTAACCATCATAAAAGCCCCTAAAACTGTCCCTAAAATGTTCAAACCAAATCAAAACAACCCTATATTGCCTCCATATGTCAGTCAACTTCTTCAACTTCCCCCTATACGCTTGGCACAACTCATAAATCTTCAATTACATCTCCTTTGACCATATCTCAAAAGCAAAAGCACCTTATCTTTGCATTATATATAACATGTAAATAAAGTGATTTATGAGTGCATCACTTTAATCAATGTCTTAAATTTAATGAATAAGTTGCAAAACAAAGGTATATTCGGTCATATTTGGAAACATGGAAAGGAAATAGCAGACACTAAATACATGGCCAAGGTATTAATTTTTGAAGGAAAAAATTTAAAACAAAGGCAAAAATCCTTTTGTTCTTTCGGCCAACATTTAGGGTTAAAGAAAACACTAAACACAAAAACCACCGCCACACTTGCATCTCACTTTTCATTTTCACTTTGCAATCTAAAAACTTCGAGCTCGACCCACCAAGGGTTTTGAACTAGGAGGATTTTCTGAATCTTTCTCTGTAATATTTGAGGTGGAATTTGTGTGGTATAGTTATTTTCCCTTTCCTTTTGGCACTAAAATGTGATTTTCTCAAAATTTGTAGAAGAAATTTCAAAATCTGTAGAAGAAATGGATATTTTTGCATATTTTTGCATAGAGAATGATGTAAATACTTGATTTTTTCCTATATTCTCTATGCTCAGCCTTTTGATTCTTCAATCTCCATGAGATTTGGAAGCAATAATGAGAAGAATATTTGTTCTGGGTTTATATTTTTTCTAACAAGTCATAACTTGATTACTTGTATTTTCTAGAAGATGAAGGGAAAAAACCCCCCACTCTTAACACTCAACGTCTGTGAACTCTCTTTCCACTGTAAACCTCCTTTTCAACTCCTATTATTTTCCCCTTGCATGATTACTGATTTTCATGGATGATCATAGTTACTCTCTTCAATGTTGGCCTTCAAATGGTTGATCCTTCTCTTTGCTTCCTTAAAGCCTGAAGCTTTTATCACTGGGCAGCAGAGCACATTGTAATGAATCAACTTTGCTAATACATTTCATAATGTGTAAGCCTCACTATACTATCATCTCTATCATTTGATGCCTTAAATATGCCACATACCCTGTTCTATGCACCTTCCAAGGCTTCAAAATCTATCAAGATTCATGATGTATAAGACAAAAAGACAAATACAACTATTGAAGTTAATAATATTCTACATTGTCAACCTTTTTTATACCCATAATAGGATTGTCCATTTTACTAGTCTATACACTTGTCTTTCATTAATTTTCGCATTCACTTCTAGAACTGTCATTTAAAGAAAGGACTATTGCATCAATTTTCCTATAAATGTTAGGTTTGAAAAAGGCTATCATGGTCTTATTTTAGTGAAGATTGCCCCATTTCATATGACTGTAGAAAACTCCCATGAAAGCCTGTCTTTATCACTTTGTTGACTGATACTACATATTGTAAGGGAAAGGCAAGGCTCCATGTTTCTGCATCTTGCTGCATACCATTCATCATTTAGTTGATTGTAATCAAAATCTTTTCACCCAAATTCAATGGAGCCAAAATATCATCTCTATATAGAGAGTTGACAACAAAATAGAAGTCATTCCTTTCTCTCTATATATAAGTTGCATTGCTTATGAAGTTAGCTAAAATCATATGAAGATAAACTTGTAAGATATGTTGAGAAACCAATTGATTAAGGGTATAAAATTTGGTTTATATGGTACTGGCCCATGTCATGACATCATGCTTGGATATTTGATTGCATAAAGTGATTGTCTCTTCCTTCGTAAGGGTTTCCTATTAGCAACTTGACTATCCCTTTTTATCTGTCCCTCCCATCACTTCTAAGCTTTTATGATGGTACTTTGTCATATGCTATTGATCCACTAGATTTAAGCATTGTCCTTTTAACTATTCACTGCCACTAGGCAATCCTCATGCATAGGATCACTGCCTCCTTACTCAATTGAACATGTATTTTCCATTAACAACAGTGACACACCAGCTCACTATCATGAGTGATATGTACTTGTCCAATTGATGACAAATGAGATGAATTTGCATTCTTAACCATCTTAAAACACGAGAGGGTGGCATGTTGGGATTAAACCTTGTGCAAGCCCATTTTACTCCACATGTTGTGATGTTAAATGAAAATAAATTTGCAATGAAAATTTCACCTATACCTGCACAATGAACAAACATGTTAGATAAAGTAATGAAACTCAAAAGCTTCCAATGATGCCTCATAATAATTGATGACACTCCTTTGCTTTTCTTGATATCTGAAATGTTGCAAAATTGTTTTAATTCTTTATGAGAATAAACTATATGTTTGTTGATGTAGCATATGTAGAGAGTATGGGTCCCAAGCTCTAACACAACTTTTCTAAACTCTTGCAGGCATTTAAAGTAGCAACAAGTCAAATTTTGGAGCAACCAAACAAGAGGGACTAAAGTAGGGATGTAGCGGTTCAACTTGGGGTCTGTCATTCAGGCAATGATGGATCCCTACTCTCTTCATATGATTTTTCCTTTCTATTTCTTCAAATGTATAGTTTTTGTCTTATGTTGTATTGAAATAGTTATTCCCACGGCTTGTGTGTGAAACCATACATTTGTATTTATCAATAAAAGAAAGTATTTAATGCAAAATATGTTGATTTCATTTCTTCTTGTAAGCATTTGCATAATGAACTTTAATTTGCTCGATAATGCTTTTGTGCATATGAATATAACTTAGCAGAATTGAATGTATACCTTTTATCTTTTCTTTGCAAACACAATCTCAGCTCTACCTGATTGAGCTAGAAGCAAAATTAGGTAGCAAGACCCCTATCTGTATGGATGCTAGTGTGTGAAACCATACATTTGTATTTATCAATAAAAGAAAGTATTTAATGCAAAATATGTTGATTTCATTTCTTCTTGTAAGCATTTGCATAATGAACTTTAATTTGCTCAATAATGCTTTTGTGCATATGAATATAACTTAGCAGAATTGAATGTATACCTTTCATCTTTTCTTTGCAAACATAATCTCAGCTCTACCTGATTGAGCTAGAAGAAAAATCAGCATGTCGCACTAGAGTTGGAGATCCATGCTGCCATCCTTAGACAATAAGTTGTCTGGGCAGCAGGCTGAACCTTGGAAATCGACTATTCTAAACCTATGAACATCCAATTTAGCAGAAGGAAAGTGGCAAGTTGTTTACCCTTCTTTTTTAGCCTTAGTACCTTGTCATTTTTTATCCACTTAGAAAACCTGAGGTATTTTAGGGCAGCCTATTCCTTAGGACTCTTTCGTGACCTAAAGTCCTGAGAGTGATAGTTCTCCATTCTCTATATTTTGGTGAACTTGACATGAACTATTTTGATTTCATTCCTTGGTATCGAAGAACCTTATCTTGTATCCTAGGTGTGTTGTAGATTTGTGTGCTTAGGGCATAAAGCCTTGCAACCTAGTCTACGACCCCTAGTTGCATAGTTAGAAGGGCTCTTAGATATTTAGGAGCACAATTTAGATAGGTCACTATCCAATCTCTTTGTCTTTAATGTCCTTTGAGTATGTTTCACCTATGTACATTAACATAGTCTCATTCACACATATTCCTCCCTCTTAGCCTATGAGTGGATCACCAAACATAGATTTTACCTCGAAGGATTTACCAATGAACAAAGAGCATTCTCCCTTGTACATTCTCGCTTGTGTCAATGGGAACATTGTAATTGGTGTCCTAATTGACCCCACAAGCTCAGTGAATTTTATAATGGAAGAAACACTCTTGATAAACTTTTTACATAGGGAGAAATACGAAGAGTCGAAGGCCACTATACACATACACGATGGAATCTTGGTCCCTCCTCTCAGTTCTATTACTCTTTCGATATTGGTAGGACCCATGGTTGTAGATACCTCTTTTTTTATAATTCGAGAGTTGAACTTGTTCAAGGTGAAACTGGGAATTATATGAATGGTTTCCATGAATGGAATTGCTTTGGTAATTCATAAATTTCTCAAGTTCTCTCATGAGGGCTTTAGACATATTGTGGACGACATTGGTTACAAACCATTAGTGTCGCATGGGGGATTCTTATTAGATAATGTTTGGTCTGCTCCCATCAGTATGCTCCCTTTGAGTATGGACTTGATATATCGTGCCTATTTCAAGTATAAGACTAGGGGCACAACACAAAAAGTGACCTATACTCCATCTCCCTACACTATTTTAGTAAAAGGTTGCATGATTTTGTGGCAGCAAGCTGCCTCCTCCCAGAAAAAGGGTAAGGGGAAGCTTGCTCATGACCATGGACCTTCCTCTTCTACATCTCCCCCTCTATTCACTTATCCTTCTTTCCCCACTATGGCATCCTTGAATCTTGCTCCCATGCCTCACGTGGAGAGCCCGATGGTGCCCACTTGGAAAAAAGCTAAGCACCAAGTGTTTGAACTTCCCATCTTGCCCATGATTCATAGACCTGTGGTTTATGGAAAGGGGAATGGTCCTCATGGAGTTTCCCCCATGTCTCAACCTACATGGCCTTCTACTTTTCCTCCTATAGTGAATGGTAAGAGGCCCACTGCTGACACACTTTTGTTTGCTTCTCCACCTTCTATTGTTCCCGATCACACACTTCTTGGTCCTACTCCTATCTAGGAGGTTTCCCTTCCATCGACGAAGGTCATGGAGGACACTCCTATGATAGAATAAGAGCCTCATGTCCCTTCTTAGAGTGTGACTTCTAGTGCTTTAAGCTTATGTAACTAGCTTGCATGTGAGTGCAAGCATAGGAGAAAAGCTCTAGTTGTTGAACAAGCTGCATTGCAGAAGGCAGGAGGGGAGCCAATAGCTCCTACTCCAGAACCTCTTGTTGTGCCTCCTCCTCCTCCTTCTACTTTAGTTCCACTTACCTCAGTTCTTTTGGATCCTCTATCGGGTGTTGATGATCCTCACCCCATAAGGGTGCAAGTGTTCATCGCTCCTTCCGTGTAGCCTCTGCTTTTGATGTCCCTTCTGAACATCCCTCCATTTGCTCAACCCATAGAGATGCCAAAAAAATTGATGGTTTCTTTCATGGCTTTGTCTTCTCCCTCCTCCACCTTCACTTCTTTTGTGGGGATCCAAAATCCTCCTTTGAAGCATAACCTAGAGGATCACCTCAATTTGAGTGGTGGTCAGAAGGAGGGATCACCTTCTTCAGGAGCTAGTCCTATTTGGCCTACATTGTCCTTGTGATAGAGGAGACCCTGCCATCCCCTAATTTTGTCACTACCCCTTTCAATGACGTTGGAAATGGATCTTGGGTGCATCCTTCTTCTCCTACCCATTTAACACATGGCACATTAGTTAAGTGCATGTTTAACTTGGTGGATAATGTCTCGACTATGTTAGTGATCTTTCTTATCACCTCACAAGATCTCAATGAAGAAGACTTTAAGGGGCCTTCTTCCTTGTCCCTTGTTGCAGGAGAGTTGGAGGGTGCTCCCCTCACTATTCCACCCTTGTAGGCCCATCCTCCCTCCCAATTTAATGATCTAGATTGGGAGTAGAATGACCTATCGGTTGATGAGGAGTAGGGGAGTACCTCTTCTTTATCTTTAGATTAGATTTGTGTTTGATGTGTTTACCCTATGCTTGTATTTATGTGTTTGTGATATTTCCTGGAGGACCCTTCCTACCCTTGTAGATGCTTGGATATAGGCCTAGAAAAATTTTCATGAACTTTCTCTATATGTTTAATCATTCTTCTATATGTTGTGACTTTTATTTTCAACAATTGGGGATGATGCAAAGTGTTGGGGGAATTTAGGCCTTCCTTCCATGTTGACCAATTTTTTTTATTGTCTTCATGTGCTTTTCTTCTAGATTTGAGAACTTCGAGGACTGATGATCTTTTTTTCAATACATCAAAGGTTACCTATTTATATATAAGAACTGATCTGATCCTAAAATCCTAGATTCCCCTATCTCTTGATTTCTTCGTCTTTTCTTGTCTCTTGTTTTCTGTCATTTCTTACCTCTCTTTTCGCTTACTTTGTGATGTTTTGGTTCTTATGTGTTTTCCCTCATGTTTGTGACAACATTTCCATGATTACATCTCAAATTGTATTGTGGGCCATAGCATACTTGCTTCCTATTTCTCTCCTTAGGATTTCATGTTCGCCTCTACTTCGCACACACCATCCTAAGGGGGGGTTGCTACACCTCTTTGATTTTAAATAAGGTGAATTTGGTGGCCAAAGAATTCCTTAATGAATTTTTTTCATTTTTCAGAAATGCATCCTTCAACCCCTTAGTGAAATTTTTCTTTCAAAAACAAATTCATAGCAAAATAATTTGAAACCTTTCCTTTGAAAAAGGAGTACTTCATATGATGATTTTTTTTGAAAACTTGCCTTTGAGAAGGAGCATTCTTTTTATTAGATTCCTTGATGAAAGAGATCTTTCAAAAGGATTCCTTGATGAGAGAATCCTTTGCAAAAAAAATTGTGTTTTTCAAACAAAGTATCCCTTTGCATGGGCCCCTTGCTATCTTCAAGGGTTCCCAAGGGAACCCCTTTTCAAAACTTATCCTTCAATTGTTTTTTTGTGATATGTTTGTTTGTTTGAGAATTTTTTCCTAACATGTTTTGTTTGTAGCTTAACCTGTTGCTTTGTAGGACTGAGCACCTTGCCAAGCTTGCCTTAAAGACTGATCACCTATAAGGGCCTTTCATATCAAAATCTTTAGGACTGAGCACATATGGGATCCTTTCATGTCAAGCCCCGCAGGACTGAGAACCTATGGCACTCCCTTTGTATGACCAAGCACCTATAAAGTTCCTTATTTATATAGGACCAAGAACCTGTAGAGCCTTTATTTAACTTTCACAGGACTAAGAACCTATGGAGCCTTTTTTCAACTTCTACAGGACCGAGAACCTATGGATACATTCCATTGAGCATTGCAACAAGTGGGCTTGTTAATCCATCAATTTCATCCTTGTACATGTGGTGCTACCATAGAAGTTGCAAGTTTGGAGTCTTGCAAGACCTCCCCTCGTCACTCTTGCAATCGTGTCGACTTTTCCAAGCTCATTGCTTGCATTCTCCATTCATTGGCCTTGAGAGCCTTTGGGTGGAGGTGGTATCACTTTATTTTCCTTTTGTAGTTTGATATAGTAATGTAGCATCTTTTTTAGTGTTCAATACTTTCCTTTCTTCTTTCCTTCATTGTACTTTCTACTTCATGGATTTTTTGGCTTTTCGTGGAGGTGGAAACACCAAAGTGGCGGTTTGACTGAGGAAAACCCCTATACAGCCCATGTTTTCCCTCTTTCTTGTGTGTAGCTGAACGTGTACATGGAGCTCACTAGTGAATTAGGGTTTTAGTGAGGTTATATTCACCACCCTTGTCTTCATTTACTTGCTTTATCATTTATGTAGTTAATTTCCATACTTCATCATCATGTTTATTTTGTTAAAAAATTAGCTAGGTAGTTATTAGGTTCTTTGGTGTTTTAAACTATACTTTATATTTTTTGATTATACAGATGCCAACATGTCATGTTGTTGTCCCAAATCTGTGTTGTTGTCCTCAAACAGAGAGTTGTTTGACGTACAATCTAAACTCTAGAAACTGGCTCGTCTAGCCCCATATAGACTTTTGGATTTGTAGAGTGACAAAAGCACTTGAGAGTGGTCGTCATTCTCAATTCTTGTCCTAAACATCTGTAAGCTTGAGGTAAGTTAGGGCAGCCCTCCACTCTCGACTTTATGTGACTTGAAGCCTTAGTGTGGTTGGTCCCCCTCTCTTACAATACCACAAGCCATGATCTAAAGTGCCCTTCAAGTAACTAAATATCCTTTTTTATCGCTGCAACACGTGACTCTCTAAGATCTTCTTGAAATATAACCACAAGAAAAATTATATGCTTGATATTTGATCTAGTAGCAGTTAGATATAGCAGTCCTCCAATCATTGATCTATACTTGCTCTAATCATCTTTAGGAGATTCATCATTATTTCTCAGCTTGCAACCAGTAACCATAGGGGTACATACTGGTTTAGAATCTTCCATTCAAAACTTCTTCAACATTTCCTTAACATACTTTGATTGTGAAATGAAAATACCTTTATTTTTCTAATTGATTTGTAGGCCAGGGAAGAAATTCATCTCCCCAAACATTGAAATTTCAAATTCTTTTTACATCTCTTCTATAAATTTTTACACATAGCTTCATTTCCTCCAAAAATTATGTCATCAACATACACAACCACAATCAAGATTTGATATTTTCAACTTTGAAGTAAAGATTGTTATCTATGGTACCTTTATTGAATCCTTGTTGTAACAAGTACCTATCTAACCTTGCATACCAAACTTTGGGAGCTTGATTCAATCTATATAATGTCTTTTTCAATCTACAAACCATATCCGGTTTATTTGATAATTGAAATCCTTCTATTTGTTTTATGTATATTTCTTCTAATTTACCATTCAAAAAAGCAAACTTCACATCTATTTGATAAACTTTAAAATCCTTATGTGTTGCAAAAGAAAAAAAATCCTAATAGCTTCCATTCTTGCCATAGGTGCAAATGTCTCCTCAAAGTCTATTCCTTCTACTTGTGAGTAGCCTTTACACACAAACCTTGCCTTGTTTCTTACCACTTCTCCATTCTCATTCAGATTTTTTTGAAATACCCACTTACTTTTGATCACATTCTTGTTTGTTGGTCTTGGGACAAGTTCCCAAGTCTGATTTTTCTCAATCTACATTAGTTTTTCTTCCATACCCTTGATCCAATACTCATCCTTGCATGATTCAATCATAGTTTAGGTTCAACTTCAAAAAGTAAACATAGATTTACCTATTGTTCAACAAATTTCCTTCTTGTCAGTATACCTTTTCTCTTATCACCAATGATCTATTCTTCATAATGATTCTTTTGCACATACTTAGGAGTTTTAGGAATATTTTTTAGAGCTTCTTCCTCTTCAATCTGTACTTCTTTTTCCTTAGCTTTTTCTTCTTTGCAAGAAGACTGATCTGATTCATATCCATCCATCACCATTGAATTCTTCTATAGGTCTTCATCAACCTTGACACTTGCACTTTCAACAATCTTTCTTAGTCTCTTGGTGTAGCACCGATAAGCTTTTCTTTTAGTAGAATATCCAAGGAAGATACCTTCATCAAAACTTGCATCAAAATTTCCTAAGTTTTCTTCATCCCTTTTGATATAGAATTTGCTTCCAAACACTCTAAAGTATTTTACAATAGGAATACTTCCATACCATAGCTCATAAGGAGTCTTTTTGTTGTTTTCTCTTGCTTTCACTCTATTAAGTATATAAACAACAATATGAATTTCTTCTCTCTCATGGACTTCCGATAGATTTTGTTCTTTCATCATTGTCCTTGCAGCTTCTTGAATAGTCCTATTCTTTCTTTGAACCACTCCATTCTGCTGAGGAATCCTAGGGGTAGATAAATGACTCTTTATTCCATGATTCTCACAAAAATATGTTAAACTCATTGGAGGTGAACTCTCCACCTCAATCAGAGCTCAAACATTTTATTTTCATATCCATTTCATTTTCAACCATAAATTTGAATGTTTTGAACTTATCTAGAGCTTCTGATTTTTCTTTGAGAAAGGTAACCCATCTCATTCTAAAATAATCATCAATCAATAGCATGATTTAATTATCACCTTGAAGACTTCTTACTCTATTAGGACCGCAAAGATTTGTATGCACCAATTCCAATAGTCTAGTAGAAGATTTCTCTTTGACTTTGAAACTTCTTTCTTCTTTCCAACTTGACATTCCTTATAGAAAACATTGATAGGCTTTGTAATCTTTGGAAGATCTCTTACAACTTGAACTAAACTTATTCTCACTAGGCTATCAAAATTGATGTGACACATTCTTTTATGCCATAGCCTACTCTCATTGATCTAAGTCATGAAAAAATAACCATCAACACCCTTGAGCTGATAGACGTAACCAAGTATCATTGATTTGAGTCCTAAAACATAAGATTGTATCCCATGCTACACATGTGTCTAACACTTAAGAGGTTATGTCTTAAATTCTTAACATAAAGAACACATTCAGTATTATGCTTGCCATCAAAATTGATTTAACCTCTTCCACATATCTTAGTAGATGTATCATCACCAAACCTAACAAGTCCTCCATATTTTTCAAGTTTAAAAAACTTACTCTTATCACCATTCATATGATTAGAGCATCGAATGTCAATGATCTAGTATTTCTTCTCTCATCTATTATGAAAAGCAGATACCAAAATGCCTTTAGTATTAGTAATTGCTTTTGGATCCCTTTCCTTCACACATCATTTAGAGTTAGCAGATTTAGTTTCATATTTTAAAGCCATGAAACATTTGAAAGGAAACTTTCCTTTGTACTTTCAAGTACTCTTTTTCATTCTTTTTATAAAGTTAGCTTCCACATCATCAAGATCCTCCTAATCTGATTTCACAATCTTCTCTGATTTGCCAGCCTTAAAAGCAGTCTCAACTTTTTCACTACATGTACCAAATTCTCTCATTTCAAAAGTAGTTAAAGAACCATACAATTGATCTCTAGTATATTGATTCAATTTTTTTAAATTCTTCAATAGCAAAAAATTTATGACTAGAAGCTTTAATAAGAGTTCTAAGTTACTTCTTTACCACTTCTTCTTTCAATTCTCCACCAAAACCTCTAATATCGTTGACAACTTCATCCACCTTCTGCAAGCAGCTTGTGATATTTTTTTCAGACATTCACAGGGTTTGAAACATGATCTTCAGATTTCGCATCTTAGTTTGCTTGACCTTATCATCTCCTTCATAAATGCTTTCTAACTTTACCCAAATTTCTCTAGCAATTTTTAGATTCACAACTTTCACCAATTTATAATTAGCAAGACCACTTAAGAGAGCATACATTGCTTTACCATTGTTTTCATAGGCCTTGATATCATTATTACTACTTAGACCATTCATAGGTATAGAATATTTAGTCTCAATAGACATCTAAATTTCAAAACCAAGAGAATCCAGATAACCTTCCATCCTTGTCTTCTAGAATGCATAATCTGATCCATCAAACATTGGAACATCTTTCTTGTGCACCATCCTATACCTACCTCAAGCAGTTGATATTTCTTCCAAGGAACCTTTCTCTAATACCAATTGTTGCATGCACAAGACAATTGAGAGGGGAGGGTGAATCAGTTGTATGTTAAAACTTCACAATGCTCACAAAAATTTAGATCCACACTAAATCAATTAACCCTTAATTTTTTAGAATGTTTTATCATGAAAGTAGATAACAAAAATAGAACCAAATCAACACCATACATGTAAAGAAACACCAAATTTACGTGGAAAACCCAAGAAGGGGAAACCAAGGTGAGGATTAACTCACAATATAAAGTAATATCAACACCGAATATAGTAGGGGTCACTGCCCAAAAGAAAGAAAGGCTCACTATCATAATAGAAAAGAAGATAGAGAAGAGTGTTACAATGAGAAAACCATCTCAATACAACAAAAAATTCCACCACAACATCATCAACACCTTCGCAGTCTTAGTATAGAATTGTAGACACCTTCTACTCACAACGTTTAGTAATCTAACGTATGGAAGCTCGCACTACAATTAAAAAATTCTCACTCTAAAACTTTGCAATTCACATCATTTGTATCACACGTATCTATCTTCACATCCCTCAAAAACTCAACTAATATTTATACGATCTTCAACCTTGAAAACTTTCTCCAAGGTCAGATATGCACCTCAATCATGCAAATTCAAATTAGGTCGGCACTAAAACATTCCTATGGTGGAAAGAAATGAAAATGGACCACAACACACCTTAGCTATGACCTAAATCCACTCATACACACCACTCCACTCTTTCAAAAACATCGAAGCAACTTTGTAATTAGTGTAAATACCCAAGGTCAATCGAACCTGCGTTAACACCATCAAACATTTAAGTATACTCTTCCTCAAATACAAAGATGACACTCAGGCAACACACCATATTTGAACACAATTTGGAATATTCCACAAACACCCTAAAACCCAACAAATTCATTCACAACTACTTTCACATGAAGAATATACACACCCAGTACACTCAAATAATTCTTTCATATACTACAACTCGATAAACTAATTGATAAAGCACCAAGCCTTAAACAACTTCAACTGAAAAAAGATACAAATACTATCAATACCCTTCCACATCTAGAAGACTTGAAACCAATCTATGGAGAAATGTGGAACATAAAAATTTCTCCCAGACACCTCTGCAATACACAATTCACACACTGGTGAACACACCTTCTTCTGCATAACATTCTAGCACACCAAATTTTGAATATAACACATCTAAATACCTCTAATCAACATATCCAAACCACACAAGTAGATCTTTAACATAGGAGAAATGTGGAGCCAAACCAAAATGCTACTCTGCAACATAGAACACCACTGCAACACACTATTTCCTCTTTTTATTCAAATTTTCTCAAAAGCACTTGGAAACCAAGCACTAGAGACACATCTTCAACACTTCCTCATCACCACCAAGCCAACTACAACCTAGAAACTCAACCATACATCCATAGACAAAATCTTATCAAAGCAACACTAGAGGTTGACACTAGTAGCTTACTAATGACGACATAATGAAACTAATCAAAACATCATTAGAGACAACAACTCAATACCAATTTCTCACACTCTTACAACAATATCTTGCTCATATAGTTGACACCAATGACAACACAAGCTTGTTGAAATCAATGACAACACCAACTGCACATACTTGCAACATTTGTCACCTCCATCCTCTACTAAGTTCTATATAAACTCACTACCTAGCTTGTATTCATACATTGAGATACATTTGTTGCATACTTTGGAATACATGTATATTGATGCATGCAATCATTCTTCTAAAGTTTCTCTTTGAGCTCCTAATGCAATATTTTCATCTTGACATTTACACATCTCTTGGAATCATGGGTTTATAATTATGTTATTCCCTTTACAATTTTATATCGTATTTCTCTCATAGAAAGATCTTGGTTATTCACCTGTTTCAAATTTATTACATTTTGGAGGAATGTTTAGAAGAGGATACTTTGGGATTTATTTTTTGGATGGGGTTGGAGATTAGAATAATGGATTATGGATGAAAGGTTAATTAAGAAAGTTGGATTTTTATTTTGGAGGAATTTTTTGAAGAGGATACTTTGGGATTTATGTTTTTGGATGGGACTGGAGATTAGAAGAATAGGATGATGAACGAAAGGTTTATTAAGAAAGTTGGATTTTTATTTTGGAGGAATGTTTGGAAGAGGATACTTTTGGATTAAGTTTTTTGAATGGGAATGGAGATTAGAAGAATGGGATGATTGATGAAAGGTTGATTAAGAAAGATAAATTTTGATTTTAGAGGAAGATGAAAATTAGGATGAAGGATTATGTAGAGAAGGGGGACCTGTCACCCTTGAGACTCTAGGTCACAAAAGATTCCTAAGGAACATGTTGCACTAAAATACCTCAAGTTTTCTAAGTGGATTGAAAAGGACAAGATACTAAGGCTAAAAAAGAAGGCCAAACAACTTGCCACTTTCCTTCTATTAAAATAGATTTTCACAAGATCAGAAGAGCCGATTTCCAAGGTTCAACTTGCTACCCAAACAACTCACTATCTGAGGACAACAATGCAGATCTCAAACTCCAATGTGGTGCATTGGCATCTCAGGGATGCACTAGCATCTGTAGGGACAAGGATACAAAAAACAAGCAGAAACTATAGGGAAATCTACTAACTACTTGACTATGTGATGTTTATACTTTGACATAAAATAGAAAGGACAGAAATAACAAATATGACAAAATGAGACTAAGGAATAAAATATTATGAAAATGACGAGGGTGAGAAAACATGTGTTTTCACCCACGAGTTGAATCTTCAAATAACTCCACTTGAAAAGTACCACCAACACACATAAAGATGAAAATAAGTTATGGTTGTTTTAGAGGACTACCTTAGTCAATCCCCTACTTTGGTGTTCCCACCTCCATGGACAACTCGATAGCCACAAGGTGTAGAAAGCGAGTGAGAAATGGAAAGGAAATAGAGAAAAGACAACAATATGTTATTCAGTAAACAAAATGATGTAAAGAGTGAGAAAAAATGAAAAAAATCACCTTCATAGCTATGATCACTCAAGGAAAGTAATGGAAGGAAGAAGCTTCAAATTCTCTAATGGTGGTGTTGTTGCAACAATAACATAGTGTAGGAATCGAAACCAACAACTTGCAACTGAGAAAGACTAGAGTGGAAGCCTAGAAAGTGAGAATGAGTGAGAATTAAGAAAGAGAGTGAAGAGATTCAAGAAGTAATAGAACATGAGTTGATGGATTTGAACTAGCAAAAGGGAGGAAAAAGACCCATTTTTCATTAGTCAAGGAAGCAAGATACATTACGCTTTGTGACCAATGAAGAAGTGTAATGCCTCTGCGAATTACAGAGGTAGGAATCATGTTAGGATGGTAGTGCATCATGTGGATGTCCACATGGCACACACGCATCCCTGACAGATTCCTCCACCAACATAAAAAGATGTGGCCAAGTGGAATGATTGAGCTGGCGATGGTGAAATTGCATCATCATGTTTACATTTTCTAAGGTAGGGTAAATTAAATGGGGAATTTTCTTAGGGGTACAAATTCACTCCATTAAATTTTCCCCCAATTTAGCAAGCATACATGTCAGTGAGAATGTGAGGTAAAGTATAAAGAGGTTGAAGATAATATACCTTAACCGTCAAGGAAGTAGATCTTTGATCGAGCACACTTGGATGTGTAGGAGGTAGCTCTACAAGTTCTCAATCCCACAAGGCAACCTTGATGTGAAAGAGATGTAAGGAAAGCTAAGTGTGGAATCACCTCCCTAATGCCAATTCTTAGAAGAGAAATGAAGATAGTACATTCAATTTCAATTACAATCCATTAAAATATGCACACTGGTCAGAATAATAGAGGACAATTTTAACAACACAGAACAAACACCAAATTTACGTGGAAAAACCCTTATGGGAGAAAACCCACACACCAAGAAAATCCCCTTTGTATTATAGTAAATAATGTTTACATACAACATTACAGACTTGTGCTTCCAGATGTTAATTCATAGTATTTACTTCAATAGAATTAAATTTCTCTAATCAACCTTGCTCTTCAATCAAACAATACAACACTACCTACTATTGCAACACATACTACATTACAACATTCCAATGTCAAATTTCATTCGTTCTACATTCTAGGCCATCCAGGAAACCAATGAATTCAGTTGTTGTATACAAACGGTCTCGATATAGTTTTTCAACCGTGTCACAACCCTATCAAAGTCATTTTGACAAACACATAACCTTCTAAGACATCCAATCACCAATTTTACACCGCATAGCCAATCCCTGCTCTCCTACAAGTTCTAGCTGAGTCCCACCAAGGAAGGCATAGGCTAGCAAGCACCGTTGGATTCTATACTCACAACCATTGATCAAAATATATTACCATATTGATGGGACAACATAACACCTCCAACTGATACAAGAAAAAGTCACATCGATGACACTTTACTTATCACTGTGGTCCCCACTAGCATCGTAACATCCAAGTCATCACTAACTAACCAATCCCCACACCCTTGCAAGGTACTGATCGGGTCCCACCAAGGCCTATGGACTAGTGGGGAGCATTGATCAATACTGTCGACTTATCGAAGAGACTACACTTCAAGTCTCACTTAAGAAACAAGGTTCCACTAATGAAGACACAACATCAGGTTATTGAGAAAACACCATCTAAAGTCCTACAGACAGGGAACTATCCCTTCAACTTTGACAAGGTAACAACCTCCATAGGGATATCGGGGAGACATTGAATTCGGTCCCGGTGACATGATCAGCTCCCACCAACAGAAACAAATGCCATCCTCACGAAGGACTCTCAGACTATTGATGGGACTGTGAACTATGTCCTACTGAAATAGATTTGTCCCGTCGATAATGTGTTTAATCACCAACTCATGGGAAGATAATTAGGCTAGTAAGTTTAAGTTACATTTTCCAACATGCTCCCACTTAACGAAGAACTTATTAGCTCCTTCCACCACTCAAGATCATTGAATATCAAAGGCGCTAAGGCCCATCAAACTGGCACACCACCTAAACTTATTTGTGCTCATAGGCTTCATCAATGCATTAGTAATATTCTCTAAAGTATCTACCTTTTCCAAACTACCCTTTTCATCCTCCACCGTATCATGAATGAAATGATATTAAACATTGATATGCTTTGTCCTAACATAGAAAGTAGGATTTTTCACCAAAAAAATAACACTCTAACCGTCACAACAAATAGTAATATGCCCTACATTAAACCTGTTGATGCCAAAAATTGACAAGGTAACAGCCTTATCGAAAACTCAGTTAATGGGGGGACCAATTACACTAAACTGAGTGACCTCCGAGTTTTCAAAGAAGTCGACTTCTTCTGTATTTGGGGTTTTGGAATGGGAAAGGGAAGTAGATATAAAAAATAAAGATCTAACTAAGGTGATGCGCCAAGATTTAGATGTAGGCACGGTAAATCTATCCTTGGGATGCAATTTAAGGTCCCATTAACCAATCTGCTATGTCCCAGAATAACAAAAATCATAGATGAAAACCTAAATAATTTATCCAATGACAAAATAATTCCCATAGACATTTACTGAAAAGAAGAGTTAAAATACATGGTCTAAATTAGCAAGCTTATATTGAAATCATAGAAGTTTTACAAATAAATAACTTAGTACAATAATGGCATAGTATAATGTTTTATCAAATAGCTTAAGAAAACAAAAAAGCCAAACAATGGCATAGTTTATGAGTCTCATACAATAATCTAAAACAATACAAAAAGGCCTGGTGTCTTTCCCCTAATTTTTCTCTATTTTCCTAACTCATTTTTGGAAGGAAGAAGCGATATATATAGATAAAAAATTCCACCACTTGGTGGGTCAATAACATAAAATATTCCCCCATCATGAGTGATGATGCCCAGAGCAATGATTTCCTTAAGCTGTTGCAACAAAAAATATTTGGGCCATGGAACATGGTTGCTTTCGAAATAGATGCATCCCGTCTGAATGATGTTAGTGGTCCCAGCAGAATATCCTACCTACATGTGTTGCATAATCATGGAGGAAATTAGGACACGTGGAAGCATGGAGAGGCTCGTTGCTTGCTCTTTCCCTCCCTTTGATAGAATCCCCACAAAGGAGACACGTGGCGGCAGTTTGGAGCATGTGATTCGTTGCTTTCATCTCATGATTAAAAGTTGCGTGGGGAAGACACATGGGGAAGTCTTCATTGTTAGTGTTGACCAGGGTCTACCAAAAAGTGAATGCGGATAGATGCTACGTGGCACACGGATGGGGTCTGGTTGAAAAGTGAAGGGAAGCAGTCTTTAAGATGCCCATAGTGTTGACACCTGGAAGCATAGCTGGGCTCGAAAGAAAAGTGAAGGAAGAAATCCCTTCAGAGAGCACTTGGCAGACACGTGACAGCAGCGGATGAAGCTCTTCAAAAAGGGGTTTGATGATGTTCAAATGTATGGGATGCGGGCCAGACTTAGCAAAAATAAGAACAACCCAAAGGGAGCTAGAGGAAATTTATGTCAACAGCTTTTGGTGACTACCAGGGGCGTTTCGCCTGTGGAACGAGGACCCAAAATTTTTGGTTTGAAGACCAAAGCCTTATCCATTGGGTGATGTAATCAGAGGTTGGAGAGAACAGTCTACAAAGGTAGCCAGTCGGCCTCAGAGGGTGTTGATATGACACATAGATTATCATGCACCTAATGCAGATCGATCACTTCTTTGTATGGCAGCATCACGGATATACCGGCCCTAGACTAAAGTTGGAAGAGAAGTCACACTATTTGATGAGTGACACCCTGAATATATTTTATAGTAGGGGGTTGGCTAAAGCCCTGGAAAGTGGAGGTGTCTTGTTGCTTCTCTTCAATCTTTGTTGCAATCTGCTTTGTTGTGGCCACCAAATCATCGAAAAGGAACGGGGAAGTTAAGCCCATCTGAGTTAGCTAGGAGAATCTCACCTACATGTTGTTCATAGTTTGGCCTAGTGTGGCAGTGCACTCGCTAGCATGGAGGATGGTTGTGTGGCAATAGATGAACTCTTTTTCTGTTTTGGCAGCTAATTTGTGGTCCTCAATCCCCGCGTGCACTAAGTCCTCATTTGGAACTGTTTATAACTTATGCAACAATCTTTCCACTTCAAGAACCCTCTTCGCGATGAATTATGGGAATCGCTCAATCGTTTCATGAACTTCCCTGCCTAAACTTGTTGCCTTCGCCATGAATTGCAATGTCGGTTGAAGAGTCAAACAGAAGGCCTTGATTTTTCCCAGTATGAGATATATAATTGTTGAGCCACCGAAAGGAGATCTAATTGGGCAACAAGGGGTTGGGGAAGACTCTTCAAAAGACTAATCTCCGCAACCTTAAACTAACATCCTATGTCAGTTCTGCAATCTTTTTGTTTGTGGCTGAAAGTTGTCCCTGTAGGGTTCTCAATTCGGCAAGCCAGTTTTCTTCGGCCCGATTTTTGTTTGTTGATTCCCTCTCAAGGGAAGACTTCATCTCTTGAATTTCATTCTCCAATTGAACCTGTTGATCTTGGAAATATGTGTCCTGCTATAATTTTTACTCTAATTGAGCGTGTTGATGCTCAAATTCCTCATTTTTTCGTTGCATCTCATGCTCTGCCTGAGCCAATTAGTCCTGATATTCTTAGTTTTTTAGCTACAGCTCGACAACTAGGTTGGGATCATAGGATTGGAACTTTACAAGTTCCTCCCAGAGTTTAGCCTGCTCTGCCTTCGCTTGTTGTGATAAGCACGCAAATTTTGCATCCCTTGCCTTGTCCTTTGCCAATATGACTTCTATCCTCTCCTTTAAATTTTTTATCTCTTCTTCCCTTTTCTTTAGTTGGCAATCAGACTTGAGGAAGTTGATGGTCACCACCCGCTATGTCTCCTCCATGAGCTCAACTTTTTCTTGTGGTCGGGCTATGCTCAAATTGAGTCCCATGACATACATGTTGTAATCACTAGGCTACATCTCTCTCTGTGGTTTGATGATGGTCGGATACATGGTTGCAAAATGTAGCTATTGTTGAGCCTTATTGAAAATAGTTTGTACTTTTGGCTCGGCCAAATTTTTAGCATCCTTGGTCTTTTGCTTCTGGATCCTGATACCCTTTGCTTGTTTTGTTTTATCACCCTCCAAAAAAAAAATTGTTGGTGACCTAATGAGTCCGCCTGAGAAGGGTGCATCAGGAGAAAAAGTAAAAGGGAATGAGAGGGTAGTGGTTCCGGGTGATTTTTTCCTTAGAAGAGAGATTGTTTGCGGGGAGAATGGAGGAATATTCCAAAGCCCGGTCTATGATCCAGCAGGAGGGCTCAAGGGAAACAGTGGCGGTAGCGGAGTCATGGAAAATTCCACCTGTTGGGTGGACTAGGTCGGGGTCGATACAGTAGTAGCAAGAGGGGTATCAATGGCAGCCACGGATGTAAAAGTTGAAGTAATAGTGGATGCAAACTGGATTCCGACGAAAGGTGGAAAGGTCTACGGAGGAGTCAAGGAAAATGGTCTCGCCTAGGAGAACTGAGAGAAACCCCTCGCGACCATTGCAGCAGAAGAAAAAAAAGAAAGGTCGACACTTGAAGTGAGGGGCGTCATGGACACAGCAAGAGGAACTAAAGATTGTGAAGTAAGAGAAGAGGGAGCGAAAGTTACCTACGGTGCAGATGATTGTGATCCCTAGCTCATTGTGGGCTCTTCTGAATTCTCTCCAAAAGCTATTTATGTGCACTGCCTTTTGACAAGAAGGGAATATTCCACCTCTATAGCCTCTAACTGTTGTTGTGGGGTTTTTTTGGTTCTTTTAGTAGTCTAGGTGTGAGTTAGCGAGGCCCTCACACACAATATGTTCACCCGCACATTTGAAGAAACCTTGCTAAGTTGCTCTGTCATCTTCTCTTTCGGTTGCACTAGGGTCATCTGTACTTATTTTTACTTTTCTTTCCCCTTCCTTGTATATGTCCTAGCCTCATCCGGGTCAACTTCCTCATCATTGCTTGCATTGGAATCCTCAATGTCCTCATCAGGGTATTTGATCTCTTGGCGATAAACCCAGAAATCTCTAATCCTTTCCTCGCTCCAGTTTTCTTTTCTTGACAACTCATTGCAAAGGGTGGCCTCTATTTGGCGCTTCTCATCATACTTCTCCAAAGGGAAGTAGAACTTAAGCCATGGCGGCCTACTATCATCTATGGGAATGTGAATTAGCTCAACCAATAGATCATCCTAGTCCTTCAGTGGGTTTTGCCACTTCTCCCAGTAAAGCTGGGGGTTGTGTGTTGCCTTGAAATGTTCATTTGGTAAGTCATTGTTAGGGTTGTAATTCCATTTGTCACAAATCCATACTAGCTCCAGATGAGCCAGCTTTGCCTCTAGCAGCTTATGCGTCTACTTCTTGGCCATAACCACCATTTTAAAGCTCAGTGGATAGATGAAAAATCCTTTCTACTTGCCTTTGCGTCCACAAAAGGTATAGTCAATAATTGATACTTTCTAGAACATTTCGAGGGCCAACACTTGATTTGTGACACATGTCAGAAGCCAGAATGGTTCCTCGATAAATCCGTACATCCGAATGAATGTGAAATCTTCTCTGAGAAACCAGTCGCATTTCAGAGTGAAATTTTGCATATACTCTTTCTAGTCTAAGGTGAGCCGGTAAAGACCACCATCCTCTCTGAAATCTTGTAGAATCAGAGTTAAGAAATAATCTGAAAATGCATAATAATCATAAACTGGGGAGAGGAGAGGATTCCATACAAAAACTGGCCTTCTTCTTCCCTTTTCATTAAATATAGCCAACCTCACATGTTTTTTGAAGAAGTCAGGGTTCTGATGCAAAAACATATGGTAAAGGAAAGAAGGAAACTTGAACCTCTATTGTGTTTTGTATTCCCTTATTTGGCTTAGCCTCTCCTCAACGATGACTTATGCGAAGTCATACCAGAAAAAGGAATGTTGCCTACGCAACTAAAAGCCCAGGCCCAGTTGAAATTCTTAAACATATCTATCAGTGTCCAAGCCACAAACACATGCCATCATTGAGAAGGAATCTTACATGTATGTGGGGAAAGCATTGTGCACTATTGAAATCTATGGAGGATTTTTATGATATTCCCTAGGCCTTTTGGTTTCTTTATTATAGAAATATAGAGCAAAATCTCTGGTTTTCCATATTTTCTCGCATTTTCTTGGAGTGAATGACTCCATCTTTTCCACTTTAGAGTTTTTTATAAGGATGTATAGCATGTTCCAGATAGCTTCTATGCAGATATTAACTCTCAAATTCTAACCCTCGATGGTGTTGGTATTCAAGTTGAAATGATTAATAGCCTCATCGACTAGCTCCGAGTAGTGGTGCACAAATGGGACCATATACTATGAAGCCCACTGAACCATTGCTTCTACACCAAAGAATCTAGGTCACTATTTTTCTTCATTCTCTCACAGGATGCCTCCCTAAGAGTCTTAGGGTTCTTTTCGAGGATGGGATAATGAATGTTATCCCATTCCTCCTTTATTTGGCTCTGGTCTCTGCGATTTTTTTGCTTTTCTAAGGCCTGCGTGTTTACCCACTCCGGCTTCTCTAGTATCCTAGGCGAAGTGTAAGAGATGTCTTCAAAGATATAGGTGGCTAGTGTTGCATGCATGGTGTCAAATAAGCTTTGTGTTGCCTCTCCTTGTGTTTCTATTTGAGAACTTTCAACCATTTTCCTTTTGCTATAGATTTCTACTATGCTCAAAAAAAAATTCAATTCACTTCGACTCTATCTGCGCTCAAAACTCTTTGCTCTAGGTAGCTTGCTCAAGAAGCTTTCATAATGATAGCTTCTTGCATGCAATACTTAGTTATTTCTTTCTTGGGGTAGCCAACAACAATTTCCTTTTAGCATTAAATTCGATATGTACCTCCAACTCTTTTGCTTGTGCGAAATGAATTCCTCGCCATTTTGAAATGACAAGAATTCATAATGACATTTGGTATACATGTCCTATGGTGCGATTTTCTTGGGAAATTGAGTTAGCGATTTGAAGGCGCTTTAGGCTTTCACATGCTCTAACAATTAATATCCCAAAAGGATTGATTAAACCAAAATATGCAATAAGTTCTTGAAAAGATTTGTGTTCTACCTTGGAGTTTGAGAAATTCTTACAACGCAACACCTCAGCATCTGGGCATGCAGACTACCACCGAGGACTACCACCAACTTATGCTAATTAATTAGCTCTTATTAATATTGCACACAACAAATTGTACCTAGCATATGCAACTGGGTGGGAAATTCGAGCAAGCTCTGGTGGGATTTTTGAGTTGGTACTCGATTAGTATCATGCTTATGGCACACATATTACCTTGCATATCCTGGCTATTTCTATAAATAGGCACTTAGACAATAGCAAAATAATACTTAGCAATTTGAGAAGAATTGGTATTAGGCAGTTAGGAAAGATTTAGCATTAGCAATTGCATAGAGCTAGACTTAGGTAGTTGTGTAGAGCTTGCATTAGGTAGTTGCATAGAGATTAGCACCATGAATACTCCCATTAGGCTAGTTTGTAACAAGTCCCAGACAACATTCCTAGGTGAAATCTCGAATAGGCGCCTAAAGAGAATGACCAAGAATAAACATTCATTGGCCATAGTGGCGATGAAGTGGGTTTTGGGGAGGGATTGGATTGAGTTTGAGGATAAATATAGGGTCAATACTAATGTATGTTCTCACTTTGTTGCCTTGTTACTCGATATTCAGGTTCCAGAGTAGATGATTCTTCGCCTGGTGCTTGCAATATTCTCGAAGAAGTACCTTAGAGGCCTTGGTGGGGTTGTGGCAAACGCGGTATACGGCCTGGGCATTCCAACGACAAGTGACCTTTGTAAGCACATTGAAGAAGATGTCATGGTGCCATGGGTTTTGTTTTTTAGCAGGTTCTGCATTCAAACTCATGAAGAGCATCGCCAGAGGGTCACTTGCGCCTGTCATTTCATGTTGCATTGTTATAATGTAGTTCTTTTCTATGGCGTAGAGTGGTACACTGACTTTAGGGATTTGGTATATCCCCTGCCACTAGCCATTGATCCTATTGATGTTGTTGTTGTTGGTCCTGTTATTGTTCCCAATGCCCCTTTTGACTATAATGTTGTTCTGAATGTTGTTGATGATGCTCCCATTGCTCCTGCTTGAGACTGAAAACCTTTTTATGTTTTAAGAAATCAATACTTTGTTAATCCATTTTTTGTATATATTCCTGGAAAAGGGCTTTACTGTACATATATATGAAGCTAAAAAATATATAGATATACTTTTAAACGCATGGTCTCAGAGCCATTTTGAAAATGTATTTATCAAATTATATATATATAATGAATAGACCGCTTATACTAAACTCTTGTCTCCTTTTCCTTTTGATTCTGCAATATGGGTTCTCTTTTCTTCACTTCTTTGAGTACTTTTTAATTCTACATATGGGTTCATTTTTTGCATATGGGTTGCATTTATTTCTTTTCCTCTTGAACTAATGGGTTCCATTTATTTTCCTTCTTCTCGCACATATGAATTAAATTGAAATACCGGCCAACAAAAACATGAAAGAAAAATAATTACACTACTTACATATTTACACTGGCAAAATAATTGTGAAGCTTAATTAAACAATTTTAGGTGAATTCCATTAACCAGAATACCCAATACTTTCTACTCCATATTTTCTAATTCAAATGCATTGTGTTGCTTGCAATGAATTTTTTTGAAAGGGCCTTCCCACAGACTGTCAAACTTTCTATGTTGGCCTGGCTTAGCAACCCTTTCGTTGAAATTTAATACTAGGCCTCCGCATTTTAGACCTTGGTCTGAAGCTCTCTTGTTAAACCATCTCTTAACCACCTAGTGGCAGTTGGACATGGCTATCAGGGCCTTTTCCCTTTTTTCCTGCACTTCCAACAACTCTGCCAATTGAACCTCCATGGCTCCATTTTCCTCAACTTTGAGAGATTTGAGCAACTGTAGTGTTGGAATCTCCATAGAGATGGGAAATAGCGCTTCTTTCTCATACACTAGCTCGTAAGGCGAAGTCTTGAGGACTTGCTTGGGAGTTATGCGGTCAACCCAGAGTGCTACCCGAAGGCTCTTATGCCATTCTCTTTGGTGTTCCAACCTGATTCTTTTGATGAGTAGGACTAAATTTTTGTTAGTCGACTCAACTAGGCCATTCCCCTGTGGATAGTAATTTGATGATGGTTTTAAGAATATGTCATGCACGAGTGCGAAGTGACATACCTTAGAACCTAGGAAATCCTTGGCATTGTTGGAAATGATGGTCTTTGGCGGGCCGAATCTCATTACTAGCCCCTCTAGGAAGTCTACAATCTCTGCCTTCATCTCATTTTGTAGGGGCATGGCTTCAGTCCACCTAGTAAAGTAGTTCATGGCTGTGAGGATCCATTTTTGTTTGGCACTAGAGGCGGGATTAATCATCCTGATGAAATCAAGGCCCCACTGTGCGAATGGCTCATCAACCACTATCAGGTTGAGAGGCATTGTGGAGTTTTTCCTTCTTGCGAAGAATTGGCATTCCTTGTATGCTTTTACCAAGGAGTATGAGTCATTGAATATCATAGGCCAGAAGTACCCATCGTACATGATTTTGATGGCAGTGATCTTCGTAGAGAAGTGTCTGCCTGTGGGACTACTGTAGAAAGTGTCGAGGATATTCTTCGCTTGCTCCATGGTGACACACTGCAATATAATGTTGTTGAAGTTCCTTTTGAAAAGGACCCCTTCGATGAGTGCATATCTATTGTTCTACAGTTTGTAGAATCTTTTATTTTCAGAAGGAAGGCCTGGCGAATATTTTCTAGTATGTATAAACCTTACTCTGTCCACCAGCTAGTAGCCTTTGTACTTGGACTCATTTGTTAGAACCAGCTCCAGTTGCTCTTCTTTAGCCTCCATTTCCTTATCGTGTGCTAGATATTCACATAGTCCTCTTCCTTGGATGGTCTTTGTAGGCTTGACCTCAATGTCATATTCAAGGATCTTAGTGATCCAATTGGCCCTTTTTTCAGTGATTTCTCCTTCCATGATGTATTATGCACACTGGAATGTGTGACATAAACAATCACCTTGTTGCAACATATGAAGTGTTAGAAATCCTTGAGTCCCTTAACAATAGCAAACGCTTTCCTCTTGATGACGTTGTAGTTCAACTCATATTCCTTTAGGGTCCAAGAGTGAAATGTTATCAGATGTTCTCCCTTTCCTTCATCATCTTTTTGAGTTAAGATAGTAGCAATGCTTGACTTACTACTGAATACATACATTATGAAGTCCTTCGACAGGTCTGGATTTACCAACACAGTAGCTAAAGAAATAGCATCCTTTACCTTCTTGAAGGCCTCTCTAGCTTCTTTTGTCTATTTGAATAATTGATCCTTTTTTAGCATCAGGGTGATTGGTCTAATTATTCCTGCAAAATCCGAAATGAATTTCCTTACAAAATTTACCTTCCCTAAGAAAGACTGGACTCCTTTCTTGTTGACTGGTAGGGTAAGTTCCTTGATTTCCTTTACCCGCTCAGGATCAATTGCAATTCCTTCTTTGGACACTACATGTCCCAATAATTTTCCTTGCGGCACTTCGAAGACACATTTTTTCAGGTTCAAGGATACCCTAAATTCCTGGCATTTTTTGAAAACCATCTCTAGGTGATCAAAGTGATCATCCTTAGACTTAGAGAATACAGTCATATCATCCAAATAGATTCGGATAATCTTATTGATCAATTTGTTGAAAGCGATATCCATTGCCCGTTGGAAAGTGGCTCTCACATTTGAGAGGTCGAAAGGCATTTTAGCATATGCAAATGTTCCCCACTTGGTAATGAACATTGTATTGTGTTGATCCTCTTCTTTGACTTAGATCTGGCTGTACCCAAAGAAGTCGTCTAGCAGAGAAAACATTTATGATCCTGCCACTCTTTGCAAGATAGACTCCACGAAAGGAAACAGGTAGTAGTCCTTTAGGGATGCTTTATTCAGGTCTTGAAATTCAACACATAGGCAGATATCTCCATTCTTCTTTTGGACTAGGACCAAGTTGGACACCCATGTGCTATGCTTAATCGAGAAGACAATATAAGACTAAATTAGCTTTGCCATCTCTTGCGCCATCAAGGCTTCAATCTTCAGATTTACTGGCCCCTGCTTTTGGCAGACTAGTTTTGCACCTTTCATGAGCTCCATAGTATGTTGGATGATTTCAAGATCATATCCCTTGAGGTCGTCATATGACCAAGCCACTACTTCTTCATACTTTTCATAGAAATGGATGAGCCTTTCTTTATCATGTTGTGGAACATCTTTTCCCACCTTAAGTTTCCTGTCTTCTCTGACCTGAAGATTTGCATAGTCACTTTTTTCCACTACAAACTTCATTTTTCCATTTCTTGCATCATCATAATCAAACAGGTTTTCGAGAGTGACCAATCCTTTGGGAAGCTTGTTGGACCTTAGTTGAATGATTTGTCCATCATAGGCCTCGACAATCTTTGGTTGGAGTTGCTCAGCGAACTCTCTCGACTGTTGGATGATTGAGGTGATGTGTTCATCGCTTTTGAACACTTGTCAACTCTAATCATTATCTGGAATTGTTGGTCGGACTATCACTTGCATAGAGTGTATGTTATGAATTAAGTCAAAAGCAAGATCAAACTGAGATCTGATTGTTGCCAAGTGATCTTCCTTTGTATTTTATTCTTTGGGAATTGTTTGACTATTGAAAGCTTCAAAACCTTCGATCAGGTCCCAGACTCTATGTCTATAGGATCTAATGCAGACATTCTTGGCTACGGAGAGCCCTTGGACTTGGTTGACCACTAGTTCAAAATCTTTGAACACCATTAATTGCTTGATGTCCATCTGCTTTGCAAGGCTTATACCTTGCACTAGGACTTCATATTCAACTTCATTGTTCGAACAAGTGAATTGGAAGCAAAATGACTAGAGTGTCTTTTCGTTGTGTGGGGATATCAGACATATCCCAACTCCTACACTAGCTTTGTATCTAGCTCCATCAAAGTGCAACGCCCATAGCTTTGAGGCTTGACCACTTTCAGGTTCCTTCATGACCTTTGGAAGCACTTGATCTTCATTGTAGATGATATAAGTCCCCAACCCGGTAGCATGATAGTTTCTGAAAGGATCAAGGTCTATATATTCACTCACGAGAACTTGCTATGAATCCATCCGGTCTCCAGTCACTTTTTCATCTTCTAGTAGCTCGGTGCAATATATTTACTCTTAGGTGAAAGAGGTATGGGAAGCCTCAAAATTGATCATGGCTTCATTGGCCACATGTTCTAAATGCAGAGGTTCAAATATTATCTTCATTTTAGCTCCATTCTTGGTCCTAAGGATCAAGTGCGACCAATCTAAGGAAAGGTTTCCACCTACCTTGGAAGTGAATTCCTGGGATAGACAGAGGCCGAACATGGGGGAACATCTATGATCATGGTATCCTATGGTACTATGATGCTAGGGCAAGAGAACAGAGTCAAGGGAAGGTCCTTGATGATACCTACAATCTCGACCTTTTTCCCATCAAGCTACATAACCCCTCTATTTAGAGGTTCATAGATAAGTCCTTAGGCCTCAACTATCTATTTAGGTATGACTGTAGTGCTAGCACCGGAGTCAATCATAGCATTGTGCAATAATTTCTTCCCAACAATAAGAGTTAGGAAAAAGGGATTTGGATTTGGCTTATCTTTAACCTCGGTAGAGGCTTCCTCTATAGTATTTGTGAGAACTTTGGCTAAAGGTGATGAATCAACAACCTTCCCTTTCAATGATTGCTCTATTGGCTTAATGATTGGATCTTCCTAGAGAACCTCTTGTAGCAATGTCTTTTGCTCCAAAATAGCTAAGATATCCCAAAGGGACACATTAGCGGAGGATTTTTTCAATTGTTCCACCATATTGAATGGTGGAATATTTTAAGGCTTATGCTCCTTAGCTCTAGTTATAACAACTTCCCTTCACAGCTGAAGTTGTTGTGCAACTATGGAGGTACTAGGTGTCTAGTCGGAAGCACTTTTGGGCTGTGGATTGACTAGTTGTGTGGCAACTGGTTCACCAGTGAATCTCCTCTTTGAGTGAGTGTTGTAATTGGACTGCACTTTCAGGGCTTTCGATGTGGATGCATCATTGGTAAATTCCACCTCTTCTTCTTCCATCCATGAGAAGAGCGTGTGATCGAGAGAAATATTTGTTTCTTTCTCCAGGGACATCCCTTGCATTTGTGTGGTGAGTACCACATTTTCCATTTATGGAGAGGCATATACATAACCTCCAAGGTCTGACATCACACCTTGGTTGTGTTGTTCTACCACCTTTTGTTGTAGATTGTCGGACGGGCAGTTTCAGGGCATGTGTGCATCACCACAAGGGAAGCACCATGAATTAATGTCATCGACTAAATTGTTTTTCCCTACTATCAACTCTCTACTCGAGCTTAGGTGAGCACCTTCTAGTGAAGTAGGAATTGGCACTATCTAATTAGTTGTTTGTAGCTACAGATTTGTGCGCGAGCCTCCTTGAAACTAGTTTTGCTGGTAAGGAGATCATCCGCCTTGATAATTTTGATAGGTTGGCTTCAGAGGCATAGACTAATTCCACTTGATGGTAGTTATTTCATTAGCGATGGTCTACAACATCTCCTTGGCATCGCTCATCTCATCCATTGAAGATCCAAATATGGAAGCGACGTTTTGTGGTGTGCTTGGATATGTGTACATGGATTGAGGAGGAGCAGGCACACTGGTAGATGGAATCTCCTGGGCGAGAATTGATATCTTAGGAAATATAGGCATGATGGGCTGAGGCAATAACTTCCCAACATCTATCAGATTGTTCTTTGCCTTGATTGTGACACTGTATGCATTTGGTAGAGTGGTTCTGCCAAGAGAATGGATCATCATTGAGATGTCAACGTTGATGGATTTTAAGTAGAACATGAATGCCAACTCAGCCAGCGGGCGGATAGCATCCTGAATTCTCTACCAAGTTATATGGAACTGGGCATTGAAGTCAGTTATGGCTTCATATGGGGCCCACTTTATTATTGACAACTGATGATATTATGAAGACCTGTCTCCATCATTCGAGAATATTTCGTAGAAAGGGTCTCCAAGTTGATCCCAAGTACTGATAGTGTTAGCTTACAAAGTGCGGTACCAATCCAATGCTTTACCCCTGAAAGAGGCTGCGAGCAACCTTAGCGCTATATTTTGTTTGGTAACTCTGTGCACCAAACACACGTCCACCACATCTTGTAGATGTCTGGATGGTGTTCTTGAGCCATCTTCAATAAATTTAGGTATAACTTTTAGAGCAAAGACCAGGATAGGGGCCCAAATGTTGAGTGCTACTGGTGCTACAAGGGGACTTTTGGCATCCCATGCCACATCATTTCTATTAGCGATTGGCAACATGGCCAATGGAGGGGGTGAAACATTCACTATATGGGTTCTGACTTGTACTGTTCTTAGTGGCGGTACTAACAAACTAAGGTTATTCGTTGTTTAGAATCTACTAACAGGTCGATGGCTCATACACCCTCTTTACATTTAGGTACATTTAAGCAGTCCCACCAGGCATGCTAGAAAAAATAAACTGTTGATGCCAAAAATTGACAAGGTAACAACCTTATGGGAAACTCAGTTAATGGGGGGACCAATTGTGCTAAACTGAGTGACCTCCAAGTTTTTTAAGAAATCGGCTTCTTCTATATTTGGGGTTTTGGAATGGGAAATAGAATTAGATATAAAAAAATAAAGATCTAACTAAGGCGATGCGCCAAGATTTAGATGTAGGCATAGTAAATCTATCCTTGGGATGTGATTTAAGGGCCCGTTCAGCAATCTGCTATGTCCCAGAATAACATAAATCAAAGATGAAAACCTGAATAATTTATCCAATGACATAAAATAATTCCCATATACATTTACTGAAAAGAAGAGTCAAAAGACATGGTCTAAATCAACAAGCTTATATTGAAATCATAGAAGTTCTGTAAATAAATAACTCAGTACAATAATGGCACAGTGTAATGTTTTATCAAATAGCTTAAGAAAATAGAAAAACCAAACAATGACACAATCTGTGAGTCTCATACAATAATCTAAAACTATACAAAAAGGCCTGGTGTCTTTCCCTTAATTTTTTTGTATCTTCTAAACTCATTTTTGGAAGAAAGAAGTAGTATATATAGATAAAAATTCCACTACCTGGTGGGTCAATAACAAAAAAGATTCCCCCATCATGAGCGATGATGTCTAGAGAAATGATTTCCTTAAGCCATTGCAACAAAAAAGATTCAGACCATGGAACATGGTCACTTTTGAAACAGGTGCATCCCCTCTGAATGATGGTAGTGGTCCCAGCAAAATATCTTGTTGACATGTGTCACTCAATCATGGAGGTAGTTAGGACACATGGAAGCATGGTGGGGCTCGTTGCTTGCTCATGCCCTCCCTTTGATAGAATCTCGGTAGAGGAGACACATGGCGACAAGTTGGAGCCTGTGGTTCGTTCCTTTCATCTCACGATTAAAAGTTGTGAGGGGAAGACACATGGAGAAGTCTTCATTTTTAGCGTTGACCGGGGTCCACCAAAAAGTGAATGCGCATAGATGCTATGTGGCATGCAGATGGGGCCTGGTTGAAAAGTGAAGGGAAGCAGTTTTTAAGATTCTGATGGTGTTGACATGTGGAAGCATGACGGGGCTTGAAAGAAAACTGAAGGAAGAAATCCCTTCGAAGAGTGCTTGGTGGACACGTGGCAGTAGTGGAGGAAGCTCTTCAAAAAGGGGCCCGATGATGTTCAAATGTATGGGACATTGGCCAGACTTAGCAAAAGTAAGAACAACCCAAAGGGAGCTCGAGGAAATTTATGTCCACAAAATCCAATATTGAAACACACAACTGATCCAAATTGCTTCCTTGTAGGTGTGAGTTGTTGTCATGTACTCTACCTCAATAGTAGATAAAGTGACTACATCCTGCCGCTTGCTCATCCAAATAAATGCACCACCATTCAACATGAATACATATCCACTAGTGGACCTTCTGCTATCAATGCCCCCTGCCCAATCAGAATCCACATATCCACGAGTGCTAACAGATCTTTGTGATCCAACCGAGTTACCATGATAACATAAAGCATACTAAGAAGTACCTTTCAAATATCTAAAAACTCATTTCATAGCATCCCAATGCGGCCTTCCTGGATTAGCCATAAACTGACTAAGTACTCCCACTGCTTGGGAAATGTCTAGCCTAGTACAAACCATTGCGTACATTAAACTTCCAACTTCACTTACATAAGGCACTCTAGTCATGTCCTCCATCTCAGTAGGAGATTTTGTACAATCTTCAATAGAGAGTTTCCTTCCCTACAATAGTAGAACAACTAACTGCTTGCAATTTGTCATGTTAAACCTCTCTAGGACAACATTAATATATTTGCTTTGGCTAAGTCAAAGTTTTCTAATTCCTCTATCCCTTCTAATTTCCATCCCCAGAATGTACCTCACTGCACCCAAATATTTCATTTCAAACTATGCTGACAACTGATATTTTAATTCAAAAATCATACCCTTACCATTCCCAAAGAATAACATATAATTCACATATAGGGTAATAATGAGTAAATGACCGTTTTTAGTTTTAACATACACACAATGATATGATTATGATCTCACAAATCCCAATGACAACACAAATGTGTCAAACTTTTGGTACCACATTCTAGGCGACTATTTTAAACCATATAGAGATTTATTTAACTTGTAAACCAATCTTTCTTTACCTTTTTCAACGAAGTGCTCAGGCTGAGACATATAAATTTCTTCTTCCAAATCTCCATGAAGAAACATTGTATTCATATCCATCTATTCAATCTCTAAGTCATACATTGTTGCAAGTGACAATAGAAATCTGATTGATGTCAGCTTCACTACAGGAGAAAATATTTCTCCATGATCAATTCCCTCTATCTAGGAATAACCTTTCATGACCAACCTAGCTTTATGCTTCTCAACATTGCTATCTAGACCAATTTTTCTTTTAAACACCCATTTGCACCCAATAGGCTTTCGACCTTTAGGTAAAGGTACCAAATCCCAAGTTTCATTCTTTTTCAATGATACCATTTCTTCATTCATGGCTTCCAACTAGGAATCTAAATCAGACATATTAATATCCTCTTTTATAGTCCTAGCCTTATTAGTGCTAGTAATCAAAGAATAGGCACAACTAGAATCCAACATAGAATATCCAAACCTTTCAAGTTGTCGCTTCTCATGTGTAGACCTACTCACAAGCTGAGGCTAAGGTTGTGGTTCTTCTTCTTGTTCAAAACTCTTAGAACTGCTCGAGCTCTCCTTAATATTAGGTACACTTGGAGTTCGTAGTTCCTCTTTATCTGGAGTTAGAGGAATTTCAGCTACATTTTCTTTTTCTTTTATCTCTGACTATAGATCCACTGAAGAAGGTTTCGGCTCACAAAATATTACACTTTTGTTGTACAATACTTCTCAGTAACCGGATTCCAAAGCTCGTACCATTTCACACCAGTGCCATAACCAATGAATATACACTTTACAACCTTGTTTTCCAATTTAGATCTTTTCTCATTCAAAACATAAGCATACACATCATAGCCAAAGAATCTCACATGTCTTAAAGAGGGATTCTTACCAAGCCATGCTTCCAAAGGTGTTTTTTCAACAAGCACTGAAGTAGGTGAATGATTAATCAAATAACATGATGTAGCCATAGCCCTAGCCTAGAACTTCTACTCCAAACTAGCACTGCTCAACATACTTCTCACCCTTTCCATCAGTGTTTTGTTCAACCTTTCAGTAAATCCATTTTGCTATAGAGTGTAGGGGGTAGTTTTATGCCTTTTAATTCCATGGTCTTTGCAATACCTTTCAAAATCTACAAAACAAAAATCACCACCATTATTCATCCTCAAACATTTTATTTTTCTACTAGTCTAATTTTCTAGCAAGGTTTTAAATTCCTTAAATCAACTGAACATTTTTATTTTACTTTTTTTTTAAATACACAAATGCTCTTCTCGAATAATCATCTATGAATGAAACATAATATTTAGAATTCGATAACGAAGGAACATTCACTAGACCAAATACATTAGAGTGAACATAATCTAGTATGCCAGAAGATTTATGAGGACTAGAGTAAAAAGAAACATGGTGTTGCTTTCCATAAATGCAATGTTCACAAAAGTCAAATTCAAGGTTACAATCATCAAGCCATTCAACCAGGTTTTTATTTTTCAAAGCTTTTAAGCCTTTTTCTCCTATGTGGTCGAGTCTATGATGCCACAACATGCTTTTCTCTGCTGGTAGTTTCACCTCCAAGGAATTTTCACCCAAAGGAACATTGTTCTCCTTCCCAACATGAGCAACTTTGTTTGACTTTGTAGAGATACTGTTACATTCAACAACATGTGCATCCAGCTTGTACAGAGTGCCAATGCATGCACCCTTGGCCAACACCATAAAGCCTCTAGTCATTTTACAACCACCATTCAAGAAAGAAACTTGCATGCCAACATCATTCAACTTACTTACATAAAGAATATTATGAGCTAGACCTAGTATGTGCATTACATCATCAATTCCTTTAATTCTTCCATTAGGAAACTGAATTTTGACCCTTCCACGACCAACAATTTTAGGGTATGAATCATCACCCAGATACACCTTTCCACCTCTGTATTGTTCATACTTAGAAAACCAATCTTTGTGGGAAGTCATGTGAAAAATGTACCTGAGTCAATCAGTCAAACATCATCTAATGCTTGGATTTCGAAGGCAACAATGAAGGCATCTGTGTCACTCTAAGAAGAATCATTATCACAAGAGTTTTTTATCTTCTTCTTTTTCTCCTCTTTGCAATCTTTTTGGATATGTCTAGTCTACCCACAATTCCAACATTTCACCTTGGAATTTTTTCCTAGAAACTTTGATCTCCCCTCTGACTTGTATTTAGAATTTCTTTCTTTCTTCTTGTCTCTCTCCTTTGATCTGCCTCAAACAACAAGGCCCTCCTTAGCCATCTTAGAATACTTCCTTGACATTTCTTCTGACAATAGTGAAGCAACCACATATTCCATTTTGAAAGTGGTTGTTATACTTCCAATATCCATCACCAAATGGTCCCATGTGTCAAGAAAAGAGCACAACAAAAGCATGCATCGATCCTCATTACCAACCTTTACACCTACAGATGCCAACTGAGCAAAAATCATATTAAATGAATTCAAATGGTCTGCTATAGATGCTCCTTCCTCCATCTTCAAGGAATATAACTTCTTCCTCAAGAACAACTTATTTACTAGAGACTTTCCCTAATAAATATCACCAAGTTTCTTCCACAAGGAAACTGTAGTCTTATCATGGACGTTCAAGAGAATTGAGTCTTCTAGATAGAGTCTTATCAACCCTTTGGCTTTTCTATCTATGAGGTCCCAATCTTCTTGTTTCATGCCTCATGGTTTTGATCACAAAACATCAATCCAAAGATCCCTATCCACAAGAAAGTCTTCCATTTTGAGTTTCCACAACTCAAAATTTCCACCATTGAACTTCTCAATTTCTACTCTTCCAAATGTGCTTGCCATCTCAAATTTGCAATATAGAGACAACCAATTTTCTCTGCAAGACTCCCACTAAACATAATTAGCACAAAAACCTTGTCTCACCCACAAGGATAACACAACTGGCTAGACTCTGATACCACTTGTACGGAAAGCTAAATGTGGAATCACCTCCCTAATTCCAATTCTTAGAAGAGAAATGCAAATAGTACATTCAATTTCAATTACAGTTCATTAAAAGATGCACACTAGTCAGAATAACAGAGTAGACAATTTAAACAACAAACAAAACAAATGCCAAATTTATGTGGGAAAACCCTTATGGGAGAAAGACCCACACATCAAGTAAAGTCCCTTTGTATTACACTAAATGATATTTACATACAGAGTTACATATTTGTGCTTCTAGATGTTAATTCATAGTATTTACTTCAACAACATTACATTTCTTTGATCAACCTCACTCTTCAATCAAACAATACAATACTACCTATTGTTGCAACAAATATTACATTACAACATTCCAATGTTGAATTCCATTCATTCTACATTCCAGGCCATCCAAGAAACCAATCGATTTAGTTGCTATACAAAAATGATCTCGATATAGTTTTTCAACCATCTCACAGCCTCGTCAAGTCATTTTGACAACTACATAACCTGCCAAGACATCTAGTCACCAATTGTACAATGCTTATCCAATCCCTACTCTCCTACGGGTTCTAGCCAGGTCCCACCAAGGAAGGCATGGGCTAGGAGGCACCGTTAGATTGTCTACTCATAACTCTTGATCAAAATATATCACCATATTGGTGGGACAACATAACACCTCCAATTGATACAAAAAAAGTCAGACCAATGACGCTTTACTTATCACCATGGTCCCCACTGCCATCATGACGTCCAAGTCATCACTGACAAACTAATCCCTGCACCCCCGCAAGGTACTAATCGGGTCCCACCAAGGAACTACGAGCTAGCGAGGAGCATTGATCAACACTGTCAACTTATCAAAGAGACTACATTTCAAGTCTCATCGAAGACACAAGGTTCCACCGATGAATCTACACAACATTGGGTTATCGAGAAGACACCATCCAAAGTACTATTGACAAGGCACTATCCCTTCGACACCGACAAGGTAACAACCTGTTAGGGTTAGAGATGGCAGATATCTAACAATTAAATACAGATTTAAATAATAAACAGAGAAACTAAAACATACACTGAATAAATCATAACACAGAGAATTTAACGTGGTTCACCCAATCTGGGCTACATCCACCAAACCGCAGCCATCCAATACTTTTATTATGCAGTGCGAAACCTATTACAATCTTGCGAAGAATCGTGTTTTTCATCATACTGTAACCCCTATCCCAACCCCTTTTAACAAGCTTTTAGAAGCTTCCAAAATTAGGGTTTTACAAAGTCGGTTTTCTTTCTTTTTCGGAGATTTTTCCTTTTTCACTGACGACGCGAAAAAAATGGAAAAAAAATTCTCGGTGCGCCCCCAAACCCCTACTTTTCGGGGGCTGCCGCCCCTAAACCCTAGCCCGGCCCCAGACCTCGGAGAGGACAGGGGACCGGGGTGTACAGTATACCATGGGCTATACAGTATAGCATGATCAGTCGCCACATACCAACACAACCTCCATAGGGATATCAAGGAAACATTGAATCCAGTCCCAGTGACATGATCACCTCCAATCGACAAAAACCAATGCCATCCTCATGAAGAACTCTCAGACCATCGATGGGACTGTGAACTATGTCCTACCAAAATTGAGTTGTCCCACTGATAAGGTGTTTAATCACCAACTTGTGGGAAGATAATCAAGCCAATAATTTTGAGCTACATTTTCCAACAAGAGAGAGAGAGAGATGGCTAAACCTAAGGTATTTTATCTCTCACTAGATCCTTTGTGCACCCAAATATATATCCAATGCCAAATTGAAAGTGGATTTATCTCTCAGGATCCCATTTGTATCCTTGATTAGGGTCTCCTCCTTTTAAAAATATTCTATAAGTAGGTTTTCCAAGGCGGGGTTTGTGTTTTCCTTTTGTAAATTTTATCTTTCCCTTTATATTTATGTGTTTTCCCACACTATATTAGTAATTTTTTACCCTTGCATAATTTTTTCATAAATTAAATTGTAGCTCCTTTCTACATTCATCCATTCCATGTCCTAAAAGGTGAAATTTCTTACATTTTATATGCATAAGGTGACCACCACCTTGGCTCTAACCTTATATCAATCTTCGATGGTGATGGACTCTCCATGTTTATAATAACATATATTCTTGCATGCATGCCCAATTCTCCTTCTGACATGATTTCATCCATATCAATGAAGGTTCCTAATGAGTTTCCAATCTTTGTGAGAATCCCTAGATCCCAATATTTTAAGTGTAAATTGTATAGCCTAATCCACATTAAGGTTTTTTTAATGGTGTGTATTAACATATTGAAGTTCAATTCACAATCCTTCACATAAAACCCTACCCCATCCATAGAAGAGGGTTGCCACTTAGAATATCCTTTTTTTAAGGAGATGCATTTCACTAGAAATAACCCTTCAATATCTCAACATGGATTTTATTTTGATATCCTTACCCTATTACAACTTGCACCAGTTTTATACTTTTATTCTTAAACGCAAAAATATCACTCAATTGATAAAGAAGGCTCATGAATTGAGATAGGATAACGAGAACACTAAATTTATGGTTTCTACGGATATTGTCTTTATTTACTTAAGATCTTTGGGAATTATTAGATTATTTTTTTGCACCTATGATAGGGTTTGTTTCCCTAAGGATCTAAATTTTCTAATTTCACTCCTTTGGTTTTTTATTGATCCTTGCATCAATGGCCCTTTTTTGTGCTTCTCCTACCTTGTCATGCCTCCATTTATTTTCTCTTTCATTATATGATTCAATCTATTCCCATTGCCCCTCTCTCTATTTTTTTGTATTTCTCCACAATGTAATTACTCTTGCCTTCTCTTCTTTTAATCTCTTTGCCTTCCCTTGCTTTTTTACACTCACACTCACCATCTTCATATTAATATACATAAATTTATATTATTATAATACCTCATATAAATACATATTATATACCTTTATAATATATAAAAATAAATCTTTATATAAATATTTACATATATAATCCTCTCTATATATAAACATATAAATTTACATTGTAGGTGCTTCTTAGAAACCAAGCCCAGAAAGGTCATATGTAAATGGGAGCACATGAGATGGATTGGGGTATCCATTTTGCACCAAAAGAATAAAATCACCAATACAAGAAAAATAATGAATCCATTCCCACAATAACAAACATTACAGTGATCCACATGAATGGTGTAGAAAGGAAGGGAGGCCAAGTTTCATAGCATAATTAAACTTCAATGCATTGAAAACCTTTCCATAACACCTTTGATGCTTTCTATTAATGATTTCATCCTTTAATTTTATTTGCCAATGGCGTAATAGGAAAATAATACTCATGATCATATGTGTCAATGATGATCTCATCCCCACAATCAATTGATGAGTTGGATAAGCCATCAACCACCATGTTGATCTCCATATAGACATGGTTAATAGTGTATTTTTTCAACTTCTCCACAAGAGACATCACCAAGGATAGCAAGGAACTTGACTTCTATCTTATGGAATTTTCGGTCCTAACAATATTTAAAATAACAAGCAAATTACCTTTTATGTGTGTGTGAAATGTGCAAAGTTAGTATCAACACAAACCTTAATGAAACAATTTATATTAAAGATTCAAAGCAAAGAAGCTATTCTAATTTGCAACAAACTAAATCTTTCAAGAACGTCTCATTGTCCTCTATTCTTAATGATTCTTTTAACCTTTTGGCCCTCATATTTCTATGTGCACAAATGTTATTAGAATGACACTTAAGAAACGAGATTAGTATTCAACATGCAAGCCAACTATGCTCCTGCATGCAACTATATGCAAACAATGATGATGAATGCCATGATGAGTGGAGGATGATGTTTATGATAAATAAACAATTTGAGGTGGATGCTATGGTATTGAACTAGAATGATCTATATATGATTCTACATATGCTCAAATGCAAACTATGAAAGACTAAGATGATACTCCATATGCTCAAATGCAAACTAAAAATTAACTAATCTAAAATGCAACTAAGATGCAAGATGGGATGTAAAATGCAACTATGAAGCAAGATTTAAATCTAAGATGTAAATGCAAAGAAAAACATGAATTTAGATGCAATTATAAGACTCTAAAATTCTCCCAAGCTCCAACGATAAACCTGCATGATAACTCTACTTCAAATGTGGATGCCAAATACAATGCCCAAGGGTTGTATTTATAGCCTTTTCCAAGCATATAGTGAGGTGGCAATAATCAACAGTCTATATTTGAACAAGAAGAATGGATGGTGAAGATGAAGAGAATCAAGATGTTGTCCCTTTGACAAAAGACAACATGCCATTTGGATGGAAGAATTTCTTGACCAATGGGCAACATGCCATTTGGATGGAAGATTCAAGTGTGGGAAGAGAAGACCATGTGCTCCAAAATTGGTGGAAGTGTGTGAGGAATGAGCCGTGTGCTTTTTAAAATGAGTTGAAGATAATTCTAATTAAAAATTAGAGTTATTTAATTTCATGTGACCTTGGTGAGGTGGCAAAAAAGTTGTAGACATGTGCTCAAATTCCTAATCGAGATTAGTGATGATTAATTAAATAAAACAAGCTTGTGGTAAAATTTTTATTTAATTAATTTAGAAGAATATGTTTTAGATTTGGAGAATTTAGAAAATGAACAATATAAATAAATTGAGAGTTTATTTATACATAGTTGAACTATTAATTAAATAGCTAGTATTTAATTCATTAAATGTCATGACCGTTTTTAGGTGTATACATTTTTCCCCTCTTTGAAGTAATGTGTTTACACATTGCTTCAAAGAAAAATTTGATACCGATGCTCAGAAAAGTTTCCAATGCCCCAGACGATGCCCCATACATTGATTTTCATGTGATGACGGATATATGCCCCCTCAGGAGATAAATTTTGAATTTTTTATGTTTTGTTGATGATTTCATAATGATATCAAAATTTTGTGCACCACAAACCATTTATCTCCCAAAAAAAGAAGATTGAGCCTGCCAGATTGATTAATTGATTAATTGATGCCTTATCTTACCTCCTTGTGTTTGATGTTTGATGATCGTGTTCAGCCAATTGATTTGATGATGTTGACATGATAGTTGATGATTGACCTCATGATAAGTGAGGATCAATGATAGGATGATGATGATTGACCTCATGATAGGTGAGGATCCATGATATGATGATGATGATTTCCCTCATGATAGGTGAGGATCAATGATAGATTGATTGATTGACCTCATGATAGGAAAGGATAAATGATAGATTGATGATTGACCTCATGATAGGTGAGGATCAATGATAGACTAATGATTGACCTCATGATAGGTGTGGATCAATGATAGTTTGATTGATTGATGGACCTCATGATAAGCGAGGTTGGATCGATTGATGAACCTCATGATAGGCAAGGTTGAATTGATTGATGAACCTCATGATATGCGAAGTTGGATTGATTGATGAACCTCATGATAGGTGAGGTTGAATTGATTGATGAACCTCATGACAGGTGAGGTTGAATTGATTGATGAACCTCATGATAAGCGAGGTTGGATTGATTGATGAACCTCATGATAGGCGAGGTTGAATTGATTGATGAACCTCATGATAGGCGAGGTTGGATCGATTGATGAACCTCATGATAGGCGAGGTTGAATTGATTGATAAGATTGTTGATTTGCGATATGTTATGATTATAGGAGAATTTCTACATCTAGTGCAGGGGGATTCAAATTTGATTGGGCGATGTGGTTTGACTTCTCTGATTGATTGATATGCCCCAGTATAGGATTGATTAATGTGCCAAGAATTGATGATGTACCAAGACCTGATGTATACACTGATTTAGTTGAGACATTATGATTTCTACCATTTTTGATGATGTACCTCTCAATATTTGGATATCCTTGTACACTTGACATTATTTTGAGATATTTATGATATGCAATGATGATGATGATCTATGTGTCTATATGATGTTTATATGTGATGATGATCATGATGATTATGATGGATGCATTTGATTTCTATTTTATGATGCTATGTGATGTTCTATATGATGATGATATGATATGTTATGATTCTATGATGCTTTATGAATGATGTCCATATGATGCATGGGATGGATTTTATTATGCCAATGATATGTGATGTATTTGATGTTTTTGTTCTTTTTTGATGCAAATAAATAATGTAATGAATGATTGTATGATGGTACCTAATTCTATGATGATGTATGTAATCATGATGTGAAATGATAATGCATGATGGATGATTTTATATAACGATTATGTGATATATGCAAGGATGATATGATATGATAATGCATGATGGATGATTCTATATGTTTTATGGAGTTATGCAAATGATGTTTTATGCTATGTGAGATGGATTTGATTATGCAATAATGATATGTGATGGAATGTGATGTTCATATTGATTTTGTATGGATGTTATGATAATGAGATATAATGATTATGCAAATGATGTGTGATGTTTTGTAATGATGAATGATGATTATGTGATGCAAATGATTATGCAGATGATTATGTTCTAGGGTATTAAGCTTAAATGAGTGAATCTATCCAACTTCCAAGAGTTGTGGGAAGATTGTCGTCAGTTGATTCTTTGTTAAATTAAGCTTTCACAAAACCTGACATATTTTCCAATTCTTTTGGAAATCTGAAGAGACTCACTCATTTAAGCTTAGTGAACCACGTTCCTAATGCCACTATATGAAATGATTTTGATTATGTAAATGAGATGCGATGGATGTTGTTTTGTGTTTTTTCGATGCAAATATTATGATGTGATGCATGAATGGATGAATGATGTTGTAATGTTTCCTAATGTATGCAAATGATGATGCAACTGATATGCAACTAAATGAGAATGTTTTCTAATTATATGAAAATGATGTGTTTTTTGGTAATGTCAAGTGTACTCAATCCCTTAATGTAAGAGATAACATCATTGTTGTAGATTTGGAAATCCCATAAATACATATGCAAAATAACATGGATGCAATCTACTCTAACCATGCAGATCTCATATGCAAAAGTTGTCATTCGTAATAGCCGATTTGTCGTGCTTTTTATCATCATTGGGCCTTTAAAATGTTGAAAGTGAGTAAAAGCATCAATGGAATATTTAGACCATGATGACCTGAGTACTACTTCCATGATGTTTGATAGTGCAAGTTAACACAAGCATCTAAGTATAATTAAACTGAGATGACCTGAGTATTGTTTGCATAAACAGACAAGAGTTAACCAGTTTCCTATACAAATTCAAAATGTAATTAGTGATACTTTGTAGAGCACGTCCCGCAACAATTTGCACAGTAATAATGATCAACTCACAGATAGCAGACAAAGAAAAATCACACTCTTTCTTGGCTCCTCTAGTTCGATACACCATTGAGGGGCTCTAGAGATATGATAACAAAAATCCAAGTACAACAATTGAAAATTTATGTTTAACATGATAAACCCATGATTCAAAAAGAACATCATCCATTTGGAGTTCGCTTTTGATTTCATTTGGTTGTTTTTATTTGGGTGTTCAATGCATTTATGTTTGTGTGATTGATGTTCAATGTTGAGTTTCACTATGATCATTGTTTGTCATGTTTTGTTGTACTACTGTTGTTTTTCTATTGGTTTAAGCCCAAAGTTTATTTTCCCCTAGTGAGTTCAGGATTTTACCCCCAATCCAAGGTGAGACACGACCGTGATGCCAGGATATGTACATGGAGCTTTCAAAGGATAGACAGATGGATAGCGAAAGCGAATGGTGAAAGTGAATGGTGAAAGAGAATGGCGAAAGCGAATGGTCGACATGCTCAAATAGATGGAAAAGCTAACCTTACAAATAGCACCTATTGCCATGTTTTCACTACTTGTTTTTATTGCACTTTTTTTTTCAGATTTTATGATTTTTTTGATCTTTTTTTTTTTGATTTTTTTTTGTATTTTTCCATTTTTCTAATTTTTTTGTTGTTACCAAGACGCCTATTTGCCAGTTTTCATCAAGGCAACCATTTTTTTAGGACATTTTCTGATGTTTTTGGTATTTTTCAGGAATTTTACTGATGAAATGATATGATATGACTGATTGAAGGAACAAGATGCCCCACAATAGAGATAATGCAACCATGGATAAATGATAGATCAAAATGAAAGATTCACTGCAAAACATGTCACACAAGCAACATATCTCTTATCGAAAGATGATAATGGTTGATTGATTAAGATGTTAGGAATGATTGATTCCATAAGGCATGATGATGATAAGATTGATAATTGTTGATGATTGATTGACAAAAGATATGATGATTGGATAATGTTTTACATCTAGGCTCAAATATGATTTACATGATAAGGTTCAAGGTTGCAAAGGGACATGATGACATGGATTTTGATAAGCTAGGAGATATGGAATAGAAGAATGAAAGGATAAGGATAATGAAATGGGATTATCAAGATCAACTAGATAAGATACAGACACAAGGCCCAAGTATTTTTCCCCTATTCCTGATCAAGGCCAAGGATGAGAAAAAAGGATGTATTTAGAAAGAATGATGGAATATGGATAAGACGAAAGATATGGTATGGAAGATATGGATAAAGCGTATAGGATAAGATATATGGTGTTCAAGGAGATCCTTAACTTTTTCAAGATCAAAGGTGGAAATGTAAGGAATGATAAGATATGCATGATAGGAAGATGGAAGAAGGACTTAAGCATCAAGTTTCACAACAAAATATCTCTCTAATAAACCATGGAAATGGGAATTAGGCTCATAAATGTTGGCCTATTAAAGGTATGATGGAAGAACTAAGGACTTATCCAAAGGTTTGGATTAAAGGAGAATGATGGGGGATGAATGTTGGATAATGTATAAGAGGTGGGAAAACTTGCTGACAGATGGATGGAAAGGATTGCAAGGTCAACATTGGCACACACCTTGAAGGGTGGTGGAGTGATGGAGGAAAAATGGATTTGGAACGTGAGAGGTTTTTAGATCGAGGATTGGAGGAAGCTTTTGGATTAGAAAATTTGGATGCCAATATAGATTTCATTGCTTCTATGAGACTTTTAGGAATCCACATGATTTTTGACTTTGATATTTGCTTTGTGGGCCTTTGTGGCCTTTGAGATTTTTCTTTTTTCTTTATGGACCTTTGTGGTCCTAGGAATTTTTCCTTTTGCTTTGATGGGCCTTTGTGGCCTTTTGAAATTTCCTTTTGATTTATGGAGCTTTGTGGTCTTGGAAATTTTTCTTTTTACTTTGATGGGACTTTGTGGCCTTTTTTATTTTTCCTTTGATTTTGGATCAAATTTTCTTTTATTTTTACATGCCTCTTCGAGGACACATGTTGATCCTTTGATACATGTGAATTTTGATATAGAATCTTTTGACATTTGGCACCCAAATTGCTTCCAAGAGAAATAGGAGAGATGGATGGAGATGAATGGTATGGAGGTATCATGGATGAGTTGTTGGAGGTAGAATTTTGAAAGGGCATCAAGGATGTGTGCCTTTGTTGTTCTTGAGGAATAGCATATGGACCTAGGATAGATGGAAGGTTTGATGAACTAGGATGAGGACCTAGGGTAGATGGAAGGTTTGGTGGATTAGGATGAGGACCAAAGATAAATGGTAGGTTTGATGGGTTGGGACACTTAGGTGTATAACCAAGGCCATGGTGATATGGGTTTTCTTGGACAAATAGGGGTTCCAGTATACCTTGTTCATGAAGGCCTAATCCTTTGGCTTTGTAGTTCATACTTTGACATATTCATTTACTAATGGGATATGTGTTATTTGTGAAACAAGATGCAAGCCCATTTTGGGGAGGCTATGATATGGATGAAAGGATAGGTGTTGGAAGTAAACTGGAGCAGATAAAGGTGGAAGATCCGAATTTGTAGGTATGGGGTTAATGGATAGCTTGTATAGGTGTGATAGGATCTTGACATGGGGATGATGGGGTACTTTGATCTTGACTTGGAAAAGGATCAAGAGGTGTAGGAGATGGAGTAGCTTTCTCTTCATTAGGTATGTAATCATCATGTAGTGGTGTGAAAGGCATAACTTGATCTTGAGAAGGATGAACATCTTCATGGAATGAAAGGGTATCCTTGCATAGAAGCATATCTTGATCTTGATGAGGAAGAGAATCATGAGATTTTGTAGAAAGTATATCTTGATCATTGGGTGATAGGGCATCATTAGATAGGATGGAAGAATTATCATGCTCCTGGGATGCAATAGAATCATGAGATGGTATGGATTCATTAGATGTGGTGGAAGGATGACTTGGAAGAATAATTTTCTCTTGAGATAGAAAGGAGTCATCGTGGATGAAAAGTGAAAGGAAGGGATCATCATAGAATTCTTGAGAGATTCGGTATTGGTCAAAGATTGGAAGAACTTGTGGAGTTTTGGGTATCATTGGGTGAAGTGGAAAGAATGTTTTGATCTTGATGTGTAAGGGAGTCTATGCTAGCATGGTTTAGACTGAGAGATTGACATGAATCATTGGATGTAGAAGATATGATAGAAGAAGGTGATTGGATGGAATCATCAACTTGGGTGAAAGAATCCTGAGATTTATTTTGACTTATGGGAGATGAAGATAGATGCATGACATGGTAAGTTTGTTCAATATCCTTTGTGTTTGAGGACTGATATTTGGGCTTCTCATTTAACTTTTTCAAGATTTTAAAAAAATTGAACTTGGATGATGTATTTGTTGGTGGAGAAGGTGTCATGTCCAGATTTTTGTCAAAGGAATAAGAAAAAATGTCTGGCAACAAATATCTTTCTGTGGTTGTTTCCCTTTGCATATCCCAAATCTTTTGTTGAAGGTTCTTCATGTTGGCATATGGCTTCTAGTGTTGTCAGTGATGGCAACTGAACTCATCCCCTTGGTTCACAGTTTAGTATCTAGTCATACTGGCAAATGAAGTGGAATATTGTGTATTACCGACATATTACTTGTGGAATAGGGTATCTAGTCAAATAGCTTCACTGAATCATCATTTTGTGTTGTGGATCTCTGGAATTGCTTGTTGAGCATGTGAATCTTCTTATCATTGAGTTTTGTGGTGTTGCATTAGTTGCAATATGAGTTTGGAGGTCTGGTAGGATATTTTTTGTTTATTTGTTTCTTGTAGCCAACTCAGTGAATGTGGCACGATGTGGATGTGTTAAGTGAAATAATTTAAGATGTTTTATGTTCAAATGATTAATTTTGGGTCCTATCTATGGACTAGCTGACTTGTTTGGATACACATCAAATTGTTCATGTTATTGGGTCGAAAAATTGTAAATATTCTTATGTTTTATTGAGCCAACTTATATTGATTAAATCCCTAGCCACAGATATATTTAGTGGATTGATTACATCATTTTAAAAAATGAAGAAGGTGTATTTGGTGTATGTTGTGAATATCTAAGGAGCATTGGAGCGATATCATGTGTAGTTTCACTTGCGCATAAAGAGTTTGTGTGCGAACTTGAATAGAGCAGAGAAGAAGGTCCACATCAGTCAAAAGGACAAAAGTTCATCATCAGAGCTTAACCGTAACTGTAATCAAGCATAAGTAGATGCTATCTAATCAGTTATTTTTATTTTGGATCTACTCCAATACTTTGTAAGGCCAGTGAGCCCATCCTCTTGAGCAGTGAGCTCTAGGTAGTGAGCCTGAATGCAAGTGCATTCCCATTTTGTAATATTTCTTTTGGGTATACTCAGAACTTATTGTGGATTGGCCATCCACCATGGTTTTTCCCCTAACAGGGTTTCCACATAAAAATCTGTGTGTTATGGTTGTGTGGTTTCTTGCTTTCTTTCTCTACATATTATTTTTGATTAAATGTTCTAAGTGGATTGAAGGTCAGAATAATAAAGTTAAAATTTGCACAACACTGATTCACCCCCCTCTCAGTGTTGCTTGTTTCCAACAATTGGTATCAAAGATAGTTCCTCAAAAGAAGTCTAACAACTTGGGGAGATCTTGGAAAGTGTTCTCAATGGATACAAGCAGTCTTCAATAGCAACTTATGGTGGCCTTGGATGATCTTGACTAGTCAAATTATGAGATCTGGGAACTGCAAGAAAATCTTGAGAATGCAGAAAAATTCATCCAATCATTGAAGGACAAGATCAATGAATCAAGGGAGAAAAGAAAGGAACTATGTGGTCAACTCAAATAGAAGAACAAAAGTATGGATGATGAAAAACTTAATCTGTCTCTAAAGGAGAAAACAAAAGAATGTGAAAAGTTTTCCAAGGAAAATGCTACATTGAAGCGAGAAATGGAATCCACCATGATGCGAATGACCAAGGAGCTTGAGGATAGAAAGAAGAATGAAGAAAAGATTGCACAACCCTTGAAAGAAAATTTTGAACAATACAATCGACTAGATAATGAATTGGAGCTGTCCAAGAACAATGAAGAAATGCTTGAAAAGCAGCTTGATGACCTCAAAGATGAAATCACTACTGAAAATGAGTACAAGGATAAGTTTAAAGCAAGCTCAACCAAACTTGATGAACTAATCAAGGGACAAAGGACTGATGGAGATAGATGAGGTCTTGGATATGAAGAAGGAGAAAGCTCCAAATCTAGACAAAGGAGCTCTGGACAAAGGAATTTCAGACAAGGAAAATTAAGACATGGAAATCAAATGAATGGACCTAGAAGAAATCTGGTAAGGAAACCTAATTCTCAAATATTTAATGGCTATTGTTATTCCTACAACAAATTTGGTCATATGGCTTCTCAATGTATGAGTAGGGAAAACACAAGTAAACCATCATTCTTAGGTCAATATTTTAATTGTTATAAGTATGGTAATAAGTCAAGTAAATGCAGAACTAAGATGCATAACTTTCATAGAAATGTTAGATGCTATTCATGCAATAGATTTGGACATATTTCTAACCAATGCAGATCAAGACAAAGTTAGTGGAATAGTTGGCCTAGATAGAGAAGTGTTGTGTGATATAGTTGCAACAAATTTGTTCACACTTCGAGATTCTATTGGAACATTAGAGGTCCGGTAAAATAGAACATCCAACCGGATGTTAAAGGAAAAGGGAAAGTCACTATTGATGAGATCAAGAAGCAAATGCAGAAGAAATGGGTGAAGAAGAATCCCTTTGTCGAAGGAAATGGATCCACACCAGAAGCCACTTCTGGTAATACCTTAGGAAATTAATTTTAGGTCTCTAGCATAGGGGGAGCCGTCAAGAAAAAATATAAACCCCCCCTACAAGTGATTGGTAATGGAATTTAGATGATTTTAGTAGGAAATTTGATACTTCCCAGACATTGTGAATTGAATCTAAGGTGTTAGTAAAGAATTTTGGAGATCCTCATAAGAGTTATTTGCCCCAAAACATAAAGGAAAAAAATTAGTCGAGTTAGGGCAAGGGCATTTATTGCAAAAGTAAGGAGTTAGCTTCGAGGACAATAAAAGAATGGTTTCCACCCTCATTTGTCACATTGCATTCGAGGAAAGAGGTTTGAAGAGCTCTGAAGAGGTCATTGCAAAATTTCCAAAGATTCAAGCATAGAAGAGAATCTATGATCAAATTTTGTTTCGTCTCTGAAAGGTATTTATTGCAAAACCTAAAAATTTGTGTGTTCACAATTATGTCTGCTCCTCTGTTAGTCAAAACTAAGGATAGGCCATGTCCAAAATTCAAATGGCATATGTATAAGTCTGTAGATATAGAGCCCTTAGGTGCATTTTCATCGGTCTCGTACGAAGTTCTACACATTGAAGATATTAGGGTATATGTGCACACAAATATTGAAGATTTGGGTAGTTCACAGTTATTGGAATTGTATTCTCATCACATAGTTCAAGAAGACTTCACGATGAAACCAGAATTCCAAACTCTAGAAGACAAGAAATTTGTGCAATTCATGAAATTCTAAGTCGTGTCCATGATGAGTTCATGAGTGGGTTCGATATATTCTAAGTCGTGTCCATGATGAGTTCATGTGGCTGGAAGTACCATTCAAAATCTCCAGGGAAGCTATTTGTGTAGTTATAGACTTAAATTCCACTGATAGACTTCTAGTTTTGAAGTCTGTGAAAAATGATGAGGTTACTAGAGTGACTGGCTCACATTGGGACAAAAGGGCAATGACAATAGACAATATTTCTGAAATGGATGTAAAATTTGAATCTATGGTTATAGGTTACAAGATTTACCACTCAAGCCAAGAGAATTTTGTATTTGGAACAAAAATTTATGCAACATATGAAATGATCAAACAAAATGCAGATTATGATCTATGCAAATTGCTTAGAGTGTAATTATTGGAGAATCTAAGAAAAATCAAGAAGGATAAGAAGAATGCATTCAAGTTTGGAAACTTGCTGATCTATCTGTATGTTTACTTCTCGGATGAGGTACTGAGAGTTGGTAAAGTTCAATGGTGCAATGATGTGCCAGTAGCTGTTTAGATCTGGAATAAGTTATGTAGTCTTGGTGATTGATAGACCCACAACACAATTCAGTGGGGACACTTTAAAAAATTTCAAAGCTTGATGCACACTAGAGAAAGAATTCCTACTGTTGTAGTGGAGCAATATAAAGACACTATATGCTTCATGATAGAAATTGATCAGTGTCATATGGAAGCTATTGATCCTAGAACAGTCTAGATCATGCCTATGGGATATGAAGTTGATGAAAACATTCTAAGGATGTATGCAGAACACCTGCTAAATTCCCCACTTGATCAGAGTGAAGAAATATTTGGTACTTATGCAGAGAAAATATTACAAGTTCATTCAGACTTGAGAAAGCCCATGTCAATCAGAAAGGTAAGGAAAGAGACAGAAGCTTTTGCAGAGAGTATGGGTCTTCCAGTAGAAAAACTGAAAGAAATTAGAAGGCAAAGAGATGAAGCTGAAGTAGCTAAGAAGAAAGAAAAGGGAGAATCAGCTGGTCTAAGAAAATATTATGTTAACACTAGATCTACTAGGAGTTCCCCTGCTATACAATCAAAACAAGTCGAAGCCTTCAGAAGAAGAAAGAAGAATAAAAGCTCAAGAACTTACAAAGCTGTATCCACAGATGAAGAGGAAGAAACAAACTCAGAAGTAGGCAGAGAGATAAAGGCTATTGGGACTCATGTTGTCAAATTGAACAAGAGAAAACCTTCTGGCAAAGGTGAAGAAGCAAAGAAAAAGACCAAAGTTGACAAGCCCAGTATGTTTGTGGAGGAAGTTGAGAATGCAGTAGTAAATGATGGGAATCTCATGCCACTTTGTGACCTGTATGAGAATTTTGATGAATCCGATCAGAAGATTCTTGAAGAAGCTACAGTTCAGCACCTGAATATTTTTAATAAAACTTTGGTTGAAATCATGTCTAGCTTGCCCACAAGCCTATATGAAGCTTTGGAATCTAAGAGAGAGAATTCCAGAAAAAAGGAAGAAAATTTGAGAAAAAGAGTTCTTGTCGATTTGTGCCCTGAAATGTTAATTGAAGAAATGGATTTATTTCTTCAAAAAGCTAAAAAGGAATTTAGAAGCAAGTAAAGAGTACATAAACTCATGATTGGTGACACTGATGTTGTTATTAGTGAAACTAAGCTAATTTTTGAAGAATTTTTGTCAAAGGAAAGGATAAATATTGAGGAGATCAATATTGAACATGTTTAAGACAATGAAGAAGTGAATGTGAAGGTAAATGAATCAGAAGAAGGGAATGTGTATGAGGAGAACATGAATTTTTCTGATCCTCCAGTATTTGAGGATATTCTGACTTCTCCAAATAAGGAAAATCCAGAGACACCTGTGGTGACTAAGGTCCAAGTTGAGGTGATTGCTGAAGAAAAGGAGGTGCATACTGAAGAAATTGAAATGCCTAAAGTCAATCCTAAAGCTAAATCTAAGGCTGAAAAAGGAAAGCATCAGGAAATCAAAATAGAGGAGGTGAAGGAATCTCTATTGGGGCAACAGGATGAGTCAGATCCTGAGTTGGATGAAAACTCAATTAACCTTTCCACTCTGTCTCCAATTCAGATGTTGAAAGTCACCAACATTTCCCAAGCTAAAGCTAATGAGAGGATATTGAAAACTCACATTGAGGATAATGAACTGCTAAAACTTGCATCTGGAGTTCTACATAAATTGATGCCTACACATGTCATGGAACCATCAGGCTCCTCCTTTAGTGAGTTGAAGAAGTTAATAAACTCTGTAGATTCTCATTTTGAATCTTTTGAGAAATCAGTTGTAGCTAAAGTGAAAAAGGAATTCAGGGAGAAGAGAGTTGGCAGCCTAAAAGAATCGATTTCCAAAGACAAAGCTTTGTTGAGTACTTGCATAGAGAATGTTCAAAGTGCTATATCTAAAGGAGGAAAGGAATACAAATCATGCTTAGTCTTGTCCAAATTTACTGAAGGAAATGAGAAGCAAGTGAAAGACATTAAGCAGCAGTTGGTTACTACTTCCAACACTTTTGACCCATTAGCCCGCAGTGTTTGTCATCAAGAAAGTCAGGTAATGTCCATGCTCAATCAAATAAAGAATCTGAAGCTGGAAAATGAGAGGATTATTAGTAGAGTATGTGAACTTAGGGGGCTAATAAGTCCAAAAATTGAGACAATGGTAAATGCTCTGAAAGAAGTTAAAGGTGTTGTGACTGATCCTGATCCGATAAGTCTTGAAGTTGCAGAAACCTTGTCATATCTTCTCTGTGGTCATATTACCATTTTGGAAAGTCTGAAAAGTGTGTGGGACTCAAACTTAACTGGACTAAAGAATTTCTTTGTAGACATCTTCAAATTTTTGTAAGTCTATGGTTGTGTTTGTATAGTTTTTGCAATTTCGGATTCCCCAATTTTGTCATTAATGTCAAAGGGGGAGAGAGTGAAGTGAAAAATGTCTTGATATTCTTAAGGGAAGCAACATTTTGTATTTTGGCAGTGTGCTTATTAGTTTTGACACTTACTCATTTTTCACTAAGTGTTGCCATCAATTCCAAAGGGGGAGATTGTTGGCATATGGCTTCTAGTGTTGTCATTGATGGCAATTGAAGTCATCCCCTTGGTCCGTAGCTCAGTATCTAGTCGTACCGGTAGATGAAGTGGAATACTGTGTATTACCGGTAGATTACTTGTGGAATAGGGTATCCAGTTAGATAGCTTCACTAGATCATCATTTTTTGTTGTGGATCTCTGGAATTGCTTGTTGAGCATGTGGATCTTCTTATAATTGAGTTTTGTGGTGTTGCATTAGTTGCAATAAGAGTTTGGAGGTTCGGTAGGATATTTTTTGTTTATTTTTTTGTTGTAGCCGACTCAGTCAATGTGGCGCGATGTGGATGTCTTAAGTGAAATAATTTAAGATGTTTTTATGTTCAAATGATTAATTTTGGGTCCTAGCTATGGACTAGCTGACTTGTTTGGATACGCATCAAATTGTTCATGTTATTGGGCCGACAAATTGTAAATATTCTTAAGTTTTATTAAGCTGACTTATATTGATTAAATCCCTAGTCACATATATATTTAGTGGATCGATTACATCATTTTAAAAAATGAAGAAGGTGTATTTGGTGTATGTTGCGAATATCTAAGGAGCATTTGAGCGATATCATGTGTAGTTTCACTTGCGCATAAAGAGTTTGTGTACAAACTTGAACTTAGTAGAGCAGAAGTTCCATATTAGTCAAAAGGACATAATTTTTTCATTAGAGCTTAACCGGAATTGTAATCAAGCATAAGTAGATGCTATCTAATCAATTCATTTTCTTTTGGATCTATTCTAATACTTTGTAAGGGCAGTGAGCCCATCCTCTTGAGCAGTGAGCTCTAGGCAGTGAGCATGAATGCAAGTGCATTCACATTTTTTAATATTTCTTTTGGGTATACTCAGAACTTATTGTGGATTGGCCATCTACCGTGGTTTTTCCCCTAATAGGGTTTCCACGTAAAAATCTGTGTGTTATGGTTGTGTGGTTTCTTGCTTTCTTTCTCTGCATATTATTTTTTATTAAATGTTCTAAGTGGATTGAAGGTCAGAATAATAAAATTAAAATTTGCGCAAATTGATTCACCCCCCCCCCTCAGTGTTGCTTGTTTCCAACTCTTAATTTGATGAGCTAAAGAATTCAATTGATCCTCATCTATTTCATCCATGGTGGTTTGAGTTTCAATTTCTTGTTCTTTGAGTTTATGCTTTTTGGGGTCTTGTTAAAATGGGCATACAAGTGTTATAGTTGTCACTAAACTTTTGATCTTTGTTTTGGAGGAGTGCCAAGGATAAAAACTAAGTCGAATAGAATAAAAAATTATATTGATAGGACTAAGTTTGATTTGATTGTATATCATTTGTTTCGTGATGAAAGGATGACAAATCTCGATGATGAAACAAGGCTTAGCAATCAAATATATGATGAGTTTGATGATTTAGGCACTTTGATAAGTTTAGAGAAAATTCTGAGATTTTGGTTCAAACTATGAGATGAGATACTCAAATCTTTGGAAAAGTCTTGGATTTTGATAGTAGTAAAAGATGTATAATTCGGGATTGTTCTTGCAAGCTCTTTTTTAGAAATTGAAGGTCAACCTCTCTCTAAAGTAGTAAAGTGTTGATAGTTGTCTTTGATGTTCTTTTGGACTAAGAGGTTTGGACTTTGGTTTCTGAATTTTAATCTTTCATGAAATCATTTGGTAACACACATTTTTAGACTCTGTTTTTCCTAAGGACTGGTTGAATACTATTGAGGATTCCCAAGATGAGACTGACTATTAGATAGGAGATGGACCTAGGTCACTGTTTTGTGTTTTGCAAAAGGGGCCAAAACAGGTGCAGAAGTGCCAAAAGGCAGCCAATATGCACCAGAAGGTCTACAAACTGAGAGATTAACATCATTTCTTGAAAGCTTGTTTGGTTTTTCTGATTTTCCAGTTGGAGACTTGGTTGTTTCAATGAATGTAATTTTGAATCAGGGTTTTCACTTTCGACATGTGATGTTTTGTTTGTTTTGAAAACACTTTGATAAAGACACATCAAGCAAAGTACACTCCTAAGGTTGTGAAAGACTATATTCTTTTGGATTCCATGTGGGTTTTACCCCAACCACACTTATTCTTAGCGGATGAATAGATGCTTGACCCCACTAGCTCCCCTCCATGACACTCACTTCTTGGGGCAGCCAAGCATCAATACCCATGAATCTCTCATGGCATATTTCTTATCTCTACTAAAAACTGCAAGAATGTGGATGCCTTCGTAATGACCGTTGTTGCACCAAAGAATAGATAAAGGTTTTTGGCCAAACTATAACAAGGGTTTTAATGCAGGCATTCTGTTCGTGGGGGATAATCCATACGGCGAGAGACCATTGTTGCCCTTCTCATCGGAACTATCCTTGTGATACTGGCCTTTGTTCCAGTATCCACATTTATATATCGGTTGGAAGTCGCTTGGCTTTAGCATGTTACCAGTTGGGTTGTTCCCTTGGGTGATTACTTTTTCCCACAAGGCAGGCCCTCTAAGATAAACAAAAGAAAGCAAGTATACCCATAGTTCGATCAATCTTTATTCCACATGAATAAAGAGAGAACACACGCTATATACTCCACTCACACCCATAGATAAATACAAATGGGTTTGGCTTTTTGGTCACCCAACTAAGGGGAGAGCATATTCCTACCATCCATCAAGCACGAAAGACATGGTGTTCATTAACCTTTTAATTAAGCTTTGTTCCTATCTTAACCAAAAGGAAACAATTAAATCACTTCCAGCCCCTGCATAAATCATCAGTAGTTTGATAATAATGTCTTTGACAAGAATTTTTAGTACAATGGATATCAAATGCTTTTTCTTTCACTTCAATGCTCCATGTTCCTCTTAAAACCTGTAATAAATGATCAAAATGTTAGATGAGTTCAAGAAATAAGAATACATGAGGGTTAGATGAATGATTAAGCATAAAAACCCTAAAACTTAGACCAAGTTACAATGTGATTTGACTTTAAGTGTAAAATTGAAAATGTTCACTCCACAAAAATTGAGGAACACCTACACCATTGCATAGCTTATGAAATTTTACCCCATTTCAAAAAAAGGCTCTGAAAAAGACCTCTGTATGACCAAGATACGACCATTTTAAGGTTAGACAAAAGGCGCCAGAATAGAGACAAAAGGCACCACAGAATGGTCAAAAGGCACCACAAAATGGGTAAAAGGCACCACAGAATGGGCAAAAGGTGCCACAACAGAGACAAAAGGTGCCACAGAAAGTGCAGAAGGTGCTAGAACAGAGACAAGAGGTGCCACAGAATGGGAAAAAGGTGTCACAGAATGGGAAAAAGGTGCCAAAATAGAGACAAAAGGCACCATAGAAAGTGCAGAAGGCACCAAAACAAGTGCAAGAAGCACCAAAATGGGTGCAAGATGCACCAGAATGGGTGCAAGATGCGCCAGAAGTCTCACGTCTGAACCTGTGAACATAAATTTTCCATAATGTTAAAAAAAAAATGGGGCAAGGCCCCATGGTGGGCGCCATTTTGTGTGTGTGTGAAATGTGCAAAGTTAGTATCAACAAAAACCTTAATGAAATGATTTATATCAAAGATTCAAAGCAAAGAAGCTATTCTAATTTGCAACAAACTAAATCTTTCAAGAACGTCTCATTGTTCTCTATTCTTAATGATTCTTTTAACCTTTTGGCCCTCATATTTTTATGTGCACAAAGGCTATTAGAATGACACTTAAGAAACGAGATTAGTATTCAACATGCAAGCCATCTATGCTCCTACATGCAACTATACACAAATAATGATGATGAATGCCATGATGAGTGGAGGATGATGTTTATGATAAATAAACAATTGGAGGTGGATGCTATGGTATTGAACTAGAATGATCTATATATGATTCTACATATGCTCAAATGAAAACTATGAAAGACTAAGATGATACTCCATATGCTCAAATGCAAACTAAAAATTAACTAATCTAAAATGCAACTATGATGCAAGATGGGATGTAAAATGCAACTATGAAGCAAGATTTAAAGCTAAGATGTAAATGCAAGGAAAAACATGAATTTATATGCAATTATAAGACTCTAAAATTCTCCCAAGCTCCAATGATAAACCTACATGATAACTCTACTTCAAATGTGGATGCCAAATGCAATGCCCAAGGGTTGTGTTTATAGCCTTTTCCAAGCATATAGTGAGGTGGCAATAATCAATGGTCTAGATTCAAACAAGAAGAATGGATGGTGAAGATGAAGAGAATCAAAATGTTGTCCCCTTGACCAAAGACAACATGCCATTTGGATGGAAGATTCAAGTGTGGGAAGAGAAGACCATGTGCTCCAAAATTAGTGGAAGTGTGTGAGGAATGAGCCATGTGCTCCAAAATTGGTGGAAGTGTGTGAGGAATGAACCATGTGCTTTTTAAAATGAGTTGAAGATAATTCTAATTAAAAATTAGAGTTATTTAATTTCATGTGACCTTGGTGAGGCGACACAAAAAGTTGTAGACATGTGCTCAAATTCCTAATCGAGATTAGTGATGATTAATTAAATAAAATAAGCTTGTGGAAACTTGTTTATTTAATTAATTTAGAAGAATATGTTTTAGATTTGGAGAATTTAGAAAATGAACAATATAAATAAATTGAGAGTTTATTTATACGTAGTCAAAATATTAATTAAATAGCTAGTATTTAATTAATTAAATGCCATGACCATTTTTAGGTGTATACACCTTCAATTATAATTTTTCAAGACCCAATTTGGAACATACTTGCAAGTCAAATATCAAGGCTTGGAATTCAACCTTGTTGTTAGTCTCAGGTATTAATCTTCTAGAGGAAAAATATATCACATTTTACCTCATCACACACACTTCACTAGATTTACCAGGGTTACCTTTCAAAACCCCATCAAAGATTAACTTTATCCATCCTTTAGGAGGTGGTAGTCATTTGACCTCCTTGTGCGATCTGATAGACTCAACTCCCCTAGCCCCATTAATAGGGGATATATGAGAGTGTAGAGGAGAAAATTTGCTACCCTCAAGTCTCAGGACAAGCAAGAGTCTTCAAGGAGCAAATGGTCCTCAACTACCTTAAGTGACAAGATAAAAGGGAAAGAGTTCCAAAATCAAAAAGAGTAGATCACAAAGGTCTTCTAGATAGATTGTCGAGTTCTCAAACAAGGACGGCAGCGTGACCCAAGGATGACAACATGATGTGTCAGTATCTCAATGGTGCGTTGGCATCTCATACAGACCAAAAAATGAGACTATCACATAAAACAATAGAATGACTACTGACAATCCCGATTGCTAAGAACTCTTGAAATGCAGGAAAATGACTAAGAGTAATAGAACTAAAATAAGGTAAAGTAAAATAAATGAAATATAGATTAAATGAAATGTAAATGATAAAACTAAGGAGGAAAAAATAAAATGCTCACAACAACCCAAGTAATGAAGCCTCCAACAAATAAATGTATTGAATACCTGTACACATAAGGTTGAGGAAAATTGTTGGGGTTGTTTAGGGGCTTGCCTCAATCAAACCCCCATTTCGGTGTTTCCACCTCCACAAGAAACCAAATAGACAGATAGATAAAATATAAACAGACAAGAAGATAGAAATGCATATAAAAGTGTTGTGAGAAATCCCAAGATGCTCAAAGACATAAGACATGTGAGATATCATTTGCAAGGCTTGAGGAAGCCAAAGAGAGAAAGAGTGAAAGAGAAATGGTTGTGGGAGCCAAGAGAGTTGCAAAGAATGTTGTAAGAGCTTAATACCACTGTAGCAAGCAAGAGAGTTGTGCAAGCTTGAGAGAAAGAGAAAGAGAAGAGAGAATGAGAGAGGAAGAAAGAAAAGACCAAGGGAGATCTAGAGAGCAATATGAATGAAAAGATGGACTTTAAAGAGAGAAAATGAGGGAAAAGAAGGTTCTCAAGCCGTTACAAAGCATCCCAATCCGTTACCACTGACAAAGGTAAGTGACACATGGCAACATGCTCAAAACAACCATTTGAACATCGAGATATTACAGGATACTAGTGCGACATGCTATTGCCCAGAGAAATCATGATCAAAGATGGTGGGAACAAGGAAAATACAAGGTTTGACACAAAGCTGATGCAAGAAGGTAGTTGCTAAAAAGGGGTCCTAAGCATCCTGAGGCAAAAAGGCTGATGCAAGGGCTGAAATGAGCCTACACAAATGCTAAGGGAGTGGACACTAAAGTGGATGCAAAAGTGTAGGTGAAACTACAATGGGGTGCAATTTTATGACACTACAGAGAGTAATATTTTTATATAATATATACATTTTACTTATTACGCCAAAGGTGTTCCATTTATGAACCGAATCGATTGACTTTTGAGATCGATGATCCTATTTTATGGAGAGATGTGCAAGACAATTGTAATGTCTAGAGCTATTGGATCATTTTTTGTTGTTTTATTTTTCCATTCATTGTATTTTCTTTTTTTTCATTCACCGTATTTTCCTTCAATGGGATTTCATGTTTAACGGTATAAAAAGAAAGCAAAATGGTCAAATTTGACACTCTTTTAAATTCCAAGTGTTTGCTGGTACTATTTTGCTCAAGTGTGTATTTTAGTCATAGGGAGGAAATTGCTTACTACATGGAGATTTATTGGTAATAGTTTAACATTTGTATATATTTATTATTTGATTATATTTAGTTTATATAAAAATTAAATTTACTATTATATATTATAATTTATTTTATTGTTTTATATTTATAATACTAAATATAATTATATTATATATAGTTTAATGTATATTATTTAAAAAATATTATATATTATATTATATTTAATAATTTCTATTATAAAATATAATATATAATTATAAATATAACTATAATATTATTCTAATAATGAATTTACATTATATAAAATACATCACAATGCAATATGTGCAAAATATGTTTTCATGTGTACTCGGGTTTTTCCTTCTCTGGTTGATCCAGACAATGAAAAACTATGTGGATGTTAGGACTTTAAGGCTTTCATTAAGAGTTCTATGAACCCAAATAATATTTTATATAATATAATTTATATTATTTATATCTTGTATTTTATATAATGTAAATTCATTTTTAAATTATATATAATATGATTATATTTAGTATTATATATACTATTTGATATAATATAAATTGTATCATTGTTATTCTTGTAAGGGGGAAATCGAGAAGTGTGCAATAATAAATGTAAATGATTTAAACAAGATTTAACTCAAACAAGACTAAGATTCATACCCATTACTCATCAAATGAACAATACAAGATTACTAAATTTAATGAACTTAAAGCAATGCAATCAAAGAACATACAAAGAATTCAATTAACTAATATCGTTATCCATCTTGTGGTGAAGTGTATTCACAGTGATGTTGGATTGTTGTTGTACCAATGTGAAGCCTCCATTTATGCATTGCAAAATCTCCAAATGTGTGTTGATGTTGATTGAAGATGTGTGTCAAAGTTCTTCAAGAAATAAATTGTAATTTTAGCATTACTTCATTGTGCAAAAGATGTCAATTCTTTGATTGTTTTTTAGGATGAAGAGGATTATTATATATATTTTATGCTTTGAAATGAACGATCGAGATCATGTAGTAGAATATCCTAATCAATGGTTCAAAACCGTTGAGAGGAATTAGATGAGAATAATCAGCGGATTTTGATTATGTAATCGATGTGATTGATGAAATCAATTTGAGTGTTTAGTGGAATTGAAGAACAGATGAATCAGTCAAGAAATAAATTAATCAGTTAGCCAATCAGAGTGAGCAATCAGTGACCATAATTTTCTCAATCATAAAAGTGGGTGAGGGTAATTAATTAATCCTTTTGAGTTGAATGTGCAAGTCATGTTTGACTTTTACAAACAAATTTGTATTTGTTTTGTTGACCTTTTCAGATGATGTTTTGAATAATTAATTTAATTATTCATGTTTAGGGGAAGTGATTTAATTAAACTATTAAGTGGTAATAATTTAATTGATTTGGGGGAATGAGTAAATTAGCAACATAATTAAATAATTGACGTTATTTAATTAATTAGGAGGAATAAAGTTAGATAAATGATGAAATAGTGAATTAATTAAATAATTGAAGATTATTCAATTAATAGAGGAAATCAGGGTTTTAGGGTTTTTGATGTAAATGATGTGAAATGTTGATTTGGGGATGAATTAAATAAATAATATTAAATCGCTTAATTAATAGATGAATATAAAATTTGATAATAATTAAATAATAATGTATTATTTAATCATTTAGGAAAGAAGGGGTAAAGTTAGTGTTGCTCACCAATCGGGACAATTTAGGGTATCTACATTTATCCCATCTTTGATACAATGTGATTTTGAGCATTGTGTCAAAGAAAATTCAAAAATTCCTGCTCAAGAGTTTCCCCAAGTGCAAGAGTTGTCCCAGTATGCCCCAGATGGGATAGCAAAGTGCCCCCTTGGGAAATTTGGTGAAAATTCTAGATAATGAACCAAATTTTCCAATAAGCTGATGTGATGCATTTAAGTGTAAGGACTAAAAAAATAAATGATGAGAAGTAGATAATGTTAATAAGAAGTGAAGAATAGTTGATGTTGTTAGTCATTGATGATTTTTTTTTTGCTTTCATGGAGGCTTCATATTGTTTTAGCAATCCTTAATAATGTAGCAAATAGATACAATGCACTAGGGTATTAATAACCAAGGTGGCTTTGTATCCATTGTGTGGACTTTGACTTGGCAAACAAGGAGTACTCTTGCTCATACCAGACATACGAAAACCCTATAAGAGTGAATGGGTGAGAAGCTTAAAAACATGTCAAACCAGTAACACAAGAGGTATTAAGAACCTAACATGCCACTGCTACAAAAAATGCTTCAAAACAACTTCCACACAGAAAAAAAAAGTATTCACCGTGGTGGTATCACAAAAATATACAACAAACAAAGCAAACAGAAATGACGCTCAATTTCCCCCATTCCTTCCTCTCTAATCCTTATGGACATCCTCAAGAGATCCTGGGAATGAGTCAATAATGTAAATTGAAAAGATAAGATCACAAAAAGATAAAACAATGTTGTTGTATCACTTGCCATATCTGTTTTGAAGTTTCAGATTGTTATTCGGTGTTGATGATGTTTATTGTAGGAACATTCTATCCATTAAGACATATCTTAGGATGTTGGTGAATTTTCAATAGACAGGTTGTTCACACTTTGGATTTATTTTAGTCTTTTTGCGATCAAATATTAGTGATTGTTTGCTTGAAAGTTCTATCTTTTGATGTTGCTTTTGTTTGTTGTTTGTTTTGTCAAAGGGTGATTGTGATGATTATTTATTATGAATGAAAATTTTATTGTGGATTGTTGATGATGGAGGTAGGACCTTTTGGATTTTTGAGTTTATATGATGTTATTTTTGTTGTTTTCAAGGGACTAACCTAGGGCCTCGGGGGCTCATCAAAGATAAGCCTTGCCTATGTTGTACACACAGAGGCTCGTAGTTCACTTGGTTTGATTAGAAAATGTTTTTGATCTTTTCTATTTTTGACAAAGTTAAAATAAATCCTATTAGACACCTAAGGGAACCAACCTAAGTCCTTGGGGGCTGATAAGCCTTGCCTATGTTATACATGTAGAGACCATATAGTTTGACCGGTGTTGACTCAAAGCATAACATGTTTTTGGGATTTTGATGTTTTATGACTTTGTTCTTTATTTTGTTTGTTTTTTTAATGTTTTTTTATTTTGATAGTTTTTGATTGTGATGGGATGTATAAGAATCCAATCTACTACCAATTTTGGGAAGTTGCCCCCAGTTCAAGACAAGATTACCTTCACTAGGGGAGATAGATGTTGATGGTGCAACTAGGTTCAATACTTGACCAGTTATCGAGCCATGGTTGGGTACACATTTTACTATGGGAAAATGGGTGGATGCTTTAGATAGTGTTGATAGATAACGATACTAGTCTTATTCAATTGTAGTGCTTGTTTGTCAAGTTTTCACTACGATACTTGTTCTAGAAGCGTTACAAAGTAGTTTTCACTTAAATAACTTTTTATTTCTCATTATTGTTTTCTTGCTTTTTTATTTTTTGCTTTTTTACCTTTTTTATTGGGATATCCTGATGTGTTTAGGTATAGAACCTTTTAATATGGCTATTGTTCAACAATTCAACTAAAGGTTCCCCTTTAGGAGTAGCCAATTGATAAGCTCCAAAGCCATAGTTTGTTGTGATGATGAATGGACCTAACCAGTTGGGTTCAAACTTACCTTTGCCATCTTGATTCAGTTGTACCTTTTGATTCTCTTTGAGTACCAAGTCACCAACCCGAAAGTTTATGTTCTTGATCTTTTTGTTGTAGCTTCATTTGAGACGATTCTAATAAACCTGAAGATGGTTTAACACACTCAAAGACCTTTCATCTAGGAGTTCCAACTCATTTAATCTAGACACTCGATACTCTTCATTGCTGACAATGCCTTTTAGTGATATTCATAGTGACGGGATTTCAACTTTGATAGGTAAGATAGCTTCAGATTCGTAGACCAAGGAAAAAGGTGTGGCACCTATAGGTGTACAAATATTGGTTTGGTAAGCCCATAAGGCTAGGTTCAGTTGCAAATTCCAATCATGGCCGACGTCATTAAAAATATTTTTTAGTATTTTCAGGATGGTTTAATTAGATGCTTCAGTTGACCATTTCCTTAGGGGTAATATGGTGTGGAGAATCTGCGTTGGATAAAGAATTTGGGACAAAGCTCTTTGACATATTGGTTCTTGAATGGGGTTTCATTGTTTGTTATGATGATTTAGGTAATTTTATATCGACAAATCAGATAATTCAAGATGAATTTGGATATTTGTTTCCCTGTGATGTAAGTTAATGGAATTGCTTTTATCCATTTTGTAAAATATTCAGTTGCGGTGATAATGAACTTATGCCCATTTGGTGAAGCGAGAGAGATCTTACCTACCAAGTCTAATCCCCACTATGAAAAAGGCCATGGTGTTGTGATAGGTCTTAGTTCCTATGCCAATGCATGAACAAGGTCGCTATGTTGTTGACATTGATGGCATTTTCATGAGTACTAAATGCATTCTTGTTCCATTGAGGGCCAATAGTACCTTGTTCTCAACAATTTTTGTACTAGGTTAGGTCCACTAGAGTGGGACCCACAAACACCTTCATGTACCTCTTGTAAGGAAGTTTGTGCTTCTTCTACGTTAAGACATGGAGTAACATACCATCTAAACTTTGACGATATAAGGTGTCTCCTAGGATTGTGAATTGAGAAGTCCTACAGGAAAAGGTTTTATTTTGGGTTTTTGTCAAGTCAGGAGGTATGATACCATGTTGGATATAGTCGAATGTATCTTGGTACCATGGTGATTTTAGACCAACAACAACACACACTAGTTCTGATTCCAGGATATTGAATGCTGGTGCGAGCAGTTGCTCCACAAGGAATTTGTACTTAAGAATGTTTTGTGGAATATCTAGAAGTGAATCTATCATTTCCATTGCATCAGCTACTCTATTGTTGATTCAAGGAACCTATTCAAAGATGATGGTGACAAAATATTGTTTAAAGCTATCCACCATCCCTTTATATGGCATCAATTTTTCATCATTTATTTAATACTCACCATTTAATTGCTTGATCACTAGTTGAGAGTCTCCATAAACTTGCATTTATTTTATCCTCCATTCAATTGTCATATTTAGTCCTATGATTAGTGCTTCATACTCTAAGATGTTATTTGTACGTGGGAAAGAAATCATGTAAGCCTTAGGTATACTATCTCCCTATGGTGTGAGAAATAAGATTCCTACTCTTGAGTCGTGTTGAGTGTGGGACCCATCAAAGTATAAGGTATACTGGCTTGTTTGTTTTGTTATCATTATTCTTTCATCTAGGAAGTTTGTTGTGAGAGGTTGGTGATCTTCCATTGGTGCTTCTACTAGTTGATATGATATGACTTGTCCTTTGATGGCTTTCATGTCTACATACTCTATGTCAAACTCACTCAGTATCATCACCCATTTAGCAATCCTACCTATTAGAGTTGCTTTTGCTAATAGGTAATTTAGTGGATCCACTTTTGAGATCAACTTTACTTATTTGTTCAAGATATAGTGTCTCAAATTCTATTCCATAAAGATGACAAAGAGACATGCTCTTTTTATGGGTGAATAGTTCAATTTGTAGACCACCAATGTTCTGCTAATGTAGTAGACTGCTCTTTCCTTGTTATTATCATCTAGTCATGCTAGGAAAGCTCCTAATGATGCTTGTGTTGCAAATACATAGAGTATCATTGCTTTATTTGGAATAGGTGGCATTAATACTAGAGGAGTGAGAAGATACTCCTTGACTTGATGGAATTATTGATCACATCTACCATCCCACTTGAATGTGTTGTCTTTGTGTAGCAGATGGGTAAAAGGATGACACTTTTCTACCAACTACGTGATGAATCGCCTGATGGACTATAGTTTCCCTTGTAAACTTCTTAGTTGCTTTAATGTCTTTGGCGGAGGCATTTCTAATATGGATTTTACCTTTGCAGGATCTACTTCAATGCCTTTTCTTGATACTATGTATCCTAGTAGTTTCCCAGATGTTACTCTAAATATGCACTTTTTTTGAATTGAGCCTCAAGTTATACTATTCGAGACTGTCAAACACTTTTGCAAGGTTGGTCAAATGGTCTTCTTTTGATATACTTCGCTAGTATGTCATCCACATAATCTTCCATAGTTGTATGCAACATATCATGAAAGATTCTAGTCATTGTTTGCTGATAGGTTTCCCTTGCATTCTTTAGACTGAATGACATGGTGTTCCAACAGTAGGTACCCCATGCACAAGTGAATGATGTTTTATGTTCATCATCAAGAGATATCTTTATCTGATTATATCTGGAGAAGTCATCCATTAGTGACAACATTTCATGCCCTGTTGTTAGATCTATGATCATGTTAATGCTCAGAAGAGGGAAGTTATCTTTTGGGCATGCCTTGTTTAGATCCTTGAAGTCCATGTAGATTCTGTTGTACCCAAAACCAAAATTTTTGCTTCACTAAGGCATTTTTCTTAATTGAGTCTTAATCTTGTTAAAGTGTTGTCAAATGGTCGTTTTTGGGGTTTTCAGATATGGAGTTGGTGTCAGTGTCATGTCAGTTTGTTGCTGAAAAGATTTAAGAAAAGTGAAAATCTGAACGGGAATCATTAAAATTTTCTATCTCTAGAGAAGGAAGCACTTTCTTAAATGGGCGCCCTATCTTTTAGGGGTCCAGATCTTGTTTTTAGGGTTTGTCACCTTCAGCAGACATTCGTCCGGCATCACGTCAACTTCGCAGTAAGCTATCAAGCCTATCAAACGGACCTGTTTCGAGCAAGTTGTGAAAGATACAGCGCAAAACGAGGCGAAGGTGAGAATTGGCTGACACTGGTAAAAAGCGCAGCTTTTGGAAATGGCGCCCATCTTTTTGAGGTTCCAAATGAAGGTTTTTGGCTAAATGCCACCCAAGATGTTTGTCTCACTTTTGTTCGAGCTTCGCGACGCATCCGTCAGTGGGTGAATCTGAGTTGCTGAAGTGCCTGAACCTGAGGTCGAACATAGGGTCAAATCTTGGTCAAAATATCAAAGAAACAAGCAAAAAAGCACATTTTGGGAGAGGCGCCTGAGCTTTTCAGGTCTTTAATGCTTTCTTTCTGATGATATCAAATATTCAATGTGTCTGTGTTACGTTCAACTTTCCGTTGCCTGTCTCCGTCAGATTAGAAGATGTCTCAGTAGCTTGCAGTCGAGGTTTTTGTATTATTTTTGTCGTTTCCAGAAATGGCTAAGTCTGGAGGAAAAAGAGCAACTTTTCAAAAAGGCGCCCTTGTTTTTCACTCCTCATATGTTGTTTTCTTGGGAAATGTGCCTTTGCAGCTGTTATGCAGAATGAGGTCAGCTCCGCAGTGAACCTGAGATCCAGTCCTGAAAATTAAGAAAATGAAAGTTATGGAGGATTTATTTTTCCCTTCGTACGAAATGCGGAAGTTGAAATTTGACTAAGTCTGAGAAAAAGCGTAGCTTTTGGAAAAGGCGCTTGGATTTTTGAGCCTTCAGATGTCAGTTTTATGATGTGTAGTCTCAAGATATATTTTGATCAGTTTTTACCAAGCTTTGCAATGCACCTGTCAGCCAGCCAATAGGAGAAGTCAGTCAACCAGTGTCAGAGGATGAACAGAGGTCCCGGCAGAGGTTTTAGCTTAAATTTTCATGAAATTTGGCTAAGTCTGGAATTCGCTTGAGAGTTCAAAATTGAATTTTCGAAAGAGAGTTGAATGGACGCCTTAACTGGAGTTCTGACTGCAGTTAGACTAAACGTTTTCTGGGTTGTCATCTTCATTTCATATATTGGCATGTTGAGTGATCTTTCAGTTTGCATGTCGAGTTAACTAGTTTGCATGTTCAGTTAACTACTTTGCATGTCGAGTTAACTTGATTGCATGTTCACTTAACTGAAGATTATCACTGAATGTCAACTGAGGTTCACATGCATGGCGAATTTGCATGTTAACTGAAGTCATGAAAAGGTCGCTATTTTTAGAGGTTAAATAGTGAAGCATAGTTTTGTGAAGCTACGCACTTTTTAAGGATGGCAACTGTAGTTCCAAAAGGGTTGCTATATTTAGATTTTATATTGAAGCATAAATGTGAAGTTGGCGCATTCTTGAAGGCCAACTGAAGTCCCAAAAGGGTCGCTATTTTTAGAATATTTATTGCATGAAGATGGCGAACTTCTCATTTCAATTATGAATGTTAACTGAAGTTATCAAAAGGCACGCCTTAGGTCAATTTGTGAATCCAAAGCAAGGTTGAAGATGGCGAACTTGATAAGGTTGTTAACTAAAGTTAAAATCGCATGGTTGAGTTGAACTGAAGACTGGTAAAGCAAACCCTAATGCATGACCATTTATTTAGCTTGTTCGAGTTTCAGTTAACTGTGATGGGGTCCAATTAGAAGCCAAGCGCCATTTTTCAAGCTTTAGTGCTTTATGCGAATTTCAATGATGAAAGCTTATTTATTTCAGCATTGGCATCCATTATTTCTTCATTTCAAACTTCGAAGCCTATATTCTTCTTGAGCGAGCAGCAAGCTAAAGGTGCTACAGGTGTCAGAATTCAACGTTCTTCATAGCATCGGATTCAGATTGTTCAAAGGAAGAAGATTCCAGACTTTATTTTCACTTTGCATGCAGGTTTCATCAAGTTCCTAAAGAAGATTGGCAAATTTTTCAGAAGCAGAACAAGCAAAACCTTCTATCTTCTGTCTTATTTCTTCTATTTCTCATCTTAGGTACTTTCCTCGCATGTCAAAGAAAACGGAAAAATATTCAGAATCTGACCATCTGGGTTCGCATATTTCAGCATCAGCAGCAAAACCCACGTCTTAGATTTTTTCAAGAAAATCGCCCCGTAGCCTTCATTCTGAAGCTCTGTAATTTTTTCCGAAGATTTCTTTGCATGTGGGCCAAAAACACATCTTTTTGAAGATCGCATCATCTGGGTTTGTCCCGAATTCCATTGTGCACAAAACCCATGTTCCAGATTTTCTCATGAAAATTTGCCTCGGGAAGCTCTAAAAACCCCTGCAGTTCTCGACTGAAAAGTCTTTGTATATCAAGCTAAACGACATATTTTCTCAATTCTGACGGTGTGGGTTGTCTTAGAATCATTTTCCGGACAAAACCCATGTCTCAGAATTTTTGGTGAAAATTATCCTCCGACAGGCTATTTTTAGCCTCACCAGGAGCCATTTTAGCTTTCTGAGAAAGTTGTCAGAAGATAGCCGTGTTCACAGTCAACGGGCAAGTTTTTCAAAAGGCGATTCAACTAGACTGAATTCAAGACCAAGTCGGTCTTAATTTAGGTTTTCATCAGAGCAGCTGACAATGAAGCGTTAAGTTGCAAAAGGAACAGAGATCACTTCATTTACGGAGCCGCCAAAGTCACTCAGATCTCGTGCCATTATCTTCGTGAAAATGGTATCTACGCTGATCTCGAGGTTGTACAAACTGAGTTTCAGAAGCTTGTTCGTGATATCTTGATAGAGATTCTATGGTGTCTATGTTGGATCACATTTCAATAATTTCAGTTAATTTCAAGAAAGCGGCTGAAGATATCAAAGAATGCATGCATACAGTAAAAGAGGGCGACAAAGAATTGAAGAGACAGATTATTGCTTTAGACAGTATCAAAGTGCCTGAAGACAGAGAGATTGACAAGTTCTTGGTCGAAGTGTTAGACCGAGATGACATGGAGTGATCTGCCAGTTGGAACCTGCAGTTAATTTCGAGGGTTGAGTCATGAGCAGCAGTTAACTCGACTTTCAGTCTTGAGTTTACTTGCTGACTTAACACATGCTTATCTCATTCTTGGAATTATCATCACAGGAGTTAGGGTTAGGGTTTCCAGTTAACTGAAGGTAGTGTCCAGTTAACTTTGCTTTAAATAAGGACGTGCATGCTTGCACATTGTCCATTTAGGTTAAATGTATCGGTTAACTGATGGTAGCTTTCCAGTTAACTGTATAGTTTACTTCATTAGGGTTTAATAATTAATCTTGCATGCATTGCAAGAACTGTAGATGACTCAAGGTGATTTTAGGGTTCCTACACCTTGATGTATATAAATAAGAGCTTTGCTCATTTGTAATTAACTTTTGCTTGAGAGAGAAATATATGCTGCGCCTACCTTGCCCTCAATATTACTCTTTTGGTATTTGTTCATGCGTCTTTGCTATTACAGTTAATTGTTATGCCACATAGGGTTTCATGCGATTGTGATAGTGAATTCTTTCCATAGTTTAGATAAATCTGTCTTGTGCATCTTTTATTGTTATGATCAAACGTTATGCCACATAGGGTTTCGTAAGATTGTGATGATAAAACCGTTTTGTGAAGTCTTTACTATGCTGACCGAGTGTTATGCCACACAGGGTTTCATAGAGTTGTCATGGTAAATCTTCCCATAGTTTAGATAAATCTGTTTTGTGAATCTTTTATCATTACGATCAAGTGTTATGCCACACAGGGTTTCATAAGATTTTGATGATAAATCTGTTTTGCAAGTCTTTGCTGTTATGATTAAGTGTTATGCCACATAGGGTTTCACAAGATTGTTATGGTAAATTCTTGAAATCTGTTTTGTGCCTTATAAACTTGTTCAGATTGAGATGATAGTTGCGCCACCTTGCCTTCAAGTAGAGAATCTGAATGCGTTTATCGTCTGATAGTCATAACCTTGCTCCGTTTCCTCATGCTCTGATTTTCTTGAGGAAACTGGATAGAATTTAAGTTATTAAGTTTAGTTGTAGTTAGTGAATCTGCGAAACCAGAGAAAACTCAGCTGCAACGTATTAGTTTTCAAGAAAGCCTTGTACCTCTACAGCTGAAACAAAAAGACAGGAATTAGTTTAGTTTATTTCCCTTTGCAGGTATTTTTGTAAAGCACAACGAGGGAGCTTCCCCTCCTAATTCGAAGAGCACTCATTGCGTAGTGTACATAGGTTGTTCGTAGCAACTCTTACTCCAGAGGTGTTAGTTGTTACGCCAACAGATTCTTATGCCCCCAGTAGGCTTTGATATTGGTACTAGATTCAATATCCATTCTAGATAATTGATTGGTATGATAAATCCCACATCTAGTAGTTTCTTCAATTCTACTTTTACCAAAAGTGTTATCTGAGGATGCACCTTTCATAGCTTCTGCTTGATGGGTTAAGCTCCAAGAAATACGGCTAGGTGATGTACAACCAATGTTGAATCTAGCTCTAGAATTTCTACATATGTCCATGCAAATTTTATCTTCCTTTCATTGATAAATACTGAGAAGTTCACCTTTTCTTCAAGATCAGTTACGTTGCATGGTATGTGATTTTAGGTGTTTCTACTGTGCCAACATTGATGGGTTTAGCTTCTTCAACTAGGAGTGTCAATTTCTCTTGATATTCAAAAATAGGGAGATTGAATCCTCCATCCTCAGGCACCTCAGAGAGGTTTTCACCCATAGAATTGTCCTTTATTTTTCTCTTTTCAAGATCTGATAGAGCCACATCATGGTTTTCCCTAGGGGATATCATGTTGATTTTTACATTGTCTTTTTCAATTTTGTGACTAGAGGACACAATATCCCCTCCAAAATATACTTGTTGTTCGAGTTCCATGACAAACCCCACTTTATGATCTCTTGATAGTATATTAGTTTGAAGTCCCATAAACTCTACAATGGCTTCATCATTCTGGAATTGATCCAAAATTGGCATATGATGTTGTTGGTCCTAATCTATTAACTAGGGGTAGCAGAGGGGTGGGTTGTCATCGTTATCTGTAAAGCTCATGGAAGTTGTTGAAATGGTTAATATAGTTTTGGCATCATTCTCCCATTGAGTATCTAGGTCATCATCGCTAGAAGTGAGGGAATCCCATTCATACATGTTGGAGTTTGGTTTGTAAGTATAGTCTTTAAATATAGGTTTTCTAGGTCGAGTAAGGACTATACTTATGTTAAAGCTTTCAAATAGGTCCTCGATTGGTAAGTAATTTTTTATACAATGGTAGGCATCCAATGTCTTAATGTCAGTAGAAGGAGCTCCTTTCTTGAAAGAGGCACATCTAGTGTTAGGAGTAACCATGCCTATCGAACCATAGCCTAGTCCCATGTTCTTCTTTCTTTGTTCCACTATAATAGGTTCTCATTTGCCTTGTTTGTGTCATCCAAGGCCACCTTTTCTAGTGTATCCCATTTGTTTAGCTAGTTGATGCCCTTTACTACTAGGATCAATAGGAAGAGGTTGTAGCTATTCTAGTTCTTCTTGTTCTTCTTTGTAGATCATTAATGAGAGGTCCTCTTTGAATATTTCCTCATCCTTCATATCTCCCCACTTGGTAATGATCGTGGGTTTGACTACCATTGTTACTGCTTGAACATGTTTGATCTCCTTAGGCCCTCCATAAACCTTTGGTGTTGGGGGAAGCATTCTAATGCAGAAAGCTTGATTGAAATGATAGTTTTTGTTACCCTTGTCAAGTACTTGGATCTTGGTATCAAATTTTGGTACCTCAGTTGGTGATGGTTTAGTTGAGATTGATGGTAGTGTTGATGGGTCAACATATGGGAAGGAGTGGAATGATATATCATTACTAGGTTTTTGTTGGATTTTGTTATATTTCTCCTCCAATTTTGCACAGTAGTGGAAGGGTTCAGGATTAGTGTATAATGGAACCTCCTTTCCTTCGTGAGGAAATTTTAGACACTAGTGAAATGTCGAGGGAACTACTTGTGGTGCATGAATCCAAGGGCATCCTAGAAGAAGGTTATATGGTAGCTCAAGTTCTAGTACTTGACATGTTTTTGTTATTGTTGGTCCTATCTGTACAGGAAGCCTAATGGTTCCTTCTAAATTTATTTTGAGGTTATCTTAAGCCCTTATAGTGATGTTTTTCCCTTGTCAATTACATCATCAGAATACCCCAACTGTTTAACAAATTTCAAGGTACAAATGTTTAAACCTGCACCATTATCTATCAACACTCTTTTGACTTTATGTTTGTGGACACCAACCTCTGTATAGAGGGCTTGGTTATGAAATGATTTCCATGGGAGGTCTTTCTCAAAAAATATTAAATGGTGAGCGACTGTAATTTTTCCAACCATGGCTTGAAACTGATCAGGATTGAGGTCATCAGGGACCAATGTTTCCAAAGCTTTCTCTAGTATTTATTTATGTGCAAATGATAATTTCAATAGCTCTAGAATATAGATCAAATCAGGGGTCTTCTTCAGTTGTTCCACAATACTATAGTCATTGGATGACTTAGCTATGGATTTAGGTGGGGCTCCTTGTATTGTGAATTACCCTCGATGAGTAGTTACATTACATTCAGGGTCCCTGCCTTGTATAGTTAACACATTGACCCTAGTGTCATCTGTTTGGGAGAGGGTTCCTAGGATGGTGTCACCATAGGTGTAGTTGGCGTTGTGGCAGTCTTGTTCTTTCCATTTGTCATTTTTCTTAGCATGGTTAGGAATTGGATTTGTGTAGATTTGGAAGTCTTTGTTTCCGAGATGGTGTTCTATATCAACTTCTCCCTTGTTGATTAAGTCTTACACTATATGCTTGTCTCATGCAGTTATTCGTTGTATGTCCCTTGATCTTGTGGAACTCACATAAGTCCTTTTCATTGTACCATGGTGTTTTAAAACTCAGCTCTTCATAGTTTGTGCGCTCATTGACTTTGATGAGGTTTTGTTGAACTAATTTGCACATGATTGTCTCAAGTGTTTCTCCTAATTAAGCAAATTTCCTCCTTGGTTGGTTATATTTTCTTTGTTGTCCTCCTTGATTTATCTGTTGGTTTTCCAATTGATTATTTTGGGGATAGCTAAGTTGATTGTTTTGTGCATTGTTGGGAGTGTAACTTTTTTGTGCAACTTGGGCTTTGTTTTGCGGTCCATTGGGATTTTGTGCATTCCATACAACTTTAGCATCAACTACTCCATCATTGGTAACATTTTTATTCTTGGCCCAAATCTTAGGTTTGTCATTTGAACTAAAAGGGTTGTCTTTTGAGTTTTTTTGTTTAATGACTCCCCTTGCTATGAGGCTCTTTCAATGTGTAGTCCCTTTTCAATATTCTCTTCAAAGTTATTGGGGCACAACATGGTGATTTGGTAATTGGTTTCCGCTTGTACATTGGAAACAAAGATATCCACCAGTTCTTTATCAGGAATAGGTCACTTGCACCTACTAACTTTATGTCTCCATCTTTGTAGGTAGGATGTGAAGGATTCTCCTAGGCTTTGTTTAATCTTGTATAGGTAAATGATGGTGACAATCCCGTTCTCTATTGAATGAGAAGTGGTTCACAAGGTTATTAGTCAACTCATTAAAACTCTTAATACCTAGTGGTAGATGTGAGAACCATTCCATAGCATGAGAAATAAGACTGAGTGGAAAAAGTTTCATTAGGTAGGAATCATTTTTTTGCACTTCCACGCAAGCTATCAAGAAATCTCTCACATGTTCTACCAGATCCCCTTTTCCCTTGTACTTATCAAATTTTGGTATTTCAAAATTTTTAGGGAAGGGGAGCATAGTAATAGAGCGATCAAAAGGGAACATACATATATCCTACAAAGTGTAGGTCTTATTTGGTTTTCCAATCCAGATGTTTAATATCCTATGATTCATGGCTTGTAGTTGCATGCCTACCTCTGTGTTTGGTACATTTTTTTGGGACCTTGTGTGTAGTAGCCTTGTTGTCCCACAATGTTCATTTTGTCATAGGTTGGGTATGGTGGAGGTATAGGACCTTGGTAACCATGTTGGGTGAAAGGAGGATTGAGTCCTTGTTGTGTGAAAGGAGGATTAAGTCCTTGTTGAATGTAGGGAGGGTTAAGTCCCTATTGAATGTAAAAACCTTGTTGTATGGAAGGAGGGTTAAGTCCTTGTTGAATGGAAGCATGATTAAATCCTTATTTATTTTTTTGAATAGGGGTACCTTGATAGTGCATTGGTGGTACGCCTTGTTGTGGTTGATTCAACTGAAGGATACCCTAGTAGTGTGTTGGTGGTACACCTTTTTGTTGGGATGAATTATTTTGAAGGTTACCTTGGTATTGTTTTGAAGTTTACCTTGGTAATGCGTTGGTAGTACACCTTGTTGTTGGGACAAATTATTTTGAAGGTTACCTTGGTAATGCGTTGGTCGTATACCTTGTTTTTGGGACAAATTTCTTTGAAGTATACCCTAGTAGTGCGTTGGTGGTACACCTTGTTGATTTGGTATGTTGGTTGAAGGATCAATATATGATGCATTCTATGGTATGTATTGTCCTTGCAATGGGATATTACTTGGAAAGTTTCCCATGTTTACATATTGTCATTTTATGGCATGTATTAAGGTGGACTTCCTTGATATTGTTGGGCCATTACTGCTTGCTCGATTTGGGATGATTTCCAAAACAAAGGGTTGTCCATTGGTTGTTGTTTAGGTTGATCATTGCTATGGATCTACAATTTCAACATAAATTGATTGATGTTAGACAATATTCTCCAAGATCAAATTTAAAGATTAAGGAAGGGCTTTCTTGTAAATCCTTTTGGTCATCACAATAAAAGTTATCTAATCTCTAATAATCTTGATTGTGAGAAGATTGGTGGCATGTTCAGATTCTCCACTGGTTTGGGTATCTTTCTCAAAATTGATTTATCCCCTAAGGGAATGAGGTGAGGATCCTTAAGACCTTCTACATTAAATTATATAGGTAACTTAGCACCACTTTGTACTAATTTGAAGAAGTAGGCATTTGGATCCTTTCTTAGCAGTTTTTCCATCAGTTTAAGTACATTGGGATTGTTGGAGTGTTGAAATAATTCTTCCTCATCTATTTCTTCCTCACTATCCACTTCTTCTATGAACATGTCCTTGGGATTTTGATTTGACCTATCCATCATTTCTTGTTGTCTATGGATTACTTCCTCCTCACTCGGTGGTTGGTTTAATGTTGCTTTGAATGTTTGTTCCTTTTAAAGAGTTATAAGGTCACTTGGTCTATAGCCCCATGGGTCACCTCTGTCATTTGTGGTGTTTGTTGCAGGCACACTAGAGCTACTTTTGTTTGCTTTCATATTTTTTCTATGTTGAGATTGTGTGGTTGTCACACACAAGTGCCAAGATTTTGTGGAATTTGGTGATTTCTTACTTATGGAATGAACTAATGCTTTGTTTTTGAGATTTTCTATTTTTTGAGAGTTTTGGGATTTTCTATTTTTAAAAGGATGGTATCTATTGCCATGTAGGAGGTGGTAATATGGGCCTTCTAGCTGCAAGATCCGTTTTTCATTCCTCTTTGTATAGGATATTAGTTGCGGTTTCTCCACTGAGTTGGTGTTTCGTTTCTCTCAAATATGAAACTTCTCAAACTACTGATAATGTTTGATTGTTCATCTTCAATCTATGTGAGACTTGGTTGTATGATAGGTGTTGTAAGATTTGGTTGTTGAACTGGAGCAGTAGGACGCCAAATGATCATAAAGTGGGTGGTGTTTTGATATGGTTTTCATGATACTCAAGACCCTAAAGTTTGAGTGATGTTTTGGGAATGATGCTATTTTTGGGACTCAAAATGTTGAAAACCTAGACTAATATTTCACTTCATTTTTCTAGAGGATATGTTGTGAAGAATCTACTTGAACTAGCCTTGAGGTTCAAGCAAATGTTGATAGCTTAGAATTTTGAGTGAAGGAATAATCCAAATTTGTGTTTTGATTTTGAATCCTAAAACTAGGTTGGAGTGTTTTGATTTTGCAAATGGATTATGACGTGTTTTGGGTGTCTAATTGTTTCATTCTCAAAAAGATTTACATAACTAGTTTCAGTTTAGTCTTCTGACTTGCATAAGAAAACGAAGAAAAAGCAATAGTTTTAGAACAAGAGCAATAATTTTTGTCAAAAGCGGCTAGTTTTAAGTCGACTGCGGCCAAGCCTGAAAAGCAACTGCGGTAGGATTTCTCAAAAGCGGCCTCTATTTGTAATTTTTTGACTGGTGAACAATGCAGGAAAAAAAGACCAATTTTGAGTCAACTACGACTAAGAAAATATATCAAGTGCAGTAGGATTAAGATTAACTGTTGTAATTTTGAGGTTGATTGTGTTTTAATTTACAAAAGTAACAAGTTTTTACCAGTCACCGTCAAAAACTAGAGAGCAATAGTGGCCTATTTTTTATCGTCTATGGTAATATTTAGTCAATAGCGATAGAAACAAAAGCAATAGTGGTTTTCTATGCAAGTTTGTTTTTTAGTTTTTGTGTTGGCAGTAGTTTGGATAAATTTGTAGATTTGATGTCTTGTTTTGATCTGATTTAAGAATTTTGGAAAGTGATAATACAACACAACAATCAAAACTATTTGACCCTAAATGTCTATAGCTTATGCAAGTTTCTTCCCACAAATGCTCAAATTTTGTGAAAGTCAAAATACTAAAGCTATAGTTTCCAATGTTGACTTCATTCTTAATGCGACTTGAAATGTAAGCCTAAATATTTGGAAACCTTTAGAGATATTTGTTTAAGATATCTTTCAAGGAGTGCAAATATAAGGCTCTTTTCAAAGTATTCACACTAAGTCCAAAGGGTTTGATGTTTCATAACCATGTTCAATGCTTGTTTTGATGTGTTCATTTTAATTCAAGCAAAGTGTTTGATGTCAATATTTAAGTAACCTTGGCATGCATCAGTCAAGTCACCCTAGGTAGGTACACTCTTTTAGGTAGGCTTACCTCATGCCCTGAAGGGATGATTTTACATGCAATTTATGGAGGAGTGTAGTGGTATGTTAATAATGAACTCTTAAGCTCTATGCCTCAACCAAAAATCTGACTTGGTAAGTAACTTCTCAGAAGCAAAGTTTCAATGCACCACTTTCAAAGAATGTTTCAAAAAACATGGATGGCTTCTAAAATAAGGTTATTAGTGGAAAATTGTGAACACCATATGTACACTACCATCCACTGGTCACTTAAGACTCTTTAACCATTCTTGTTCCACTTAAGGCATGGGATTAGGTGCAGTATGTTGTCACCTGGGATTGAAGCTACTTTTTTACTATTTCACAACCTTTAAAATAGACCACCAATAAACGTGCTTCGAGACCTTGCCTATGAGTTCTCCATCGTGAGATGTATCTCATAGAAATCCCCCTCTTTAAGGCAATGTTTGAAAAACAAGTGCAAAACTCAAAATGCTTTTTGTCACCTAAGATTTCCAAAAGACGCGAGGGGAGAGGATAGACACCTAGTTTTCCAAAAATAGAAAACACAACATACAATTCATCACAATATTCTTTTTAAGCTCCTCGAGTGGCTCTATCCAAAAAAAGGAAAAATGAATGAAGTGTGAACAAGATAGCAATTTATTTTTTATGTGCACCAATTTCAAGTGTTTTGGATTTCAAGCAAGTAGATAGCAGTGTGCAAATCAAAATGTATTTGTCTAGTTTTAAGCACCAACTTGAGTGTTTCTAACAATCCCTATCTTAATGTGGTCCAAAAAAATAAATCATTCATTTTGTCAACATATTGAAAGCATTTTTGATAAGGAAAATTAGGTTTTGAAAGGACCTCAAAACCCTTTACAAGAACGAAAAAGCTGCAAAAGAAACTAAGCAATAAAAAATAACAGCCCAAAAGACCAAAAAGCTGACAAAAGATAAAAGATAAGGAACCTATCAACAGAACAACAACAAAAACATTAGCAACCCTACTAATCAAACAAAAAGGAAAGCGTCAACTACAACATATTATCCAAGACATTCACTGAGGCCATATTCTCCTTAATGACCTCCTCCTGCATATCCACAACATCTTTAATCTCATCCACATACACAACAACTCTCTTTTTAGTCTTGCTCCTTGTCCTAAGACATGACCCAGCCTGCACATCTTTCTCCAACACTGGAGTAGACTCCTCAGCTTTCTCCACTTGGTTCGAGCAGTTGATCTCATCAATCACTTTCTCTAACTCGCCCAATTCAAGAGGTTTACTAGTCCAATTAAGGGCTTTCTCATTTAAAACAAAGAACCCCCTAGCTGTAGTATTCAAAGAGTTGTTACTAATATTAACCACTGTTCTTAAATCATCCAACATATTACTATTTCTCTCCTTAAGTCTAGCAACATGATCCTCTAAAATTTTATTGACCATCATTTCCAAAGAGGAAATCCTCTCCTCAAGAGAAGCCCTTGACGATCCGCATCCTTAATCAGCTTGTCCAACATGACATTCATAGTTTTCATTTTTCCTTTAATAGCCCATTCCTTTTGATTACCACATAGCATAGTAACACAAATCTCTTGCCAATTTTTCATCTGAATATTAAGCTCCTTAACCTTAGAAAACAACCACTTCACTAGAGACAACAAATTTTGCGTCCCATCCTCGGCCATCTTGCAAAACATATTCATATTCACATCATCCCAATTAATAGGAGGCTGATCATTTGGCTCAATGTTACTAGGAGCATCAGACCGATCCAAATTTTTCTCTTCATCCTCTTCGACAGGGGAGTCCTCAATCTCAACCACTTCCACCTTAATCCGCTCCTTATCAGGCAAGTTAGCTAAATAAGCTAACACTACCAATCGTTCCATTTTGACAACCCTTTCAACTGAAGAAAACCCATAATAATACTTGACCGACTCCATCCCCTGCACCTCCATAGGCCCAGGATCATTCAATAACTCATCAGAACCAGGATTAACAACACCGACAAGAAATTTCAAACACATAACCTAATCTTCAAGCGCCTTGGGACTAGACACAGAGGAAATTTCCCCCTTCCCGGGTAAAGGATCCCCAACAGAGACATTCTCAATATCAACATTAACAGAACAATTAACACCACCTTTCCCAAAAGGGCTCTCCTTCACCCCACCTTCCCCAGGAGCCACCTCCATCTTCCTCTTAGCCGAAGGTTTTTCTTTCTTGGAGCCTTTTGATCTCCCTTTCGAAGTCTTTTTCACAGACTTCGCCATGGAATCCCTCAACTCCACATCTGTTTCATAGCCCTTGCTCCACTCTTCTGAGTCATCTTCCCCTACCTCAGAGCCATCATTGTCCACATACATTTCCTCAAACTCCGTTTCCTCATCCTCAAAACTCCCAACCCATTCCACAATAGAGTCTCCAGTGTCATAACCAGTATTTTTAACAACCTTCTTACTAGGGGTTTTAGGAGAGACCGCAATTAACTTAAGCTTAATGTGAGAAAACAAGAGGTTCATAAGACCCTCATGCAACACCACCTTCTTAGGGTTTTTTCTATGATCTTCTATACTCTTTTCCATGGAAATTAACAAGTAGAAGGGAAAGGAGACCAACACCTTATGCCTAAAATGATTCAAAAGCATAAAATGGTAGTTGTAAACAACAAAGAACCTACCTTCAAGTGTAAAATAGGCATTATTGCCAACATGAGGTCCCTCCAAAGTGGCTTCAAAGACTTACGAGCGTAGCCACCACTCCTAATTTCCTGGAGCTTCTTCTTCTCATCAAATTTGAATTTTTTTGCAAAGGCCTTCTTAGTAGCTCCTCTATCCCTGAAAAATTTCCTCCCAAATACTGCCAGATTAGTGGCCTCCACTATAAAATCCTCACCAATTTTAAACTCCACACCCTTATAACGCAGCGTCCTCCCATTCCAACCTTTCACAAAGAAATTTGTCTCATCAGGGTCTGGACCTTGAATTCTCTGCATGAACTACGTAACCCCACCAAGCTCCAGATGTTCCCAAACAACAATATTTTTCTGAAAATCCTTGCATGAACTCGACTCAATTCTATAGCGGTCACCACCCATGGCTGCTTGAAAAGTTGCAGAACCCAATGACACCATAGAGTTAAAAAAATGTGAAACCAAACTCTCCACAAAACACAAATAACACCCACAATACGTGTGGGCTTGTCATTCAAGGTACTTCCCTACAAACGCTGCCAGGCCTTCATAATACGGAAACCAAGGAAATAATAATGAATCATACAGGCCAAAGGTTCATCGAGCATATCCCAACTATGAAACATTATGAAGAACCTTTCCCAAAACACATCAATCTTAAAAATAATCCATCTAGTCATCATTAGAAATACATTTGAGATTAAGAGGAAGAGATTCAAATGAACCCCAATCAACTCTCTCCACCACACCCACATTGTAAACACCATCAACCAACCTATTAGCTTCACGAAAACATGTGAAACTTTAAATTCCTCAAAAGAATTTAAGATAGCTATAGAGTCATTGATAAAATGAACAATATACCATGAGGGAGGGCATTTTTTCAAGAGGCAATTTATAAAATTAAGAGACTCCCCCTCCAACCAAAGTTTAGAAACCCCTTGATTTTTAGCCAAAACAAGGCCATGATAGGCTAACATATTGAAAGCATTGGTCAAAAGATAACATTTCATTTTATGAACACCAAAACTGAAGTGTTGTTCTAATCTATGAAAGCTTTTGAAATTTCTTTTTAGAACACCAAATTGAAAGCATGTGAGCTTGTAGGGTTCATTTTTATAGCACCAAATTGAAAGATGTTTTAACTAGAAAGCTTTTTGAAAGATTATTTTTAAAGCACCAAATCAAAATCTTTTTCTAAACTAGAAATCCTTTTGAAAGATTCTTTTTAAAGCACCAAATTGAAAGAGTGTGAGTTGTGGGGTTCATTTTTATAGCACCAAATTTATTTATTTATCCTAAGCTAGGAAGATTTTGAAGAAGTGGGACTTGGACTATTCACCTTCTCTGCAATAAAATTGTTAGTTGTTCTTGATGTAAAGTGTACCATATCTTGCAAGAGCTGCACAAACAAAGTCAACAAACAAAAAACATCCAAAACAAGCACTCGTTAGTGTTAGAAATTAAAAAACTACTTTGCAGATTTCAGATAAAAAAATAACAGAGCAAAATCGAAAATTAAAATTAGAAGCAACCCTGTTATTTTAGCAAATATAGTTAGAAAAATCAAAGGTGGCCTTGTTTTTGAAGCAGAAGTGGTTAGAATTTTCAAAACCAGCCCTATTTTCAAAGCAAAAGTGTTAGAAATGGAAAAAGCGGTTGAAAAATGAGCGAATGTGGCAGAAATGAAAGAGTGATTGTGTGATTTTTTTGTACCTTTTGCATAAAGATTTTCAAATGCATTTCTGGAACATGTAACTACTCAATAAATACTCATAGAAACGTTAGTGTTAAGGACTATGGTCCCACCAGACATGCCAAATGTTGTAAGGGGGAAATCGAGAAGCGTGTAATAATCAATGTAAATGATCTAAACAAGATTTAACTCAAACAAAGACAAAGATTCATACCCATTACTCATGAAATGAATGATACAAGGTTATTGAATTCAATGAACTTAAAGTAATGCAATCAAAGAACATACAAAGAATTCAATTAACTATTATAGTTACCCATCTCGTGTCGAAGTGTATTTGCAATGATGTTGGCTCATTGTTGTATCAATGTGAAGCCTCCATTTATGCATTGAAAAAGCTCCAAATGTGTGTTGATGTTGATCGAAGATGTGTGTCAAAGTTCTTCAAGAAATCGATTGCAATTTCAACATTCCATCATTGTGCAAAAGATGTCAATTCTCCTATCGTTTTTGAGGATGAAGAGGATTGTTATATAGATTTTACTTTTTGAAATGAACGATTGAGATTGTGTAGTAGAATATCCTGATCAACGGTTCAAAACTATTGAGAGGAATTAGATGTGAATAATCAGTGGATTTTGATTACCTAATCGGTGTGATTGATGAAATTTATTTGAGTGTTTAGTGGAACTGAAGAACATATGAATCATTCAGGAAATAGATGAATCGGTCACTAATCAGAGTGAGCAATCAGTGACTGTGATTTGCTCAATCATAAAAGTGGGTGAGGGTAATTTGTTAATTGAATTAATTAATTAAGCCTTTTGAGTTGAACGTGCATGTCATGTTTGACTTCTACAAACAAAGTTGTATTTGTTTTGTTGACCTTTTTGGATGATGTTTTGAATAATTAATTCAATTATTCATGTTTAGGAGAAAGTGATTTAATTAAGCTATTAAGTGGAAATGATTTAATTGATTTGAGGGAATAGGGTAAATTAGTGACATAATTAAATAATTGATGCTATTTAATTAATTATGAAGAATAAAGTTAAATAAATGATGAAATAGTGAATTAAATAATTGAAGATTATTCAATTAATAGAGGAAATTAGGGTTTTAGGGTTTTTGATGTAAATGATGTGAAATGCTGATTTGAGGATGAATTAATTAAATAATGTTAAATCACTTAATTAATAGACGAATATAAAATTTGATAATAATTAAATAATAATGTATTATTTAATCATTTAGGGAAGAAGGGGTAAAGTTAGTGTTGTTCACCAGTAGGACAATTTAGGGTATCTACAATTATATATTATATTTATATAATGTAAATTACTAAATTCATTTTTAAAATAATATTATAGTTATATTTATTATTATATATCAGAGCATATAATAGAAATTATTAAATATAACTACAATATATTTTTTATATACTATAAATTAAATTAATATGTAAAAAATTATTAGCTTTACCAACATTTTGTGAAAGTGAGAGTGAGAGTGAGAGAGATAGTGAATGGGGGGAGGGAGTGAGAGAGAAGTGACAAAGAGAAACAGGGAAAATAAAGAATGAGAGAAATATTTATAGGGGGAGAAAAAGAAAAAGAGAGAGAGATAGAGAGAGAAAAGAGAGAAAGAGATAGTGATGGAGAGATAAAGGAGAAAGAGAAAGAGAGATATAAGGGGAGACAAATATATATATATATATATATAGAGAGAGAGAGAAGATATATGTATGTATGTATGTATGTATGTATGTATGTATGTACACACATATATATGTATGTATATATGTATATGCATACATATATATGTATACAAATGTCTGTATATATATATATATACATATACATATGCATGTATATATACATATGTATGTATATACATATATATGTATATATATATACATACATATATATACTTGTATATACATATATACACATACATATACATATATATACATACATACATATATACACATAGATATATATTCACGTTTAAGGCCTCTTCAATGTACATATTACACACTTAAGGAGGAAAATAGATAGAGAGAAAGAGATAAAAGAGAGAGGAAGAGAGAAGGGAGAGGGAGATAGAGATAAGATATAGAGAGGCAATGGGAGAAAAAAGAGAAAGAAAGGAATAGAGAGAAAGAGAGGAGGACCAAATGAGATAAAGGAGAGATAGAGATAGTTAGAGGGGAAAAAATATAGAAATGGAGGGATAGAGAGAGGGAGAGGGAGATACAAAAGAGAGAAGAGAGAGAGAGACCAAGAGAAATATAGAGATAAAGAGGGAGACAACGAGATATAGAGATACAAAGATAGAGGTAGAGATATAAAGGAATAAAGAGGGAGAGAGAAAGAGATGGAGAGAGAGAGAGAGAGAGAGAGAGAGAGGAGATATAGATAGAGATAAAGTCACATAGAGAGAGCATGATAGTGAGATACAGTGATATAGAGAAATAGGATACACAAATATATATTGAGGTAGAGAGATTGAGAGATAAAGAGGGAGAGGGGGAAATAAATTGGTATAGAAAAAGTGAATAAGGGAGAGAGAGATAGGGAGAGAGATTGAGAGATAATGAGAAACATAGAGATATATCTCTTCTTCTCCTTCCCTCTATATATTGAGCTATGTCTCCCACCCTCTTCCCTCTTTTTCTCTCTCTCTCTCTCTCTCTCTCTCTCTCTCTCCATTTCTACCTATCTCTCTCCCTCTTCTCTCTCCCTCCCCACCCCTCCCTATCCCCCTATCTATCTATCTATCTATCTATCTATCCATCTATCTATCTATAATTTCTATCTAACTCTCTTCCATATCTTGTTACGCTTTAAATCTTCAAGACCCTCCGAATGCTGTGATTTGAAATGGATACCATGCACGTGATAAACCTTCAAATTAGAGGAAGCTCCCTCTTGCCGATGGTATTCAAGAAAGTAACCAAAACTAAGCTGTCTATCTTTTTATCAGCTTAGAGCACAAGGTTTATAAAACACAAACGCCGCAACTGAGATTTTCTGATTTAAGAACTTCAACTACTACTAACTTAAACTAAAGACGTTTCTAACTTCTCAAGTAATAAGCAGAGCAAGAGAAACTAGAAATGAACAAGGTAGATTTTCTGACAAAATACTTCGATAAACTCTTTCTCAACGAACATCTACACACTTCAATGTAAGTTGAAATCAAGATCATAAAAGTAAAACACCAATAACGGAAATCAGAGCTTTTATATCAAGGCAAAGGAGGCTCATGATTTTATTACTCGAACTTCTGGAACAAAACTCACTTCTAACATGCCTAAAATAAGAAATTGCAGCTAAAGAGGCTTGCAATCTTATTCTTACACAATAGAAACAACAATCACACTAACTCCTTGTTGGCTAAAGAGGCTCAACAATTTGCTATCACAACACAATTGAACGACACTTGAATAACAAATAGAAGGCGAAATAGGCTCAGCGTTTTGTTATCACTAGCATGGTTCCAACACAAAGTGAACTGAAACTGAATAACAACTTGCTGCAATTCAGGCTCGCAATTTGCTATGACAATAACCGTTTAAAGAAACTAAATGAGCAAAGGCTCTTATTTATAGACAAGCAGAGGAGTAGGGAACCCTAAAATCTCCTTGCTTTCACAATCTAGGGCTTGCTCAGCAAGCAAGCTTTATTACTAAATCTAGAAAGAAGATAACCCTAGAAGTAAAAGCCGGAAACGCCAACTATTACATCTTATCTTCTTTCTATCCTCAAAGAATGGATAAGGATTATTCCAAGAATAGAAAGAAAGCGGGAAAGAAAGCTTCTAGAAGAAAGCTGCTTTAAAGCTCGATCACATCCGCTAGGAAGTTAGAGATTGTGTCCCGGTTCAATGCATCTATGCCTTCAAAGGCAATATTCTGATTCTCCAAGATCTCTTCACCTTCTATGATCAAACTTAGAGAATCCTTCACTTCTTTGGTTGCATTATGAGTTATGTTCTCGAAAAACATCGCTGCCTCAAAAGATGACTGACAAATTTGATAACTTGGCAGCTCTGCAACTTTATGCTTCTGACACTTTGCTTGATTTCCAACAAAAAGTATTGCACTACTCTTTTATGATACCTTTCCTTTTTCTCATATCACATCTTCTCTCGTTCTTCAGCTGAGATGATGACGTTTTAATATAGTGCTGATTTGGTCTTAAACTCGAGGGGAGTATTCTCCATATTGAAAACCTTGAAAAATGACTGTAAACTCGCCTATATTTAGATAAGTCTTGAGCAACTTTCTATTTTTAGAATGCTGGTTTTTCGTCTTCAAACGGGCAAATTTTGGAAAAAATTTCTGAGATATGGGTTTTGCTCATAATTTCGTTGCAAGACAACCCATATCGTCTGTCTTTGAAAATCTTGAATTTTGACTAAAAAAGCAGCAAACCCTAATTTTCTCAATTTTTCACCGAGAAAGCTGGCACCTGGGTTTTGTTCAGAATACAATTTGGAATGAACCCAGTTGATCAAATTTGAAAAACACTGATGGCTGATCGAAAAAGCAGCCAACCCTAGGTTTTAAAATTTTCTTGAAAAAAGCTGTGATATGGGTTTTCTTCAGAAGACTGATTTAAGAGGACCCAGATGGTTGAAAACTGAATACACTGATGATTTCACTGACATGCAAAATAAAAGCAGCTGCTGCAACTTGATGAAGTTCTCAAAAATTTCCTTCAGAAGATTGAAGAGAAAAGACCCAAATGATTGAAAAATGGAATGCCTTGGTCTTCTTCTTGAAAAGTTTGATCTTCTGGATGAAAAAGCTTGAAAAAGCAAGGGTTTATGTTGCTGATCTACAAAATATGATGAAAAACCAGCAAGCTACGTTCTTGAATCTTGAAAATTTTCTTCAAACTTGCTGCTCCAACTTTCTCCTTTGGATGCTACCTGCAAAAATGATGAAAATAACATAAAAGAAAGATGTTAAATAGACTTAGGGTTTTGTTTTTGCTTTGCTTTCTTTTGCTTTTATCTCCAAAACCCTAAATCTCAACTTCATTGAACTTGGACTTCTTCTTCTTCTTGCAATCTTGAAAAAATTTTGAAAACTATGAAAATTCTTTTCTAAGGCATAGTTGCTCTTCTCGTGCTCTTCACTTTACCCAAGAGCATAGCCAAAAATTTTACTTTTCAACTTTTTCTTTCCATTTTGACCTCTTTGGTTTGACTCATCTCATATTTTCTTCAAGATCGATCCGGACAGCGAGCCAGCATTCATCGCGAGCCGACCGATTCGAAGGATGTTCGAGGAGCCTTTCGCTAAAAATCCTGATCTTGACTCAATTCATGGGAGCCTTTTCCTTCGAGGCCCTAACTTTCATGTTGTTAGCCATTTTCTCGATTCAATTTCTTCATTAACTCCTCTTTCTACGCGATGATTTCACGACCGTTGTTTCTGCATCTGATTGACTGGACTACAGCTCATCGTTTCCATTTGAAACAGGAGGGGTCTTCTGGGAGAGATTTTTCCAAAAAGTGAATTTTAACCCTTCAAAAGTTTGGGCGCCCATCTTGACTGGGGGCGCCCACTTTGTCAACACTTAGTTTATTTTTCATTTTTTTTTGTGTTTTGCTTCTGGATCTTTGTTCTAAGCTCTCGTCAGACTCTATTCAAATATTTTGTATTCAGCGATCACACTTCCAATAGGCGCATCGTAGTATCCTTCGCTTGGAAAGTCGGATCAACCGCGGAAGAGATCCATTAGACACTCTGCCCTCGCGAACACCCATATCCGCTGGGACCTCGAAACTTGGGCTCTTCTTCACTGTATTTCCAATTTCCTCCGCATTTACTTCTTGCATCCCATTTTCATCTTCAAGTCCTAAACCTTCATTCTGTGACCTTCGCCTTCATCCGACCGCAAGATGTTAAACAATCGCATCGTTGACAGACAGGCATCGCTGGCCGGGCAGATAATCAAAAGATCAAATATATTCTTTTGAACCTTAAATCTACCAATTAGGGGCCTTCTAAAAAAAGTCACTGGCCTAAACTCTTTACTGTGGGTGCCTCCAAATCCGGAACACTTAGTCAAATTTTGATATTTTCTAACTTTTCTCGCTCGACTTCATTGATCCCTCTCGCTCAAGGTCAATTCCTGATGGATCAGTAATTGATAATTCATTAATCACACTCATATGGTTTACATAGAACCTGGAATTGAACATCGGGATCGAGGCGAACCCTAATTTTGACATTTGTCTCTAAAAAGATGGGCTCTTTTCACCAATTTTAAATCAACTTTCTTCCTCGCTCCTCGTATGTTTGTCGCTTTCACTTCAATGGAAATTTAAGTAAATAAATGGACGCCGGCAAATTTGGACATGACTCTATCATGACCCTGAGTCAGATAAGTTTCAAAAGCATATAATAGACCAGAGGGCAAAACTGATTATTTTAAGATTCCGAATGGCATCACCGATATGGACACATTTTGAGCTAATCAAAATCGGGCCTCGACTTCGGCTCTGACTAACTTTCTATATTTTAGGAAATTTTCTATTTAGAAAATTTTGCTGCGATCCGCTTCTCGAAGAAACCTTAAAACCAGAACAAGCATTAATTTTTAGGAAAATTTCTAAAAATAGCAGTTTTCCTAAAATTTAGGGATGAAAAACTGAGATCTAGGTTTTGTAGGTTAAGCTGCTCTTAGCAGACCCAGATCGTCAGAAATTGAAAATTTTGTGTTTTAACCCTTCATGCAAGACCTGCACACCCAAATTTTGACCTTTTTGAGTGATTTGACAAGACTTTTACTCATTTCTTCAAAATGTCTAAGTGTAACAATTTTTTTTATTTTGGGGTACAACATATCTCTATCTCTCTCTCTATCTTCCTATATATCTCTATCTCCCCCTCTTTCTGTCTCCCTCTCTTTATCTCTCCTTATTTCTCTCTCCATCTCTCTATCTCTCTCTCCATCTCTATTATTTCTCTACTTCTCTTTATCTTTCTCTCCCTCTCCCCCTCTCTTTATATCTTCTTATATCTCTATCTCTTCATCAATATATATCCCTCTCCCTCTTCTTCTTTATCTCTCTATATCTCCCTCTCTACCTCCATACCTCTATCTTTATCTCTCTATCTATTTCTCTCTCTTCCTCTCTCCCTCTATCTTCATCTCTACCTCCATCTTTCTCTCTCCCCCTCTATCTCTATACATGTCTCCCTCTTCCTAAACCTCTATATTTATATCTATTTTCTTTTCTATATCTATCTCTCCATATTTCTTCTTCCATCTCTCCCTATATCTCTATTTCATTATCTCTCCATCTCTCTCTACCCCTATATCTCTCCCTCTCTAACTCTCTATGTATCACTTCCTATCTCTATATTTATCTTTCTATCTCTCCCTCTCTATATATTTATCTCTTCCATATGTATCTATCCCTCTCTCCTCTCTCTCTATATCTCTGTCTCCTTCTATCCATATCCCTCTCTATCTCCATCTAAATCTTCCTCTCTATCTATATCCCTTATCTCTATCTCCTTACCCCCTCTCTCTAGCTCTTCACATCTCCATCTCTCCCTTTTTCTCCCTATTTCACTATTGCAAACATAACATGAGCATGTTAGTAACTGAGCCTGATTATCTTCCCAATTCAAAGGTTTTGTTTCAATTGGGTTTGGATCCCTGTAACTGGATGCATAGTTGATTTGAAGCTATCACTTCTCCATTGACACTTTTATTGCACAAACATCATTTGCTAAATCACCTACCAATCGACCTCATCTACTACACAAATGTATGCAAAAAATACACCCATTTTTTTCTTAATTGACATTCCATACCTCTTCGGCATACCCATTGCACACCAAGGTGCAATTGGTAGCATAAGATATATAAATATATTATTACTTACATATATATATATATATATATTCATTAATAATATATAATCTATATATAATATTATTTCTTTTAACTATATATATGCATATATAATATATATTACATACATGTAAGTAATATTACTTTCATTTGAAGTCTTCATGTTATGCATATGAAACCATCACTCAATCTAATCTACCATTTCTTCATATAATTTATCCATTTCTTATATAAATCTATATACAAATAAAAGTATATGCATGTATGTATGTACATATATACATATGCATCACACACACATATATACATATGTGTGTGTATATATATATATGAATTTAATTTACCTAAGAATTATGTAAAGTATCTTTTGAAAATATGGATACAAACTGATATATGCATATACATATATGTATGTATACATACATACATATATGTGTAAATATGTATATATGTATAGATATGTGTATGTATATATATGTACATACATATGTTTATATACAAGTACACACATCCTTAAACTTTCAAAATTTATATATTATATAGAGGTTTACATATATTATTTTATTTGTATATAAATATATTCTCTTAATGTAGACTTATAAAATGTGCATAAGTTATATGAATAAAAAGATGGACAAGATTAAGGGATGCATAAGTTTAATCCTATCAAAGAACATGCCTCCTTGCTTCTATTTGTCAAGAACAACTCTTCATAGATTCCCATATGTTCATGTATGAAAATTTATCTTCACCAACATTTAATTATTTTTTATTTACATATGAACTAATTATGAACAATATATAATATAAATCTTGTAATTACAAATACCATAACAATTGTAGTCAGCCCAACTATTGACCCTTTCCCTAATTCCCTTTTTCTCCATTTCTTTTTTTCAATTTATTATTATTTTTATTTATTTTATATATAAATTCATTCCAAACTGATAAATCTATGAGAAAAAACACATTTTTACCCGTTCTGAGTAAAATCACAAAGCTATGAGAAGAAACGGCGAATAATTCCAAGGACATGGACGGGCTGATCTTCCTCCTTCACCTTGTGTTTAATCTCTTTCCTCATCTCGTGTTTGTGGCCAAGAAGGCAGCTCATCCTTCTGTTATGCCTCCCTCTCCCTCGCGTTGTCTGCACAACACCAATGGCAACGATGAGCATATTGAACCAGCAACACTGCCATTTCACTGCCATTACAAAAGCATTTTCTAAAGGAACAAGGCCCTCTTCTTTGAGTGGAATCCCCTTCCCTTCAAATGGCCTCCGCTTGGATAATCATTCCCACCAGGTCTGTATATTCACTAGCAGACTGTTGCACTAAATTTCAAGATTAGTGAGAGTTTTCAACCGGCAAAGAAAATTAATTGTTTTTATTTTCCTGCAGTTTAAGACCTACAGATTATCAAGTATTTTAAGAAGACCAGTGCGGGTCACCGCCATGTCATCTTCAGCATCACCAAAGAAGATATTGGTCATGGGTGGCACCCGTTTCATTGGAATTTACTTGTCACGCCTATTGGTGGAGGCGGGTCACGAGGTACGCTTAACTTCAACTTATTTTAATTCCTAGCGCACTTCAGCGGTGTAGATTTATTGCTATGAAGTATGGAGTTATTCTCAACTGTTGGGTGTCGACCATTATGAAGGCTGGGTAAACTGTTTTTAAAATGAAACTCGGTTAATTGGCTGCATTCATTTATAAATAAGTAAATAAATTAGAGGTTGTTTGAAGTGATTGCAACTGGCAAATGTTTTGGTCCATAACAATTTGGTCCCAATAGTACTGATGCTATTGGTGAGGCAGACTGCAACTGGAAAGTTTGAGACAGAGCAACTTACCCAGCTTTAAAATGGGCCACATCAACAGTACAGACTCATTCCTATACGCATGGAGAAAGCCTGCACTCTTGATATGGGCAATTATGAAGGCTGGGTATATTGCCACAGCTTGAGACTCTCATTGTCTTCACCGCGAACCAAAGTCCCATCCACTCTGGTTTTCGAACTTGTTGGATGAATTGTAACTGGCAAGTTATTTGGGGATGACTCTTTGATCCCACTTGCCATTTGGGTGAAGTAGACCCCAACTAGAATTGAACCAGGTGGACAGCTTGAAACATGATAACTCCCCCTACCATTGAAATAGGTCATATGAAGGCCGGTGAAACTTTTCCAGCTTGAAAACTGCATTGTTATCACCTTTAAGTTTTAATCCAAGGCTGCATTGATCATGATTGTCATATTCATTTCAGAGCTTGTTGGACTAATTATAACTGAAAAGCTTTTTTCATGAGCTTTGACCCCTGACCTGATCTAATTGTTAAACACCGCCCTAAATTGCCCTGCTAAGTGTTGGACCATTTCTCACCTCTGATGAATCCTGGTTCATTTGCCTTGGTCCTTAGTTTCTTGTTTTATTTGATTCCATTCTTATGAACTTTTCCTTCTTAAAGAAACCATGTTAAGCCCTTTCTCTGCTTCGGCCTTTTCTTTGCTTCCCGGATTTAACCTTGGTGTTCCCGTGCAGCTAGTTTGATTCTCATGTTTGCCCACATTTCTACTTGGTCACCTCATCCATGTTTCAAGCCTCGGAAAACCTCCACTCTGGATGCTTTGTTTGGTCCTTTCCCCCAAAACTTTATTTTAATGTGAAGATCTTATCTTACAGCTGTCTTTGTGCATATGCAGGAAATCTTTTTAGGGAATTCCCACATCATGTGACTTCTTGGATTCATGTCAAAGCAAGGCATAGAGCCCTAGTTAGAGATAAGAAGGACCCAAAGCTGAGACTCTAAGACTGCCCACTATAAGAGACCTTAGAAAAAGATCTTGGGAGTAAATCCTGTTAAGCCAAGTTGAGTTAGCTTGGTGAAATGGGAAAAGTTGTATCTGGTTTGCTTTGAAAGGTCAAGGTTCACTAGTTGTGTTTTAACTTTTATGGCTACACCATGTCGTGTGGTCAAACAAAGTCAAGCGCAAGAATCTTGATCAACAAGTCACATTAGGCAAGTAAGACCAAGATGAAGAATCTATGGGTCGATTCAAGGATGCTCAGGGTTGTCAGACTGCACTTGCTCACAAGGCAGCAAGAAAGTAATGATGGGGGGTGCTGTTGGAAAACACTCATCTATAGGTTGGGGCAAAGGATCAAGCCTTGGTGCCGGCAGAGTAATAGGCTCTCTAGGCTTGTTGGCAAGCTCATCAAATAATCCAAGAAAGATGTTAGCTAAAGCAGGGGGATGAATGCCTTCTTCTCACAACTCCTCAATAATGTTATAAGGGATCCCAGGGCACATGGACGTGCAGGGATGCAACAGCAACCTAACTAACATTTCTTAGATTTCTAATCTTTTAGTAATTTTATAGTGTAAGAATATTTACTAACTATTAAATGCAGCGAAACAAAAGTTGCCTAAATGAAATACAACTAAATGTATGCAACTTCTAAATGCAAGCTATCCTATATCAATGTTCCACAGGGATGCGTCCCCCTAAATCCCCCTATTTTGAGATGGGGATGTTATTGAGACACAGGGACTTGGGGGGAACACCTTGCTGCCGTCCCTAAACCTCCAGTTCAAATTCAATGACATTTCCAGGACGTCCCCTTCAAGGAGGAGACATTTCCGAGATGCCCCTTGATTTGGGGATTGCTTGGAGACTTTGGCACATCCCTGAGATGTCCAGGGGACTGCTAGGAGCTCTCCTACTATCCTAGGGACTTCTAGGCATCCTATGTGTTAGGAAGAAGAAAAAGTCCATATTTAAAAAAAAAAAATCAAAAAGTGTTTTTGAATTGTGTCTCACAAATCTTGACCCTAATGGCCTATGGGCCCCAGTCAAACCCTAAGCACTCACAAAAAACTTATAAATAGGCCTTTAAGCCTCATTGCAAATCACTCTCAAGCTTCAACGGCAAGGTTGAAAGTTGCAACAGCAAGCTGCAAGAGTAAGAAAGTTTGCAAATGAGGGCATTAGGATTTAAGAATAGTGAGTAAGAGGAAGAGGAAGAGCAAGTGTGAAGAGTGGCAATCCACTGTTGAATTAATACATTATTCAAGCCTCAAGGTAGGCTTTGGCCCTTCACGACTGTTTTTTAATTTTAATTTTTTTCATTGTTCAATTTAGTAACTAATTTTTAATTTTAATTGACAAATTTAGTAATTAATTTAGGCCCTAGAAGTTTACAATTTACATTGTTACAAATTTCAATTTAAAATTTAGTTTTAAAAACAAATAATGATCAAATTTTAAAATTTTCATTTTATAACAACAATATTTATGTGTTCAAATTTATTTGTTAAATTATTTACAAATGTTTCTTTTGCAAATTTGCATAAATATTTGATTAGACATTTAAAAATGAAAATTTACATATCAAATTAGGATTTTACCTTTTGTGTACCCTCTGCTTTTGCACTTCATGTGTGTGACTTGAAGTAAGAAAAAAATAAAAATCCTTGCGTCTTGAGCCTGCCCATAATTTATAATTTAATGATATTATGACATGTATGGTAACCATAAATTTTGTTTCTTGTAGTGTCACTACAAGTTCTTCTCATAGCATGAGTGACAAAGAGGATCACAAAGAGCCTATGGGGGTTCAATTAGAGACTTCAAGTATAGATGTAGGGGGGGTGGGGGGTGTGAGGCAACTATTACTATTGTTAGTGCACATTTTAGTTGCCCTTCCAAATTATTAGAGGATTTTGCCAAGGGTCCCTTCAATAAGAAGTTGCCTTTAAAACAATTTGCCACTAAATTGCAAGTATAACTTGCGTCATCAATGGGGGCACTAGGCTATGGAGATGTCATTTTTGTCAACTTCAATTTCAAGGTAGCATCACAAAATGTTAATGCACACCTCCTTTATGTCATTGGAAAAGGTGTAGGAGTTTGTGGGGGATTTCCACTTGATAAAAGAATTGAAATAAATAAATTGTGGGCTTATGCTGGTGACCAAAGTCTTGTACCTGCCACTTTGCCATTGAGGGCTTCTACTCCTACTCCTAGTAAGACTAGGAATACCCTAGATCCACAAGTTTCAGTCCGTTCTACTTTTACTTATGCTTTTCCATCTAGTTTAAGGGCAGCTACAACAGAGCCTAGGAAATGTAGAATGATTAGTAGTGATGCTACAAACACAGTGGTAGAGTTATTCAATGTGTAGAATAGGGATGAGGCAAATGATGCCATTTGCAAATTCTTCTTTGCCAATGGCTTTCCATTCCATGCGGCTCATTTTCCTTATTATAAGCGGGCTGTGGCAAAAATAATGAGAGCAACATCATATGTGCCACTAGGGAAGACAAAATTGAGGACAACAATCTTGGATAAGAACTGTTCCGATATTAATATTCTAATGGAGAAAATGAAAGGTACCTGAGTCATTAGTGGATGTAGCATATTCATGGATGGGTGGACGGGTATTAGGCATTGTCCATTCATCAACATTATGGTCACATATATAGAGCACCCTTATTTCCTTATGGCTATTGGTTGTTCAAGATGTCACAAGGATGCTGATTTTTAGTTTCAAATCCTTAGAGATTCTATTGAGGAGATTGGGCCAAAGAATGTGGTGCAAGTAGTGATAGATGTAGCATATGCATGTAAACCTACAAGGAAACGGATTGAGGCAGTCTACAAGCATATTTGGTGGATTCCTTGTTGCATGCATGGCATGAATAATGCACTCAAGAACATGGAAACAATTAGATGGAGAAAAGATGTGGTTAATGATGCTAGAGATGTGTAGATGTTTATCTGCAACCACCATACTTCACATGCACTCTTTAGGACCTTCTCTAAGGAATTTTTGAAACATGAGGAGACTAGTGTAAATTTTAATGATCAGATTTAATGCACAGAAAAATCAGACAATAACACAGCAGATACCCTGGGAAAACCCTCCTCTTGAGGGAGGAAAACCCAGCAACAAAGATCTCACTTATATATATAAATAGTGGCAACAATTCTCTTTACAATGAGGCCAATTACAAGGCCAATCTTCAGCACCAACACAGGATGCAAATACAGATAATAATCTGCTCCTCTAAATATCTCAATCTGTCCTTGAAGAAAGTTTGCAACCTGCTCTTGAATAAATTCGCACTTGATGAAGTGAATCGAACTTGCTTAAATGAACTTGATTTGGAATAGATGAAAGTGACCTTCTATATATACAAATGTGAGAGAGGTCGTACCTCTTCATATACAAGGTCGGCCATGATACAAATAATATAATTACAAATAATAAATGCAAATTATAAGGAAAGTCGGCCCAAGAGAAATTATATTGTTGCCAAGAGAAGCGCCCATTCTCATTAAATGACACATATAAATAAATAGCCGATAGGCTATATTGATTTATGTCTTCACTCGTGGCTAGAAGGATGAACCCGAAGCTGCCATAACATTAACACTCCCTCTCAGCTAGGGAGAGAACTTCCAGCTGCTCAAGACAAATCACCTCAACATGATGCCCATCACATTGGCTACAATCAGATGTGAAAAGAAGAATATCACCTCAACGTGTTATTAGATATCGCCTCAACACGATATCAACCACAATGGCTACAACCATACTATGGTAAGTACAAGTGTTCATCACTTGCGTGATGTTGTCACCTCAACGTGACTTTCACCATGACTCTCTCAGAGGGTGAAACACAAGTACAGATATGTCATGGAGTCTCACACATGACATCCACCATGACTCACTCAGAGGGTGGAAACAAGGGCTTGCACCTCAAATTCCTCCGCCTCAGAGGAAAATGCATTAACAAGGGCTTGCACCTCAAATTCCTCCGTCTCATAGGAAAATGCATTAACAAGGGCTTGCAATTCCTCAAATCAAAAGTAGAAAAATGCATTAACACTCTCACTGATACTGAGACTTTACTTAGTCAAGGCTGGATTCCACCATACCAAGCTTATCTCGGAAGTACACAAACTTTATCCTGGCGAGAGACTTGGTGAGAATATCTGCCGTCTGCTCATCAGTGTTGATGTACCTCAACTGTACAGCCTTCCTCAGTACCATATCTCTGATATAGTGGTACTTGATCTCAACATACTTGGTTCTGTCATGAAACACAGGATTGACAGAAAGCTTCACACAACTCTGATTATCACAATGAATGATAATAGGCTCCATTGATTGTCCAAACAATCCTGCAAGGAGCTTACGAAGCCATACTGCTTCTCAAGTTGCCATACAAGCTACAATGTACTCTGCCTCTGCTGTACTCAATGCTACAGATGACTGCTTCCTGCTGCACCAGGAAATCATAGCAGAACCCAAACTGACGCAACGTCCAAAGGTGCACTTCTGATCAGCAACACAACCATCTTCTTTAGGTTCAAATTGGCTCCCTCTGAATCTTTAAGTACTTGCATCAATCTTCTGACCTCATCGTCCAAGATTGCCTGCAACGCTTGCCTTAGATAAATGTTTTCCAGTGCACACCTCTAGTACTGAAGAGAGTTCAAGGTAGACCTCCTCAACCTCATAGCAGATCACTCTATTCTGAATAGGTTTGCGGAGCTACCAATATCAAATCTAGATGACAGATCTCAGCAGCTGAAGAGGACTTTCAAGGATTAACACTTGTCCTTGCAACACTGTAACCTTCACTTCTTTTCAGTGTGACACAAAACTCCCTCTTGATCCTTGCTTCAGAGCTTGTAAAGAATACTTCTAGAAGTGAACTCCCTCTAGCCACCAACTCAGCCTCATGGCTGCAAGTTGTGACTTCACGCTTGATCATTTCTTTGGTTGGCATGACTTCCTCACAAGATGCCTGAAAACTCTTCCTCTTTGTGCAATCTCTCATTACCTTCTTGCTTCTCGAACCATCCTGGAAGCATTATAGAGAGATTAATAACAGTTTATGACTATCCAAAGAAATTCCAGGCTAGAATCATACAAGATTTGCAATCCCAAGTTATAGCATGAGCACATAAGAATTTATGAACAACATTAAAGGCATGAATAAAGAAATCAACCTATAAGAGAAATATGAGCAAATTAGCAACAGTTCAGAATGAAGGGATAAAGAAACTTATCTTTATTAAATTCTGATATATCTTTCTTACATCTTTTGATCCTCTTGAGAGTGCTAATCTTAGTACAACAAAAGATGGTCTGCTCAACTCAGATTTTGCAAACACATTATGCAGCCAGCATATTCAACTTAGGGCCAGGCCTCTCAAGGCACCATCGTGGTCCATGCACATAGAGAATGGTATCGATGTGACCATCCAATCATTATGAATTTGCATTTCACTTTTCATCTCAGAGTCACACTCAAAGATCTTCACAACGAAATGTAAAGAATGATTGACATCTTCAAGAGATCTTATGCCAATGATTACTTTTACCAAACACACATGATTCAAGCGAACCATGTTAGACCTGCAGACTAGATTTCAGAAGAATAAACAAAAGGAGTACTTATCTTGATGAAATCAGAATTTCCTTTTAAGTGCTACACTTAAACATGAATACAGTGAACCCCTCGACATGATGCTCGACGAATCAACAGCCCGAGTGCATTCCTCTGCTCTAGTCGGCAGCCAAGGAGATGTGTTCTCCATAGACGTTTCAAGCAGAGATGCACCTCTAATCCTGAAGATATGCACGGGATATCTCAATATATCTGCACACGAAATGGATCTAAAAAAAACGATTTGCTCTGCCCTTAGCAGTGGCATCGCCTCTGAGTAATTTCAATAAGGGTTGATATCATGAGACGCTTCAAGTCTCATATACAGCTCCAATCATCAACCTTCTTGAACTGCCGCGACATCTTGAAAGGGGACCCACCTCAAATATTGAAACATATCAACCACGACAGCTATAGTCACGATTTCATAATACAGAGTAGTCAGCTGCTTCAATAATCAAAGTCATTGGAGTATTGAAGTTGCTCTCGACTTCCTTCTATTTTCTGAATATTTGGCCACCATACACCACGTGCGGACCATGGCAGTATTGAGTGCCACGAACTTCACAGGACACACGGTGGCAACAAGTGCGACAGGGGAAGCAGAGTAAATAGACTCGACATCAACCAGCGTGTGAGTTGGCAGATTCTTCAATACACAGTCTGCTTTATGACCCTGCGATGAAGAGTAGCATTTTATGCGCCCAGGCGAAAACCAGAAATTGAAGAGAGTGCCGCATGAGGCTGCTCCGAAGCTCTTGGCAACAACTTGACTTTAAAGAGAGATCTTCCCGATATAGGACACAGATGCTCAGAGAGCCCCATCCGATACAAGGATTTCAGAGGTTGCGGTAGCAATAAGAGACCTCTGAAGGAGTCCCGGTAAAGTCAATACCTGACGAAAGAGGAAGAACGCGCGACCATACTGCCTTCAGCGTGAATGAACTCTAAATCCCTTCCCAACTTCGTGTGTTGTAATGAAGCTCGGGAATGAGTTGCGATAGAGCTCTCGAGATGCTGGTGCAGCATAGTCGACAAAAGCTCGCATATATTCAAGGGATGACGACTAAATCAGGGACATTCAATCAAGAGTTTCAGTTGTCTTTTAAATGTCAGAACTTCAGTCCATGATCCAAATACAGTAACTCAAAAGCCGTGATTGATCATAAAGCACAAGACTCTTACTCAACACTTCTATTGAACAGAGGGTGTGATGCTTGACAATCGACAATTGCCCAAGTGCTGGAGCGAGTAAGGATGTTCTGGATGAGGCCAACAATATTAAATTCGCCAATGACATTCTCTAGATAGCCTTCAAATTTTCTTATACAATCTCACGCTGGAGATTGTCAACGGACCTTTACCAAGATTGGTTTCCCCGAAATTTCTGAAACAAGACTGATTGAATTTGAAGTTTGCAAAGCGGATCAGATCCTCGGAAGCCCGCTCTGATACCATGTAAATTTTAATGATCAGATTTAATGCACAGAAAAATCAGACAATAACACAGCAGATACCCTGGGAAAACCCTCCTCTTGAGGGAGAAAAACCCAGCAACAAAGATCTCACTTATATATATAAATAGTGGCAACAATTCTCTTTACAATGAGGCCAATTACAAGGCCAATCTTCAGCACCAACACAGGATGCAAATACAGATAATAATCTGCTCCTCTAAATATCTCAATCCGTCCTTGAAGAAAGTTCGCAACCTGCTCTTGAATAAATTCGCACTTGATGAAGTGAATCAAACTTGCTTAAATGAACTTGATTTGGAATAGATGAAAATGACCTTGTATATATACAAATGTGAGAGAGGTCGCACCTCTTCATATACAAGGTCGGCCATGATACAAGTAATCTAATTACAAATAATAAATGCAAATTATAAGGAAAGTCGGCACAAGAGAAATTATATTGTTGCCAAGAGAAGCGCCCATTCTCATTAAATGACACATATAAATAAATAGCCGATAGGCTATATTGATTTATGTCTTCACTTGTGGCTGGAAGGATGAACCCGAAGCTGCCATAACATTAACAACTAGATATGCATCATAATTCATTTTCTTAGAGATAATGCTTGAGTTGCAAGAGGCATTGTCTAATGGTCATGTCAACAAAGTGGAATTGGTGGCCTGATTCTAAGTCAAAGTAGGGGAGGAGGGAGAAGGAGGTGGTGAAAAGTGACACTTTTTGGGCTGATTCAAAAATACATTGTTGCCATCATTACTCCAATTTTCAGAGTTATTAGATACGGGGATGCAAATGCACCTAACCTTGGAGAGGTGTGTGAGTGCATTGACAATATGCTTGGCCAAATGAAAGCTATTGAACAAGAGAAATACCCCACATTAGCTTTCTACAATGAGCACATGCAACCAATCATTCATCATTGATGGGAGAAACTCAACACTCCCTTGCACATGGCTGCCTATTCATTGAGCCTCGAAGTGGTATATGCAAAGGCTAGGAAAAATTACTCCTATATAGGATGTTGAGGTGAAGACAAGGTTCATGATGGCCATTCAAAAGATGTATGATTCTATACAGGCCAACACCATTCATACAAAGTGGAGAAAATTTGCTACTCTTAGGGGATTTAGAAGAGGCTGAGATGGATAGGGAGGCTATGGCACAAGAGGATCCGATTCTATGGTGGACTATGCAAGGGCCTAATTTTTGATTACCACACTAGCCATTTGGCTGCTATCCAAGGTTTCTAGTTCTTCTGTTGTTGAAAGGAATTGGTCTACTTATAGTTTCATCCACTTTGTTAAGAGGAACCGACTTACCTTTAGGAGAGTAATGAAGCTTGTAGGTGTACATAGCACCTTGTGTCTCATTGACTACAACATGTTTAATTACAAGGAGAGTCCAACAGCCCGATGGGATGTAGAGCTAGAGGAGCCATCAAAGGTTGTCAATGTAGCATAGACAGAGTTAGTTGATATTGCTTTGGAGGATCTTTAGCTTGAGGAGTCTATTAGTTCGAATGATGAGGAGCTTGGCATGGACTTTGGGGATGAGTGGTGAATTTAGACATTGGGTCATTTGCCAATTGTATTTGTTTTTAATTTAGCCATCATTTTGAATATAATATAAATATATGGATATTCAACATGGAAAATAGTCCTATATGCTTGTCCCCTATATAACCTTCACTTCGGCATTATTGATTAATGTAGGAGAGAAAGCAAACAATGATTTGATTGTTTAAATGATATCATAATTAATGCTATGCAATTTAGAATGCAAACTAGTATGCAATGAAATTATGATTTCCAATTAATTAATGATGATAGCAATGTGCATATACTTCAAAGGGAATAAACACTAAAATCTAAATACTGCTGTCCTAAAGATAAGATTCAGAAGTCAGTAAGTACAAGATTTGTTTTAATGCCCAAATGAAAGTGTGATCAATTGTTCAATGTATGAACAATATAAATCAACAAATAAGGCTGTCGATGATATAAATCAATATTAAATGACAGAATAAAGAAGGGACAGCAAGATAGATGGCCTTAGAAGGCTGCAACGAAATATATAAATTGATATTCAATGAGTGAGAGTTTATACAATGATGTAGCAATCAAATTTGAGCATGTAAAGGTTGCAACAGGTGTAGGGTAGCATGTAAATGAGCCTTAGGAGGCTGGAAATAACCTGCAAAGTGATCAAAGATGTATATAAATAAATTTCCAGAACAGGGGACAGTGAAATAACAAGAGTCTTAAGACCTTGGAAGGTCTGATTTTGAAATGATAAGGCTGGAAATATAAGATTCTAGCAAACAGGATGATTAGCGACCTTCAAAATGGTAATAGGGGCTAGAAGTGCAGATTTCCAGCAAGAAGGAGAAAGAACAGAGTCCCCAGATTGACAATGCAGACATTTAGAAAGATCTGAAATGAACCGGAGGAGCTTGAAAACCCTCAAGAACCTGGGTCAAACAAGAAAGAAGAACAAAACACACAAATAAACACACAGACACAAAAAAACAGAACATAAACTAATCTTAACACAAAAATCTAATCTAAATACTAACAAATTACAAATCTAACTTTGAATTTGAAGACATACACACCCTTATCCACATGTCTACAGATACAAAGTCGATTCAACTAAAATTGAAGAAGAAAATTGTGAATGATGTAGTGTCACGTTTCACCTACAACCAGTTGCTTCTCTGGGTTGAATAAGGGCAGAACCTCTAGAGAGGGACAAGCTAGGTTGAAGAAAGGCTTGTTGAAGTTTGTAGGGAAAATGAGGCAGGTTGGAGATGGCCTAAATGGTGGAAAAGTTGCAGAGCTGGAGCTTGAAATTGGTTTGAGGATGAGAGTACTTAGCAAATGAAATGAAAAAGGGGTTTAAGAGGTGTGGGGGCTGGATGAGGAGGCATTACAAGGTGAGCTGGGAAGCTGATGACACAATTCTCTTTCTCTCTCTTTTTTTGTTTGTCCAAATTGCAAAAAACTGTTGGTTTCAGCAGATGAGTGGTTTTGAAATTGCCATGCCGGAAAACAAAATCATTAGGGTGATTGCAAAAGTTGCTATGGCAGTTTTGAAGTCGTCATGTGTTTTCACTACTGCCACCTATTAAAAGTAGTGGTTTTTCCAATAGATGGTGAAAACAGTAAATTTCAAGCATGGAAAGAACATAGACATGCAAGCTAAGGCATAGGGGTTCTAAGGACATGCTAAGGATGACTAGAAAGATGACCTAGGTGGCAAACTAAGGGATGGATAAGTGACTGGTCTAGGGGCATAGCAAACTAAGCGGTGGATAGGTGACTGGTCTAACTTGAATATGCTACAAAGTGCTTTTCATGGAATTCGCAACATCATTGGATGGAAATGTTGACCTAATGCATAGAAAGAACAAGGACATGCAAGCTAAGGCACAAGGGATCTAAGGCATGTTGTGGTTGACCAAGAAGATGACCTAGGTGCATAACAAACTAAGGGGTGGATAATTAACCAATCTAACTTAGATGCACTATAAAGCACTTTTCATGGAATTTGCAACATCATTGGATGGAAATGTTTACCTGATGCAAAAGGTGCAAAAATGGGTCCTTGTAGTCTTCCTTTGGTCCTGATGTTTCCCCTAGTTTGGTCATAGCTTCTTGTTACAGTTAGGTTGGAAGAACCACTTGGGATTTGCATTTCATTCATGCTCAATTTTTAGTATGCGAAAATTAGTTGTGATGGTTTGGAGCAATTTCTTTCTATGCTTTAGTTGATTTAAGCCTTGGTATTGTTTCTTTGAGATAATTTGAAGTTGCCAAGTGTTTCAATCTTAGGGGCCTTGTGTTTTTTAGCCTTGTGGGATCTTGTCAGGTTTTGTCGTCTCAAGGTGCCCTTTCTTTGGTAGTGGTTTGTTTCATTAGATGTGAAGCTAGGGTGAAGCGGAATTTATAAATCACCAAATCAAGATGTTTTTTTGCACCAAGGTTGGCCACCCTTGGGCCTGTTATGAAATAACTTGCACAAAAGAGGAAGGTAATATGAAATATGCTACAAATACTTGATAATAATATGCCACTTCGAGGGGGCAACCTCCCAATCCACTTCGAGGGGTATACCTTTAATAGTCTTCACCAATAACTCAATACTCCACATGATGATAATAGCTAACCTCTATCTCCTATATATACCATACTTATTTCAAGGATATCACTCAGATCAACTTAGATAACAACGTATAGGCCCTAGGCTGACCTAAATAACTAAATCACATTATAATAATGATAATATGATTTATTTAAGAGTTAAGGTAGCTACAAGCCAACTACTCATAATCCAATACACACTATAGGGTTAGGGGCATAGCATTCCCCCCCTCTTTACAAATGCATTGTCCTCCATGCTAACTTTTTCTTCATCTTCTTTTTCTGCTTCTGCTTCCTTCTTGTTCTTGTTCTTCTTGTTCTTGTTCTTTTTCTTTCTCTTATTGTTGTTCTTCTACTTGTTTTTTTTTGGCTGCTTTTTGCTGTGAAAAAGTTCCAGAAAAATAATTTTACAATAAATCACACAAATAAAGTCCAAATACTTTGAAAATTTAATTTTGACTTACCAAGGCCTAGATCACAATTAGCCAAAAAATAATCCAAGAAATTAGCTTATTTTCAGCCTTGAGAGTAAATTTATTGGAAACCCTAATTCTGCACTAAATCACTTATATTTGCTCCAATTCTTTTGAAATTCAAACTGTGGATGCTTCAATAAATTCTTGAAAAACCCTTTAAAAATCAGGAAAAAATCGCCTAGATCTAAGAGATATGTTCTTCCAAAAAAAATTTAGTAGAAACCCTAATTCTATTACAAATCGCTTAATTTGGCTTCAATTTCTTTGAAATTTTATTGTAGATACCCTATATATTATTGAAAAACCCTTTAAAAATCAAGAAAAAAGTCATCTAGATTTGAGAGATATGTTCTACCCAATAAAAACACTAATTGTGCAATAAATCACTTAATTTGGCTCCAATTTCTCTGAAATTTTTACTATAGATGCCTTAATAGATGCTTGAAAAACCTTCCAAAAATAAAATAAAAATTCACAAAAATATGAGAGATATGCGCTTCACAAAAGGACTTCCAAAATTGAAAATGTGATTTGTGTTCACGGTGCCAAGATTATGCTTTGATACCATTTGTTATGAAATAACCTATACAAAAGTGGAAGAGAATATGAAATATGCTGCAAATACTTGATAACAATATGCCACTTCAAGGGGGATACCTCCAATAGTCTTCACCAAGAACTCAATACTCCACATGATGATAATAATTAACCTATACCTCCTATATATACCATACTTATGCCAAGGATATCACTTAGGCTGACTTAGATAACAACATATAGGTCGTAAGTCAACCTAAATTACTAAATAACAATATAATAACGATAATATGATTTAATTAATAGTTAAGGTAACCACAAGCCGACTACTCATAATCCAATACACACTATAGGGTTAGGGGCATAGCAAGGTCTTTGTTTGTTTTGGTCAAGAATTAGTCTCGAAAGGGTTTTAAATCTGGTTTTTTAATGATAACTAACATTAGAGTTCCTGTGCTTACAAGTTTGGGAGGTCCAATTAAAGGTAAAACTGAAATAGTGCTAGGTTCTAGTTTAGTTGGCTTTGGGTCTAGTGTTGCTTTACCCCAAAGAGTGCTTAATCTTATCATTTTCATGCTCTAAGGGATTTTGGGCCTGAAGGGATATTAATGTGTGGTTAATTTTGGGTTTCACATCTAGTTTGTTATGACTTTGGGAACCAAGTGTTTTAGTGAGAAGGTGGACTTGTTATTTCAAATCTAGGAGTAGATTTGCACCCCCAATCAAGATTTATGGTGTCCATTTGCTTTGAGGAACTTTCTGGGCCCAAAGTTTTATGATATTGGGTTTGTTCCCATTGTGGTATTTGTAATGACTATGGGTTTAGGTCTAGATGTTCTTCGCATCACTTTAGTGCAAATTTTATGCCTTTGTTGCTCTAGATTGATAAGGGATGCAAAGTTTTATGCAACTAGGTTAATTCCTAATTTGGGTCCAATTTCTACTAAGGTATCTTTGGGATGTTTTATGGGGCTTGTGGTAGCATTGATGGATGCAATAATTATTGATTTCTAGCCTTCTAGGTAACTTCAATCTTATGGCTTCTAGGTGGCAACTCCAAGTTAATATCCAAATATTTGAGGATTGATCTAGTGGGCCCACCATGTTTTCAACAAATTATGCAAGCAATCAACAAGTTTCAAATGGTTTCTAGGGATTGTGCCATGTGGCAAATTTGGTGATTCATCAATAGTTTGAAAGGTGCCAAAGGGATGCATTTATGCATTCATGGTAGATCATGTGCCATTTGCTTACCTTATGGGTGATCTCGACCATTGTTTCCCTCAAGTGTTTATACTATTCATGTTATTTCTCTAAGAAGCCTCGGGAGTTTTTCTTTTCTTTGTGTCTTCACCCATGGGTGCCAATTGCATGTAGTAAATTTGAGAGCCAATTTCATGGATCAACTAGGGATTAATGTCGAATGGTGCTCTTGCTATTAGAGGAAGTGTCTTCAAATCAATGCTAAGGGATAATAGGGAATTGTAGCCTAAATTATGTAGGCCATGCCATGATTTGGTTGATCTTAGGAAGGCATGCACATTGTGATATTTGAATCTACTCACCACTAAAGTGAATGAGGTGGACCCAGAACGACACATGCACTGTGCCCTAGTTGATGGTGTGGATTGGATCACTCCTCTTCCAGAAAAGTGAGCTAAGTAGTGGAGAATCCAATTGATTACTCTCTTCACGTGGAAGGAGAGACTCATGGATAGTAGTGGTATGGTCATGTGGAATGGTGGTCACACCAATGGGTTCATTCACCTCATGAGGATGGAGTACATGGTGATGGACTATGGTTTTGATTTGTAGAGTTGGAGGTGAAACGATGGGTGTGTTTGGTTGTTTTCTAGTGAATTTTTGTAGAGGAGTTTTAATCCTAATGTGGAAAGGAGGATCATTGGCTCTAATCCTATTGAGTTTGTTGCTGCTTTAGAGATGAAAGGTGATGAGCCTTTGTTCCTCAAGCTCGATTAATTCTTGCAAGGGAGTGATTTCTCTTATGCAAAATTCTTCCATCACATATCTCCCCTTGTTTTCTTTGTGATTTTGTCTTATGATTTCTGTTTGATTGTTGATTTCCTCCTCTATTGGGGTTTCTTGAATTGGTAGGTTTATCCTAATGTTGTCCACAACCACCTCCATCCAGTCTTCCTTGATCCTTGGACACATTTGGCATGAAAGGCCAAGTGAGATAGGAAACTTAAAATAGAGAGAGTTTTGGCACGTTTATGTGATTGCTTGCTTTGTTTGAGTAGTTATGCTTGCTTGGTTGATGGTTGGTATAATTTTTGTTGGATGCCTTGTGATGATATTGAGGTTTAATTTTTGTTGGATGCCTTGTGATGATGTTGCAGCAGATTTGGAAGCTGATTTTATGGGGCAACTTGACATTAATGAGTAATGGTACCCCTGTTGTTAGAGGAAGTGTGTGCAAATGAATGCCAAGGGATATTGGGGGATTGCAGTCTGAGTTAGAGAGGTCATACCATTATTTGGCCAATCCCAGAAAGCAATGGGTACATCTTGGAAATAGATGCTCTACCAAGTGAAGTTTGAGAAACTCAAGTCATTTCCCTAGGAGTGCAAGCAATAACCAAACTGATGTGGTATGATAGGATGATCAAATTGATGGATTTCTCAGATTTCTTGGTTGCCACAGTCATTTATCGTGGTATGGGCAGGGTGACAACTCTTTTGATTCACCATTCTGAGGGCCACATTGGGATTAAGTATGATTGAAATGAGTTGTAGGTCAGGGAACCCCACACTTGAAATATATGACAGGAGGACAAGTGTCATTCAACTGTTGAATGAACATAGCTTTCTTTGCTATAAATGTTAGTTCCCTGCTTTAATTATGGGTTTTCTGACCCTTTTTCTTTTTGGCCTCTTGGCTTAGGGCTGATCTTCTGGCTTCTTTTGCAATTGGGTGTCTCTTGTATGGACTATGGTGTCAAATGCTGCTTATTTTAGTTTGGCAGTGTATAGAGTTTGTTGTTTGTAAAACTGTGAAGGGTTTGTAATTGGGAAACTTCTCAATAGAAAGTTCCCCATGGTTAACACTACATCTCTGGGAGTTGACTGTCTTAGCACTAATAGGATTACATTTGCTGATCTCTTGTTAGGTCTAGATTAGTCTTTATTATTAGGAGCACGTCCCTTACAAATGGATATCTAGTAACTGAATATAAAAACATTTTTAGACTAATATGAGGGATATAATGGATCGATTCACTGATGACTAGTAATTTATTCATATCTGATGTCTCTTTCATTTTTGGGTATCGTTCAAAGTCAAAACTCAGCTAGTTTGGTGAGATTTCTATGGCATGTTCTTGTTCACTAGCCTCAATTAAAGTGAAGACAACTATTTTCAGCTAGAGTTGATTGGATACCTGGTTGAATGCTGTCTAGGACAAATCTGCAGCTAGATGAAATTTATTCTTGGGTAGATTCCAATAAGGTGGGACTTGAAAAGTTCCGGCATTTCCCTGAACAGCCTGTTAGCCTTTGACTTTGTCACCAATGATGAAAATGGTAAAATATTTAAACATCTTTAGTTGTAGATTAGGTTTAGGTGTTATCTTCAGTCATAGATTAGGTTTAGATGTTCTTTTTAGAATGCAAGTGCTCTTGGGAGATTGTATTTGATATCCATAGATAGCCATCCCAGAGAATATCACTAGAGTTGAACCTTGCTTCCTTTGAGTGTTCTATCTGCTGTTTGGAGATCCTGGGTCTACAAGTCTAGTAAGCTACTGTGAAGGATAATTAGTGACAAATGATAGGGTTATAATTGTGAAAGGGTGTAGCTAAGCTGTGTGACCTTGTTCCTTCAAATTTCTCTTTAATCGTCCTATTGGATCTCAAGGAAGGCCCCCTTGGATTTGCAGAGCCAGAAGCTCGTCAAGGACCCAGATGCATCTGTATCTTGATCATGAACCTTGTCTGATGCACTGATTTGACATTCCTTGGGAATTGCGCATTGATGATCTAGAGTCATAGGGGGATTAGCCTGGAGCACCAACACTAAGGACACATTCAATTCTCATGAGTTCCATACATGGTCCATTTTTTCTGGATTCTTTGCTATTTATTCCTTAGGAAGTCAAAAATTTATTATCTAGATTGAGAGGTTCAAGGTTTCTAAATTTTTGGATTAAATGCTATTGACATTCATTTGATGTCTGTGTGCAGAGGTAACTTTGGTTGTCTTCTTCATTAACAGGTAACTTTATTTACTCGTGGCAAAGCCCCAATCACACAACAACTTGAAGAGGAGTCAGATCAAGAGTATGCCGAATTTTCTTCAAAAGTACGTGTGTGAATTTGGTTGCTTTGTGCCTCTTTTTTTTTTTGGTGGATCAGAGATGATTGTATTGATAGAATAATGATAGAATTTCATAAAAGAAGATTTGCATTTTATCTCTCTAAAGAACACTACTCTATTAGTATTAGATGTTCATAAATAAATATTAGTCTAGTTGAATCCACCTCAAGCACATTGAGTGTGTGCTCTATCTCTGTTTAGGTGTTGCACATTAAAGGAGACCGTCGGGACTTTGAATTTGTGAAGACCAAGCTTTCAGGGTCTGGTTTTGAGGTTGTTTATGATATAAATGGTAAGTGCTTCCACTAATTAGGTTGTGATTGTTTCTTTAGATTATTATCTGTTCCTTAATGCTATCTTCGTGTGAAGTTTTGCATGCTAATTTATTTATGTCAACCTAGTTAATTGTATGTGGAACCTAAGGTAACATCAAACCAGGTGGAGCATGAAGTGCATTACCCACTATTATATATAAGCTTTTTTATCAAGTTGGTAGTCATTAGTTAAACATTTTGTTATTGTCTTCTGAGATTATTCAAAGATTGATTTATAATTTGCTCCGAGAACTTAACATCGTTTTTGCTGTTGATTTTATGAAAGAGTTCTGGTAATGACCATTCTCTTAACGCTGCCATAAAAGCAGAACAATCTTTTGTTGATGACCAGCACAACAAAAAGTGTCTGAAATAGAAATTTGACTTTTCCATTAACACTAGTTTGGCAGTTTCTGGTCCTGACTATCTGACATAGATTGTATTGAGGAACAGGTTCCTCTAAAGAAGTATTGTTTGGGATTTTCATTGAACAGGAAGAGAGGCAGTTGAAGTTGAACCTATCTTGGATGCTTTGCCAAACCTTGAGCAGTATGTACATTTTTCCATGTTTCAAGTTTAGAGATCTTCTTTCTGTATGCAGCCAGTATATCATTACATGATGTCTCATTACCCAATATCCTTCACTGCAGGTACATTTATTGCTCTTCTGCTGGAGTTTATCTCAAATCTGATATGCTCCCACATTTTGAGGTGATTCATGAAGTAGACATATCCTTCCAACTTTTGTAAAACAAAGGTTTCAAAATAAATCATCATTATGTGTCTTAAGAGCAATAGGATTTGTAAGAAACAAACTTCAGGAAAAGTTGCATAAATGCAATATTCATCTTATTAATTCTTAAAAACTAATCTTGTATTTATACAATTTTTCCTGGGGCCTTTTTCTTATCTACATTATGGATTGCAGAAGTTTGATGTCTCTGACAGCAATAGAATCATTGCCACTTTTCAAATGTCCCCTACAGATTGATGCAGTTGACCCTAAAAGCAGACACAAGGGAAAGCTTGATACAGAGAATTTGTTTTCCAAAAGAGGCATCAATTGGACATCTTTACGGCCAGTTTACATTTATGGACCACTCAATTATAATCCTGTTGAGGAATGGTTCTTCCACCGCCTAAAGGCTGGGCGGCCAATCCCAGTTCCAAACTCTGGTCTTCAAATTACTCAACTTGGCCATGTTAAGGTCTGCAATTGTTGACCATCACCCTTTTGTTTCTTTAAGCATATATCTGAATAAATTCAGTAGTCTACATTGAGTGACATATGCTTTTATTGTTAAATATATCATTGTTTTGTTTCTTTGCCTTAGGATTTAGCCAGAGCTTTCTTGATGGTTCTTGGGAATGAGAAAGCTAGTAAGCAAGTCTACAATATTTCTGGATCTAAATATGTCACATTTGATGGTTTAGCCAAAGCGTGTGCAAAGGTAACTAATGGCGTGTTTCATTAATTTCATCCATTAAGTTTCAAGTTGGCACCATTTGTTTGAGAATCTATGCTTAGTTTTGGCATTTTTGTGTGGTTGTTCCTTTCTTCAGGCTGCTGGTTTTCCTGAACCTGAGATCATCCATTTCAACCCAAAGGAATTTGATTTTGGAAAGAAAAAGTCTTTCCCTCTTCGAGATCAGGTGAGTTTATAGTTCAATTACTTAAAACATAAAACACAATTGGCTTGTCAATAATGAGTCAATCCTACATTGGTAAGAATTGTGAAACATGGTTGACTTCTAAGGCCCTATATGTGCTCCAAATGCTTTGACAATGGGAAAAGAGCTTTTAGAAGATGAAATGCTTGTGTGCTAAGTGGATCTCCTTACCTGAGAAAAAATGTGGGGATCAAATCCCACAAGCTTAAATCCAAATTCAACAGATTAAATTTTAACATTTGTGGACTAAATAACCAATGTTTCTTGGCTTTCTGATTTGCAAGCTCAGTATAATGGACTAATGCCAATCTCAGTATTTATGGACTAATATAAGCATTCATGTGTAGCATTTCTTTGCATCCATAGAGAAAGCTCAAAGAGATCTTGGTTGGAAGCCAGAGTTTGGCCTCGTGGAAGGTCTTGCTGATTCCTACAATCTAGATTTTGGGAGAGGCAAATTCCGAAAGGAGCCTGACTTTTCAGCAGATGATATGATTCTAAATAAGACTCTTGTACTGCAAAGTTAGTCAGTTTGTAGTTAAAGCAAGGGATAGAGTAGGAATAATTCTATTCATAGCTTCATTGTTAACCACAAGAGAAATAGCCAAGAGAGATGATTTTTGAATGTCAGTGTACCAATGATCAGATTTTCCAAGGCTTATATCAGAATGATATTCATATTTTAAAAGGGCATACACATTTATCTCATAGTAGTGAATCAAATGAGGTTCCCTACAATAAATTTTACTTGCTTGATAAATCACCTTCCTCCTTTTAATGAATTCTGTTTAAGTTTCAATTGTTGTGGATGTTATTTCAGCTTCTTTTTGTCTCTAGGAAACATGATTGATTGATATATCTTGACACAGTTACAGATAAAGGTCTAAAGCATCGTTCTCCCTTGAAAAATAGTTCAGGTCATCATAAATTGAGGATGTTGTGGGTGAGAGGATCGCTAAGATTCTAACATCTTAGTTTGAACTTACAAATTTTAAATTAACTGCAGAGTTCAATGCAATAGGTTGTTTCTGTTCTGGGTATTGTGATTTCATCATGTTTTATCTCATAGAAATTTCCTTGATTTTCCTCTAATGTAATTTATTTTGTTTTCTTTCCAACAAAAGTTGGGAGTCTTGGGTTCTCAAGTTGAAGTATATCCCTCTTAGTGTTTTGTATGCATACGCTTTGTGTCTTGTCTTGCCCTATTGTAATACCGCTTTTCTTTGAGGACATTCTAGGATGTCTTAGCATTAAAAACTGACATTTAGTTTGCACTTTGGGAAAATTTCTTTTAAGTATGGTCCATAACTAGATGTGCTCTTTTCTTCTAATGGTATTAATTAGTTTGATAACTTATTATGGTGGCCAAATCTCATTTGAGCGATCATTCACCATTTGGGCTAGATATGCTTTGCAGCTGTGTGGTGCAAAGTTCAATAACGTCTATAATAACCAAAGGCCTTTTTAAAAATTTGTGTTGTGTGTCTTAGCATTTGTCAATGCTATTGTCAAATGATGTTGTCAATTTATGTGGAAATATTACTGGTTCTATCTTGGTACCAGGTATTCCTATCACTTTATCTTTCAAAGTAGGGATATCTTAATGTGATAGTTTGGTTGTAGTTGCCTAGTCTTCCTATCACACTTTGGTCTTTTTTGGACCAAATTGTTAAAATTCTTTGGCCATCTCATTTGTCATGATCGTAATAATTTTATTCAGACCAAACTAAAGACTTAAAAAGAGTTAGTGGAATTCAAGTGCGGAGCCTTCGCCCTTCCTAGAAAGTGTTTTATATTAATTTTCCTCACATGTTTTCATTGTCAATCTTCCAACTACAAGATCACAAACCATCACTGCAGAACTTACAAAGGCAAGGATGGATGAGGAAAGGAAAAAGTGTACAACAATTCACACACTGCTTGAATCCCATATCAGCGCACACAAAAACACAAAAAGTGATGTGAATGCTCTATACTATATTTTTTTTTACAGTGGTCAAATTTGACCAAAAATCTTAAAGGCCAGATAGAGAAATTGAACAACAAATTCTCCAGGTGGCCACCACATATGGTGCTGTACAAGATACAGATGGCACAATTGGAGACCCTAATATGTTCAACTACAGTAAGTGCAAGATCAATGTGAACAAATCAAGGGTCAGTTCAAGAAATTAAGAGTAGTGGTGAGTCTACAGTTATCTCACATAACTGGTCTCATCCACAATGCACAAAAGGTGGCACAATAGATTTAGATCGCTGCCATCATACGAGAAGTAGAATTTTTTTTTGACACGGGTCAATGCCCAGATTTATCTCTTGCAACAAGCCAAACTTCAATGGGATAGAACCCTCCCATAGCTAAAGGAGATGTACAAGCACATCTTTCCAACCAAGTAGTTCAAATTACATGTTTTGAGGACAAGATATAGTTTTGAAAGGGGGGATGATGTTGGCAAGATAAGCAATAGAGCAAGGATCCAAAACAACAACACATCCTACCACAAACCACCACAAAAGGGATGCAAAGCTCAAGGTGAAAGATTCCTTCCTCAATCTGATCTGAATTTTCTGATTTTGGTTTTTCTTGAAGTCTTTGACCAGCATATAGAATGAGTTTGGTTTTGTTTTGTGTTTTGTGTTTTTTCTGATTTTTTTGTGTTTTCTGAGTTTTATGCGAGTTACAGAACATGTACAATGCTGATAAAGGAAAAATAACACAACATACAATGATTTTATTAACTAAAAGATTGAAATTACATAGATAAGGTCCAACTGCAACATACCCATTCATCCAAAGGCCATGAAATGACTTTTTACATCTGCAAAAGAAATCTCAAGTCTGATATAACCCTATAACAGCAATTTTGAACTTACCCAGCTCTAAAAATGACTACCCAATTTGTTTCCAAGCATGAGCGGAGTTGAGCCACTGCTGTATGTAAATTCTCAGCTTCAAATCTTCAAAATCTTCACTTAACACTTAAGGTTTGAAGCCCAAATGCCAAACAAAGATGCAACTGCCTGTGCAACTACTGAAAGATGGTAGAAATGTCCTCTAAAAGGACTGATCTACAATCTGATGCGAATTTCTATCCTCAAAATGGACTAATCTGCAGTTATAACCCCAAATAATGCTGCCAACTCCACACTGAAGCTGGATAATGTTGAATCCTGTCACCAAGAGAAATGGGTTTTCGTCCAAATCTCCAAATTCTCCCAGAAGTTTGCGTTCCTGGAAGCTCCAAGCTCTTCAAACCCTCAAGTTTGCTGTTGCTCTCAAATTGAAGTCATAAGAATGAATCCAAAATAGACAAAAATGCCTCTTTATCTTCTCCAAGAGTGGTCAACCCTTTTTGGGGTTACTATTTGGCCTAAAAATTCATAAAATAACATTGAGGGTCTAATTTTACATTGTGAACTTGGCCCCTTTTTTAAAACAACTTAAGTTCTAGGATGGGGGTGCACTTTTCACTATTCACTTTCTAATTTGTTGTTACTATTCACCTTTCACTATTCCATTAAAGCCGATTTTATTATTTCCAATTTATCCCTAGCTTAATCAGCTGAACTCGACTCTGAAAGGCTCGAATAGCTCCCGACAAGGTTCCACAACCTCGAAATGGGTCCCCTATCCATACTGTTGACCTACGAGAACCCTCGTAATAGGTCAACCTCTGCATTGGATTTGAACGCCTAAGGGAGGGACATTACAGTCCTCCCTTCCTGGGATTGCTTGCCCCCAAGCAATTGCAAAGCTGGATGTTGAAGTATTATCTCTCCTTCCCACGTGGCATCCTCCAACGGCAAGTCCTTCCATCGCACCAAATATTCTTTGATAACTCTATTCCTCAACCTCCTCTCCCTCATATCGAGAATCTCTGCAGGAATCAGTATCAACCGGCCCTCCTCATCCAAGGGAGGAAAATTTGGTGATGAAGTAACATGCTGCCCCAAAGCTTTCTTCAAACAAGACACATGAAAAACATTATGTATCTTGCTCTCTGAGGGTAACTCAAGCTTGTAAGCAACCTCCCCAATCCTCCGGAGAACTCTGTATGGTCCATAAATTCTAGGCTTGAGTTTTTCAGCCCCACTTCTCTTGAGTGTACTCTGCTTGTAGGGTTGTAGACGCAAAAAAACCATATCACCAACCTCAAAGGTCCTCTCAATCCTGTGTCGATCAGCATAAAGCTTCTGCTGATTTTGTGCCTGTTGAATGTTATCCTTAAGTGTCTTAAGGATATCCTGATTGTCCTGAAGCCACTCTCAAGCTCTAGGCACTTTGCTATCACCTAGCGCCAAATCCACAAATGATAAAGCATCATAGCTATACAAAGCTCGAAAGGGAGTCATGCCAATAGACATATGATGCGTAGTATTATAGCAATACTCGCTTAAATATAACCAAAGCACCCATGCTCTTTGCTGACCCAAAACATAATTACGCAAATATCCCTCCACCCACTTGTTGACGATCTCTGCCCGCCCATTAGTCTAAGGGTGGTAACTGGTGCTGGGGGTCAACTTTGTACCTGTAAGTCAAAATAGCTCATGCCAAAATATACTCATGAATCTACTATCCCGACCACTACAATGGTCTTGGGGAGTCCATGGAGATGAAATACCTCACGGAAGAATAACTCTGCCACTTGTGAAGTAGTAAAATCGGCTGCGATAGGGAAAAAATGTGCATACTTCGTCAATCTATCAACAACCACATAAATATAGTCCTTTCCCTGAACTCTTGGAAGACCAGTAATAAAATCCATCGATATACCTTCCCACTTTTGCTCTGGAATAGGCAATGGTTGCAGAAGTCCAACTAGGAAAGTATGCTTTGACTTGTTCTGTTGAGAAGTCATACACTCACGAACATAGCGTAGGACATCATCCTTGAGACCCTTCCATGAGAATCTCTCACGCACCTGTTTGTATGTCTTGAAGTACCTTGGATGTCCTACTAGTGGTGTATCATGGATGGCATGTAGAATTTTTTCCTTAAGCTTTGATCCAGGAACTAAATAGATTGTCCTTGTAGTGTATCACATCATCAATCGCAGTATACCTGTCATCCTGGACTCGTCCATCCAAAATCTCACATGCGAACTGGTTTTTGGAATACTCAACCAAAAGTTGAGACTTCCAATCAACTAAAATCTCACTCATGGAACAAAGGGCAACAACTGAAGGCCTCCTGGAAAGTGCATCAACAACAACATTTTTCTTTCCCTTGACAAACTCGGTTTCAAAATCATATGCCTAAATCTTGGTAATCCACTTTTGTTGGCGCTCATTAAGTTCTTTATGTTCCAAGAAGTATTCCAGACTATTGTGGTCAATTCTCACCACAAACTTCCCATCCACCAAATATTGTACTCCACCTGGATCCCATGAACAAACTGGAAGTCCTTCCATCTCAACACCAATGGAATTTCGCTGTGCCACTCTGATATAGACCCCTATATGCCCAAAATGAAGGAACTTATCATAGTTCCAAAGAAGAGATGCTCCACATATGTCACTACCAAGATCCCAAATCTTTGCACCGTCACATTCATCCATCATGTAACACCTCATTATGTTGTTGCTATAAACCAAGACATTATCGACTCAACTGAGAACTTTACTCCACATGAGGCCACAAGGTACTACCAACAATCAATGTTGTTAGGAATTCATCAATGAGCCAATCTTCAGCAAGGAAAGTGTGATGAATACTTCTCCAAGACCTCCAGACAGCTACTGCAACTTTACCTATATCTCCACAAGTTAGAGTGCCTTCATTAAATGATGCCAAGTAAATATTTTGTTTAGGCATGCACCAAATGAAGTCCCTTACATGCCGATCTTCATAGCCCACTGTCAAATCTAAGAAGACTAAGTCACCAATCAATAAGTACATCGCTGTCCTGTCATATGAAAGTGTTGACAAGTCCACGAATGAATAGTAGATGCTTTCCTTTTGCATCATAGACAAACCTTTAGTGGCTGGTCCACTATGAACGCCACCCAATATCTCATCAACTCTAGTTAGGAAAGGATCAACTTCACACCTAACCATCCCTACTTGAATGTTCTCAATGCAAGGTTTCAATTTTGACTCATGATATGAAAGATAATTGCTGATCAAACTCAGAAAATCAGATTTATGCTTATACTTCTTCAATATATCTTCGCTATCCTCTTTTTCCCTTGGAAGAAATAAAGACCTAATGGAAGATTCTCTTTGTTTCCTTGCATCATCTAGCTGATTGCAACGTTCTTTGACTCTTTGGAGGCGCTGTCTTGCTTGGGCAGCAAGCATCTTTGCTTGGGTAGCTCTATGTAACCAATCTTCAGTCAACCTTTGACAATGCTCTATATCTGCTGCCCCAAAGTACGCAAAATCTGATTTATAATGGGTTGTATCATTCACATCATCATGACCCATGCTTGCACCATGCGTACCCTCAAATGTAGAATGCAAATCATTGTTCTCTTCTTGACCAAAAGCTGCTATATCTTGAGGAAGAGGAGTTATGTCATTGCTGTTATAGAATTCAGAATCATTGTCATACCTTGATATCAAATCTTCAATTGTTACGAGCTTCTTTTCTTTGTAAACCTCATACTCAACCTTTGTATCTTGATTATCAATGCTTATGGTATCCTCTATATTGACTAATCCATGTGTCCAATGTGCAACCTCATGCTTCTCTCCCCTTGCTATTACGAAATCAGATTGCAAGCAATCAATGTCTCCAATGTCGATCATATGTTCATCAACCCATACCTGGTTGTCCTCGATGCAATGCTCATGTGTTGATAGTGGACTACTAATTGCATTCAAGAAATCAAAATTATGGTCTCCTACAGTGTCTATTATCTTTAACAAGCTCTAACCTCTGACACTGAGAGTCATATATTGCCTTACCATTCCAAATCTACATTACCAGTGTGCTCTTTGCCTCCATCCACAACCATGGTGAAATCATCATGACAAACCAAACATTATCATATTGTAGAACTTTATGGTTAGACAATTTTTTAGTCCCTACAATCAACTCTCTGAAGTAAAATGCTTCATATGACTTCAACAAGCGATCCTCCAATGTGAGCATATGAATGGGACAAGTGAAATTAATCTCACAAAGTGACCACACATTATTACAAAATGATTTCTTACCCATGAGTTGTAGAGTTGTCTCATGCAATGGAATATAGGTGGAATCCACAATATACATCTCATGTGTAACAGTCTCAACTTGAGTACCATCATAGGAAGACTCAACAATATCATTACCTTCAAGTGAAATGGATGCTACCTTATGATTAGAACTGCTGTTGCAAAAATCAAAATAGGTGTCATACCCTGGTGTCATGTTTTCAACATCTCTAATGGGCTGATCCATGATTGTAACCACTTCCACTTTGTGATCAACATGTTGACTCAATGGTGTGATATGAATCTCCACTTGATCCAAAGTTATTTCTTCTTTAGGACTCCCACTTGATGACTGATTTTCGCATTCATTGTGATCACTTGTAGGCTGCCAACTACAAACAAGTGATTCTTCTACCATTCCTTGTTCTTGCACATTAAGCTCTTCACTTTTCCCAATGGTTTCTCTCCTATCTTTTGACATTTATTTCCTTTTTTGCTGCTGATATGGACTTGAAAACATCAAGTCATCTTCATCCTCATCCGGTATACCCAAGAATTGTGTGAAAGAAAACATGTCTTGTATCTTTTGAGGAAGAAAGCGATACTTGTCATAGCTGGCCATAATTGCTTTATTTGTTGGTGAAACATGAGGACTCTTGTTCTAATAGATGGAGATGATCCACTAGAGTGCCCAAATTTCCTTGAAATTGTATCATTCAATCGCTGCAATTGACGATTGATCTTATGTTGTGACTGTTCTAACTCTTTCCACACCTGTGTATCCTTAAGCAACTTTTCCATGATGACTCGTCATGCTACCCAACTGAAAACTAAACCAAACAGAAGTACATACAACTTGGAATGCACCCAACAAGCTGGTAAGATCCAAGCTTTGATACCACTGAAAGATTCCTTCCTCAATCTGATATGAATTTTCTGATTTTGGTTTTTCTTGAAGTCTTTGACCAACATGTAGAATGAGTTTGGTTTTGTTTGTGTTTTGTGTTTTTTCCCATTTTTTTGTGTTTTCTGAGTTTTATGCGAATTACAGAACATGTACAATGCTGATAAAGGAAAAATAACACAACATACAATGATTCTATTAACTAAAAGACTAAAATTACATAGATAAGGTCCAACTGCAACATACCCATTCATCCAAAGGCCATGAAATGACTTTTTACAAGGCTGCAAAAGAAATCTTAGGTTTGATATAACCCTGTAACAGAAATTTCGAACTCACTCGGCTCTAAAAACGACTATCCAATTTGTTTCCAAGTATGAGCGGAGTTGAGCCACTGCTGTATGTAAATTCTCAGCTTCAAATCTTCAAAATCTTCACTTAACACTTAGGGTTTGAAGCCCAAATGCCAAACAAAGATGCAACTGTTGAAAGATGGTAGAAATGCCATCTAAAAGGACTGATCTGCAATCTTATGCGAATTTATGTCCTCAAAATGGACTGATCTGCAATTATAACTCCAAATAATGCTGCCAACTCCACGTTGAAGTTGGATAATGCTAAATCCTGTCACCAGGAGAAATGGGTTTTCGTCCAAATCTCCAAATTCTCCCAGAAGTTTGCGTTCCTAGAACCTCCAAGCTTTTCAAACCCTCAAGTTTGCTGCTGCTCTCAAGTTGAAGTCATAAGAATGAATCCAAAATAGACAAAAATGCCTTTTTATCTTCTCCAAGAGGGGTCAACCCTTTTTGGGGTTACTATTTGGCCTAAAAATTCATACAATAACATTGAGGGTCTAATTTTACATTGTGAACTTGGCCCCCTTTTTAAAACAACTTAAGTTCTAGGATGGGGGTGCACTTTTCACTATTCACTTTCGAATTTGCTGTTACTATTCACCTTTCACTATTCCATTAAAGACGATTTTATTATTTCCAATTTATCCTTGGCTTAATCAATTAAACTCGACTCTAAAAGGCTCGAACAACTCCCAGCAAGGTTCCACAACCTCGAAATGGGTCCCCTATCCATATTGCTGACCTACGAGAACCCTCGTAATAGGTCAACCTCTGCATCAGATTTGAACGCCTAAGGGAGGGACATTACACAAGGCCATCTGGAAAGGATACATGTTGTACTTGGGACATGTCCCAACATAAAAATATATGTATAGGATAGGAAATATGATGTGAGAAAAGGATAAATATATTGAATATATGAGATAGACAATGTATAGAATATGAATGAATGGAATGATGAGAATGTAATAAAAGATTGAATATATCAATCTACAAAAAAATTGTGAATATTTTATGATATATCATGTGATGTATGATGAAGTATTGTTCATGATCCCTAATAATATATTCAATATAAATATTGCTTCCAATTCCTAATTATGATACTTCTATTGTTATTATGTTTGGGGTATAAACACAACATATAGATAATACTTGGGGCTCAAAAATCCAATATGTGATCCCCACTTTTCTTGCTAACAATTATTAATTCTTTTACATCTTAGGGAAAAGGTTGGGATTGATTGGCCTCTACTTTTGGCAAAAAGGATTTGCATTGAGATAAAGGGGAATAGTATGCTAAAACAAATCTTATCTATATGATTTCAACTTATAATACAAATAGGAAAATTATTTCTTGAATGTTAATAGTGCAATCAATATTATTTTTTTCAATAGGCTTTGATCTTTTATTGACAAAAACCATTTTAAGTTCAACTTTAGTCACCATATTTACACCTTAAATATTACTTTCATCAATTGCCTAGCTTCCACTTTTATAACAATCAACAATTTCATACATTCTTTCAATTCTACCAGCCCCTTGGGAATTTTGTTAGTTTTCAATTGCACTACTTTATTGTCTAGCAACATGTCCTTTCCTTCTTCAACTTAAAATCTATTGAGTACTATTGAACACTTGTTAGTTGTGAATGCTATTGGATATGCTAGGCCTTGTGATGAATTCAATACTAGATTGATACTTGGAGGAAATTGACTTCAAATAAAACTTAGATGCCTCACAGTTAAGAAATCAACAACAATATTTCCAAACCTATCAATCCAAACTAAAGTAATTGAATCAAACATCTCAATGGTGTCCCATATATAATTCTTTTATAATTTTAACTTTTCATCCTTCAATGCATAAACATCCCTTGTTGATCAATCCACTCTAAATATTCAAGGATTTTTATGCACTTAATATCATCCTTGCAAGCAACATTTAATCCCAACAATAAGGCTTCATATTTTGTAATGTTGTTAGTATATTTGAATGTTAATTTGAAAGCATATTCGAAGGATTTGGCATTTAAAAATTAAGAATGAGTCCAACCCTTGAATTATCTTTAGAATATGCACCATCAAAGGACATGGTACACAAATCATTTATGTGTATAGTAGGACCAGAGAAAGTAGGAGACTTAGTAGCCTCAATATTTACTTTTTTCGCCATACCCGATGAAGTGACTAGTTTCAATATCAAAATAATGCACTTCATTAGTCTTGTACCTCTCTTCCACAATTGTTTGTAGTTTTTTTTGTTGGTGTAGCCTAACTTCCTCACCCTTAAATGGGATAGTAACATAAGATAGATCCATTTGTATACTACCACCCATTGAGGCATCCCATTTCTTTTAGAGTAGCATACCCTATTTGTTTGAATAGTCAACAATGATTATATCCATTAAAAAGGATTTGTGTAGGGATACAATAAATTGAACCTCCATATTGTTCATAATGCCCACCATATTTACGTCTCTAAAATCCATGGAAAAAAAATTACCATAAGATTTGAAAACTCTCAATCCGAGATCATTCATAACAATATGGGGTATAACATTGTTTGAAGCATCAGAGTCCAATATGCAATCATGAACAATACAATTATTTATTAGCAATGTGGAGTAGAAAGGGTTAACATTGGATTAGGGTTTAGATAAGAAATTTTATAAATATACTTCTATGGTTTCTTATCTTTTGTATTTGCAACAATGTAAAGATGATTAATAGTTTGATCCAACTCTTTAATAGTTGTGAAGTAAGACAACACCCTATCTTTATGCTTGGGGTTTCTAAGAAGTTCCCCTATTGGCATTAACATTTTGATTTGGCTCATGACTTGTGTGATATATGCAGGGATATAATTAGGTAGGGATGCATCATGTACAATAGTAATATCACCATCATTATGAATATAAGGTATGACTAATTCATCAGGCACATAATCCTTATCGTTTGTTTCATTTTCTTTATTTTAGCTCCATCTCCCATTAGATGGGAATGATATTTCCATAATTTAATGAATGAATCCCATTCTTTTGAAGTATCATTTATTCCTGAAGGTATCACACTTTGGTCACCTTTCAATACATATTTCCTCTTTGTTACTTGTTGCATTGGATTTGTATTCGTTTTTGTTGTCCCATTCCTAAGATTGAAACTCTAGATTTCACTTCCCACTTTACGCTTGTCCTTTTTTCAAAATTTTGATTCACGTCCTCTTTGTATTACAACACTGGGATCAAAATTTGGAGGGAATTTCCTATATCTCAATTAATAACCATGTTGAATTATATCCTTGTAGCCTCAACAAGGATTTTTTATCCTAATATGATAGTGTACCACCCTTATATTTATGCCTTGTGATTTATCTTAGCTATTTAAAATCATGAATTGACAACTCATACTATATTGGATTAGTAATTTGATCACATTGAACACATGATCAACATCTTCTTGATAAACAAATTCATACTCTTCATGTGCTAATCCATATTCAAATGCATCCAACTAGTCAATTTCTTCCTGATAATAGTTAGCATACCCATCCTCATATGGTAGTTCATATTTTTCATCATGCATGGAAGCCATGCAAATTTATATATCATTATGAATATAGTAAATATCACACCACATAGATGTATCTTGATAATTCACATGATCCCCCCATAGAGGATTTGAGATCATCTTATTTTGCTATTCAAAGTTCCTTTGCCTGGGACCATTTTGTCAATCATATTGTTGTTCTCTTTAAATAGGCTAGTCATAGTTGTAAGGCGTGTTGTGTAAATTATCACCCTCATTAAAACAAGCTGTTTATTTAAGGTGGCAACCCTTTCTCATTCCTTGCTACATTATATGACAAATATTTCACTATGCCCATTAGCTTTTCAAACTTTTCATTAGCAGTTAGTGTCTTTCTTGTAGATTTTTTGTGAAGTTGAATATCTTGTTATCATCCCTCTTAAATTTCTTACCTAACACCCTCATATTAATCTTGATATTGATGGTATTAACATTTATTTCCTTGAGATTTTATGGATTCTTGTCTCTAAGGAAGTATACAATTTTTGTATTGAATGTACCACAGTAAAGAACAAGACAATGGAATCATTGAGTCTCAAATTTAGTGTTACTTTACCCATTGTCATAATGAATCTACCATTAAAATACACCACTAATTTTTGTAAGAATGCTTCTAGGATAAACTATGTAGATTTTTTTGCATCAACATTTCAGATTGCACTCAACAATGCATCATCAAGTAGAGGAAGAGTAAAGAGAAGGATTGTAAAGTAATTTATTAATTTTCTCCAAATTATTTCCTTGTCTCTTTAACCATCTTCCTCTTCCTGATGATGGATTGGTGAGTTCAATCCAAAATGTTGATACAAAAAAATCTACATAGTTTATCCCATAAGAATTCTTACAAATATACCATGGATTGTGGAAAACTAATGCCAACTAATACCATTAATTCATTCACACACTTCTTGAAGGTTATTATTTTGTGGATGAAAAAATTGGATTCAATACTCCCCATATTATGATCTAAAAATCCTCATGAACTCTTCCCATGTGTCAATATTGCCATTAGGGATACTCTTGTATCACTCCTTTGTACTTTCCATTAGGGAATGCACAAATAGTTTTATCATAACATGTTCATCCTAAATCTCATATTCATCCATGACATTGATAAAGTGACAAAGATACTATTCTCCCATTATAGAATTATTACCCTAAAATATTTGTATCTTTCCCCTTATTTCATGCATAATTAGATTTGGGTTACTAGGGATACCAACAAAGTCTAACTATTTGTACCAATTTTGAGAGGCTCTCTTATTAGGGGAAATATCTAAAAATTCCTTTTATATTAGGGTTTCACATTCATCAAATTATTACAATGCCAGTTCACATGTTGATTTGGAATATCAAGGACATCATGTTGAATGGGTGGCAAAACATTATGATTATGTCGATCCTAGCCAAAACTATTAAGCATTTTCTTAGAGTTGTCCTTGTAATTGTATTTGATCTTCAATTTCTCTTTTCCTATTTTTGAGATCAATTAAAAAATGATTTCATCTAATTTCATTTCTTTTCTTTCATTTTCTAATTGATTATTTGCATCTACATGAAGAAAAGTAAGTTTATTTTCTTTCTCTATTTTATGGGAAGAAGGGAGTTATGAAGCAAACTTCCCCTTTGGCTTCTTAGTCATTTTGGTGGGGTAATATTCTCAATATCCTTTGTATGTATCTAATAGGATATACCTTTATTTGCTAATCTTTTATTTTCTTGATTCCCAAGTGAAGCATGATTGTGCCTAAGCGTTTTCCTATTACTTCTAACTCTATTATCTACTAAATCTTCTGATATATACTAATACTGGTCCCTTGAAATCAAGGATTGCATCTCCTCCACCAAATGGACCAATTGTTACAAATCAAGGAGATTAGTATAGATAGCCTACTTGGATATTTTATTTACATTGGGTCCATTTTTCTCATATTAGCTACAAAATATTCATGTCCACATCGATCTTCAAATCTTTGTTCTCTTTCCATGACTGAAAATTTCTTTATAAATTAATTATGATCTAGGACTCAATAGAATTTCCACTCCCCTATTAGGAGAAATATAGTTTCCTTATCAACAAACTTTCTAAAAAAAAATTAAGAACTGTGGACTTCTTGGTTGTACCTAATATTTATTTACTAAGGTCTTTAAAATATGAATATATTAGTATTATCCCTAGCAACAACGTCAACTATTAGGTCCCAAAACTAATCCATTGAAATCCTAGAACATATTTTTATCCCCACGAATAGGGATGTCATTCATAAGGTTAAAATATGGTTCATAAAAAAATAAAGGGGTTTCAATGCTAACGAACAAGAGTGGATAAGCTCTCCTACACTTTGGGCTCAGCTAGGCCTTGGAGGGTGTTCATAGAGACATCCTAATTGGAATTGAAATGCTGAAAAAATATTATAAGGTATGAAGTTTGTAACTATATTCAAGGTATGTTTAACCCCAAAAACTATTACTAGGCTAAAGAAAAATCAACTACTCTAAAAGCCTCTCGTATAACTGATGTGATCATCATTATAAAAAATACAAGATATGGATGCATGAACATGATTCATAAAATATTTATGCAATAAGGTTCACAATGATATTTTCCTATTCATATTACTAAATAATAAGATGCACAAATCCTAAAAATAATTCCTACACTACTAGTGAATGATTTATTCTAATAGGGGTGTACGGAGGGTCAAGTTTTCAAAATCAGTGCCTTATGTGGGTTACAGAGTTATATTAAACCATAAGAATAATACATAAGAAACAACAACAAAGGTATGCTAACCAAAAATCAAGTCTACATAAGAATCCTTCTCCAAACCTACAAACATTCGTATGTAATAATAAAATTACCATTAAAAATGCCAAATTTTAATATAATAAAATGCAGAAACTTTTATCATATTCAAATTACATTCACACCAACAAATGTGGTGAAAGAAAATTAAAAAAACGAGGAACCTATCACTCCTCTTTTCTCAAAATTCTCTTTTTTTTAAAAAAATGACCAAGGAGACAATGGATTACATATATATGCTACAATGAGCTACCTTTTTACAACTCCTAAAATGCACTACCTAAATGATGAAAAAACTAGAATATTTGAAACCCCCAAAATACTCTTTACACTACAATAATTGTGAAAACAATGATGAATAACCCTTAGAATATAGAATGAACTTTTATTTAAAATTATCACAACAAAAAAATAAACAAGGGTGGGAAGTGCCAAGGTGTAGGGAACTCCCAAAGATCTACAACCAACCAAAAAGAGGGCCAAAAGATTAGTAAAATCTCAAAATATTCTAAAGATCTTAAGTGTGATATAACCTTGAATCATTCATATAATAGAGACTTAAGACAATTGAATATACTCGTAGGGCATGAAGGGAGATGCCCCTTTGATAGGAAAAATGTCCACTTCATTCATCACAAACTAGTTAAGGCACATTAGAGTATGGGTTGAGTCCATAAAATAGTGGGAGGCATCCATGGGGACCACACAAACTAATTTTGGTAGTTGATACATCTTTCCAATGGTGGAAATAGTGAAAAAGTGCATCACATTAGGGTTTCCATGCCAAAGTTGGCCTCCAATGTGAAATAGGACGTAATGGTGCTTGGCAGAGGTCTAGGTCATAAGGGACCTAAGGACATATGTGGAAATGCATGGCCATGGGAGCAAAGAGGGACATGAAATGTGTTAGAATAAAATAAGTAATCATCTCATTAATTATTAGGTCCCCTTTTTAATTTAGCATACTTAACTTAAATTTAAGAGACGTGCTTTTTTATTCTTAGGTCATGTTCATTTTTTTCTCACAACATAGAATTAGGACACATGTCATGATCTAATTTAATCCTCACCCAGGGTTTCATCTAAGGTTTGTTTTTTTCTTTTTCCTTATTATAAGGATTCATTATTGTATATTGTAATTATTCAGACGATATTTTGGATCAATAGAATTCTCAAGGCTTATATATAAAATCAATTGCTTTTCTCTCTCTTTGTGATAGGTATTTTAATTGCAGATGATTTATGGGAGTTGTGGGGTTCAACAATCAACTCCAATATGGTCTCAGAGCACCAAATATGTGCTTTCTTATCTATTTTTGGAGATATTCAACTTTGATAAAGAAAAATGGATCATCTTGGAGCAAAACAAAGCTCACCGTTTTATCTAGAACATCCAAAAACCTTAAGATCACCTAGCCAAATGCTTAAATTTGAGCAGGGGAAAATCATACAAATTTTTGGGGATGCACAAATTCCAAGGTGATTTTTTTTGTATGACTACAAAACTATAAATTATGTATGGTACAATATAGTGCATGTGTTAGAAATTAGCCTCTCTCTATGATTTCTTTTTTAAAATCTTTGACATTAGTGAAAAAGGTGTTTTTTTGGTGACTTTTGATGAAACCCGATGTAAAAATTATAGCATTTTTAAAAATATTCTTGATGGTGTTTTATTCCCCTAAGTGTCATGGAAATTGTGCCAATTTTTTGCATTATTAGGGTTTTGTTTAGTTAGTAGGTTTTTATTTCCTACCAATAGAGCTCTTGGTTTGGCCCTTGCTAATCGATGACAAACATACTAATGGAATCTTGACATTAGCTGCCCTACATACTACACCGATAGCTCTCAAATGAATTTCAGACAATGTGAAAATTTTTAAAAGTTTTTTGGCCATTTCTATCATGAAAAAGCATTTTTCTAACAACACCAATGACTAGAAACCACCCCTCAAATAGGTCAACGATTCCCAATCCACATTTCTTCATCCTCAAAATGGTTTTGTGACTCATACAATGGTTTTTCGATAATATGGGTAATATTTTAACCAAATGGAGCATATTTTGATAGGTGATGCTAACATGACATTAGCCTTATATCACCTATTAGGCCCCCCAAACACTAATTTTGTACTAAAGGAGTTAGTTTTTCTTTTTCTCATAACTTGGGCATACTATGTAAAAAAAATGCAAACAAGATATTATCAAAAAATTGGTTCCAAGTAATTTCTAGTGGTGTAGGTCTTATTATCTAATTTTTCTTCTGGTATGTTTTATTTCTAGCTGAAGTTAGATCTTCATTTTTGGCTCTCGAGCTCATAAATTTTTGCTTGGATCTTCGATTTTTGTGATTTTTGTGATGTTGGAAAGATATTTCAAATCTCTTCACATCTATCCATGCACTTTTTCTATAATCTACACTAGGTAGTTTTTATTTGGTGTATATCTATTTCACATTTTGGTTGATTGCTTGGACATCTTGGCACAATGTTTTGTTTGCATGCGATGAATTCATTTGAGATAATTTATATGCATTGAGGTTATTTTATTTTATTTTATAATTTGAGAAGGTATCATTAGTTTTTCTATTCATTTTTATGTGATGATCTTGGAAAAGAATAATTACGAGTCTTGCTAAAATGACATCCTGACACATCTCAAGTGGCTTAATATTTTTTCTTTTTTTTATGGACTCATACCTAAACCGAACACACCACAAACTAGATCATCGTGGGTTAATATCATTGATTGTGTTGTAGGATTAATTTGTTCTAGTGTTGATTTTGACACTATGTGTGATGTATTAGGCATTGATTATCCATGTAGACTTTGGGAGATCTATGGAGAACCTCATATTTCTCCATTCCAAGACGATCTTGTTGTAGATGATCTCATTCCCCTTGATGATGTAGACAATATACCCTTTTATAATGATATTTTAGAGGATCTTGAGTACATTGTATGTCTCACATGTTATACTCGTACATAGACATCTATTATTGCTTCCACTCTTATTGAGATCACATCTCCATCTTATGTTGCTCTTGTTGAGATACATATCACTAAATTCATGCAAAAACATGCATACTCTTCTAGACACAACTACCTAGGATTCATATCTATTAGTGATATCATCTTTGTTTGGGGATTCCTATATTGCAGATTTGTAGGAATCATTTGAGGATATTCATCTCCTCTTACATGATATCCCATCATCATTGTATTTGGATCTTGTTCTACATTACTCTCCATAGGATTTTGGGTTGGCATCACTTGATTCCATCATGTGAACATTTAAAAAAAATTAGAGACACATTTTGATTTGGATTCCTTATTCATCCAACTTATGGGAAAGGCCTCTCCAATGACCATTGAATATGTTTCCTAAGGGGAGAAATATTGTTTGTAGGTATTGGATCATATTTTGTCTAAAGGATTTCATCAATGGCATGTGAGATACTTCTTTATGGGGGATTCATATTCTCATTTTCTCTCTTATATTGGGGGAAATTTATTATACTTATGTGAAAAAAGTAGTCCTTTGGGGTTGTAGAGAAGGGAGATTCATTTCTCCTAAGTCTCTAAGACACCAAAGAGTCTATAGGGAGAAAACTTCCCTAAACTACCTCAAGACTACCTCGACTTTAAATAGAAAGAACAAGCTTAAAAATAAGGGAAAAATAGACTCTGTTTTCCTTATGCTTTATGATAAAGGTTTACTGAAAGTGGGTGAGCGGACCACAAAGGTCCCAGATTATGAACCGACCGACTCTCTGCCAAAGAAAAGAACACGTGGCTCAAACTTTAGCACACCGTGTTAGAGTCTTAGAGATGCACTAGCGTCCTGTATGGACAAAGGGTCGAGTTGCAGACTGAAACACATAAAGTAGAAAAGCAAAGAGAAATGAAGAGAACAAACACAATCTAGTAGAGAGCAATGACAATCTAAATGCTCTTTACAAGTAAGATAATGCAAATAAGAAAATAGACACAATATCACCTTCTTTTCTACGAGCTTATGAAGCTGAGAGAGAAAGAAGAAGAACAATATCACCACACCAATGGAGTAGAGCAATGAAAACTTGTAGTAACAATGGTGTTGGAGCAGCAAGATGGTGTAGGAGTGAAGTATGAAGCTGATAGAAGCAAAAGAGTGATGGAGAAGCAAGCAAGAGTGATAGAATGTTCAAGAGAGTTGATCAAATAAAGAGAGATATTGAGAGAATCCAAGAATAAGGTTCAAAAGGATGATTTGGAGGAAAAAAAGTCATTCTCAACGGTCAAGATTTGAAGAGGGACGTTGCATTCGCAGTTGACAGAGAATCATAATGCCTCTAACATTCCTTGGCCTAAGAATTCTGTTAGGATGGAAGTGTGACGCACAAACGTTCGCGTGGAGCGCGGGCATCCCTAACAGAAGTTCCCTCACTGACACAAAATGACGAGGACACGTGGAAAAATCAAGGCGCAAATGCGACGATATTTTGCATTATCAGACTTCTAAATCTAAAATTAGGGTAAATTAATGGGAATTTGCATGGGTTAAAAATTTACACCATTATATTTTTCCCCCACTTTATCGAGTATATGTGTCACATATTTGAGCTAAAGTAGAAAGAGGTTGAACAAAATATACCAAAATCGTAGAGGAAGTAGTCCTTCGATTTGGCATACCTTGATGTGAAAGAGGGAGCTCCACCAAGACGCAAATATGGCACAGGTCTTCGATCCTACAAAGCTAGTTGTGATCTCACCAAAAACATGTTAGGCTATAGATAAACATGTTAGGTGGAAAAGAAAATAATAATAGACACAATTTCATAAGACACCATTTGACGAAAGCCAAAATAATAAGACACGACCTAATCAAATAAGACACAAGATACAGTCTGATCAGATGATATGCTTGTGGTTGTTGCAAATTGTGTTGTAGGACAGTCACAAAAAAGATAGGTCTAGTAAGGCTGTTTCCAAGCTAGATTCCAAGATATAAGATGTCTGACACCAAGACATGCAACATCAAATATCATATAGAAGACAAAAATTGCAAGACACCAGATAATTCTTTTGAGAAGAAGGCTTTCAAAAAGGGGGTTCTTTTGGTAGGGAACCCTTCAAGACATCAAGACACCAAGGGGCCCTTTTGAAATGATGCTCCTTTTTAAAGACAATTTTTTTTGCAAGTGATTTTGTCATCAAGGAATCCTTTTGAAAGATCTTTTGTCAAGAAATCTGTTGGAAAGAGTACTCCTTTTTTGAAAGGAAAGTTTTCAAACTCTTTCTTTTTGGAAAGAATACTCCTTTTTCAAAAGGAAAATTTTTAGGGTCTTTCACTAAGGGATCCTTTTTGAAAGAATTTTTTTCCAAGGAGTCCTTTTTGAGAGAATAAATCCTTTTAGAAAATGAGAATTTTCAACAAGGGATTCTTTTGTCAAGTAATTTATTGTAAAGCAATATGACACCAAGGAATCCTTTTGAAAGAATTCACCTTATTATAATTTAGACAAGCATGATAACCCCCCTTAGGATGGTGTGTGCTATGCAGAGGAGCATGTGGCATCCTAAGGAGAAAAGGAAGATAAGAGATGATGTGGTATGCAACACATAGCAAGATTTATCTATGGTATGTTGTCACACACAAGAGGGAAAACACATTGAAACCACATTAAGAAGTAGACAATCAGAGACGAAGAAATCAAGAGATTAGGGGAATATGAGAATTCAAGGTCAGAATTGTCCATAGATATAATATAGTATACATATGAACTATCATAAATTCCAAAATTGCTCAAAACACAAAGAATGACACATGAAAACAAAGTAAATTTTTTTTGGGTCAACATGGAAGAAGGCCTAAATGCCCCCAATACTTTGCATTGTCCTAAATATCAAAAATCAATATTACGACACATAAAAGAGTGATGGAATAAATAGAAGAAGTGTATGATAGATTTTTTCTCATGTATCCAAGTACCTACCAAGGTAGCAAGGGTCCTCCAGGCAGGACCAAAAACATAAAAAGACAAGCACGGGGGAACACAAACACAAACAAATCTAATCTATAGATGTAGAAGAGGCACCACCCTAGTCCTCATCGACCAGAAGGTCATCCTGTTCCCAATCTAGATAATTATAAGGGGAGGGAGGATGAGCCTACAAGGGCAAGATAGCAAGGGAAGTTCCCTCCGACTCATCTACAATAAGAGCCAAGGAATAAGGCCCATCGAGGTGTTCTTCACTGATTTCCTGTGAAGCAAAGGTCATCAATATTGCAAAGATTGAGGACAAAGATGGGATATCATCCACTGAGTTGAAAATGAAATTCTCAAGAGTTCCTTGTGTCAACTTAATAGGGGAAGGACAAAGCACTTGAGAGTCACTACCGACCTCAAGAAGAGGGGTGGTGACCAACTCAGAGGAGGAAGGGGTTACCTCTATCATTTGGATGACACAAGACAAAAAATAACTAGACTCCGAAGAAGGGGAACCCTTCTTACAACCATCACTCATGGTGAGGTCATCCTCCAACTTACGCTTCAAAAAAGGATGCGGGATCCCCACCGAGGAAGCAGAAGTGAAGGAGAAACTAGAGGCAACCACAGAAGACACCACCTTTATATTGGGCATGTCAATAGGCTATGAAAAAGGAGGAATTTCTAGGAGGGACATAAAAAGAGGAGGATCCACTAAGGGAGTGATGAAGACTTGCACCCTTTTGGGGTGAGCATCATCAAGACTCGTTAGAGGAGTTGAAAGCAAGAAAAATGTGATAGGAACTAAAGCAAAAACAACAAAAATAAGTGAAGCAACGAAAGAAATAGGAGCACAGACAACGCGCGCCTCCCTGGTCTTCTCAGTGCTAGTGTGCTCCACAACTAGAGCCTTTCGCTAGTGCTTATGCTCATGCACAAGCTGGTTACGTTGGCTACGAGCATTAAAGGACATGACCTAAGAAGAGGCTAGGGGTTGCTACTCAACTACAAGATCATCCTTCACAATCGTCACCGGTGTAAGAGTGGTCACTTGAGTAGGAGAAAGAGGAGGCACAGGAGTAGAAATGACCACAGGAGGAGAAATAGACACAAGAACCTTGACAGTGAGCCTCTTCCCATTCTTTGCACGATGTACAAGTGGAAGAACAATCAGAGGCCACATAGGCTGAGATGTAGAAACAACCTCATGGGAATGCTTCTCCTTGCCATAAACAGTGGGTCGAAGAATCATGGGTAGAATAGGAAATTGAAAAGCTTGGTGCTTCGCCTTCCACCATGTGGGCACCATTCCACTTCCCATGTGGGGCACAGGATCAGGAACCAAAGATTCCATTATGGGTTGGGAAGTAGAAGCATATGGAGTAGAAGATATAGGGGGATAAGGCTCTAGAACAAGAGTAAGCTTCTCCTTCCCTTTTGACAGGGCCAAAGAGACAGCTTGATGTTGCGCTATCATGGAGCCTCCACAAAAACAATGTAGAGAGATGTAGGAAAAATAACTTTTGGCATCAAACCCCTAGTATTATATTTAACACAAGCTCAATATAACAAATCTCTCCCTAAAGGGAGAGGTTTGACTGGGGCTAGCCAAAAGTGATCTAGAGAAAAGCCCCCACATGACACCATCGATTTATAGCTAGTATCATGAACTATGTTCACTACGGCCTCGTGGGGTAACTTTAGATGCTTGTGGACTATAGAGGTGACCCCATTCATAGAGGTTAGCCATGGAATTCCCAGCCTTACTCTAAATAGGTCAGATTCTGGTATCACTACAAATGATACATATACAGCCTTAGGTCCTACTAGGACCAACAAAGAAATGGTGCCCATAGGAGCAACAAAAATCCCATCATGAGTACGAAGAGTGGCATGTGATTCATCATACTTTCCTTATGTAAGTTGTTAATGAACAAGGTTTACTCCATTATCATGTTTAGTCGACTCATCGAATCAACCATGACACCAATCATGATGTTACCATTAATCTAGGTGAGAACATACAACATAGAAGGCTCCTTGTTTAGTAGAAAATTATGTGAGGTAAAATTTATGTCAAGAATAGCACTCACATTCTCAATAGGAGGAATACACGTGAACGAGACCATGTTCACATATTCAGACAGGACCAATCCAGAAGATGCAGAGGACTGCATGACTAGATTGGCAGAATGAGAAAGAAATGGATCAGTGTAAATCTATAGTTGGTTGTTAACCTTGGCTATAGATTTATTGGATTTTTGTTTCCTTCCATCGATACGGATAGTCCTGTCATCGATGTGGTCCTGAATCTCATGATGTAGGCGTACACATCGCTTGGTGACATGTCTGTGCACTTGATGGAATTGAAAAAACTACTAGGCATTGTACCACTTAGGATACGACTCGAAAAGAGGACGAATTTGTAGTAATGCTAATTTTTTTATCTTTTAATAAATTTTTCAGAACACTAGTATAGGATTCAAATACTTTTGTAAAATTTCTATTGTTCCCTATACCTTTTCCTTGAGGAGAAAAGACCATGTTTGCAATGGTCTTATTCTTTCTTCCATCACCACAAACTAACACTACTGAACGATCATTGAGACGAGAGCACGAGGATGAACCCCCAAATTGAGTGACCATTTGTTGGTACTCATGCAGTGCTACACACAAATGTGCAAAGGAAGGATACTTCATCAAGGAAAACTTTTCTTGTCATGGTTTTTGTAAATTCCTAACGAAGACCTTTTGGACATTAGAATCGGGTAGATGATAGGAGATTTGAGAAAACAAAGCTTGATAATTGTGGCCGAGGATTATCAGTATGGGTTGATTACACTTGATCCATGAAGAATCAAAGCATAATTTAGCCACTAAACCTCAATCTCAAACAAGATCATTCAAATTGAAAGTTAAACTAAGCATTTATTGAAACTGAAAATTACAAACTACGAAAATAGTTAAATTCCTACTCTAACCCATTTGAAACTTATCCTATTTTGGAATTGGTGTCGTGTTGATGTGGAACAATGACCCTTTCCCAATCCCATGATTAGTGAGCCTGTTTCAATCGATTCTATTGAAGAGAATCGATGAAACCATTGTGATAAATTGATGAAAACATGATTTATGTTAGATTGAACATGATGCAAGCTAAATTAACATGATTTTATGCTAAAATTGATCTAAATATGCAATTGATAAGCTAATCTAAGCTAATTCTAAGCTAAAAGATTCAAATCCTAATTTATCAACAAGCTAAGATGGATACATGGAAGCCATTAATGGGAGCTTGAAGCTATTATGCAACTAAAAATGAACTAAAATATGCTAAATGTGGGTAAAATGTGAGTGTGAGTGTGAGTGAATTCAACAACATAAGCTTGCAATTGAAAGATGGGTCCATTTGTCTCCAAATAATGTCCTATTTATAGGAGAGAAAATGAGAAATGGAGGGTTGAGATCAAAAAGATCAATCAACGGTCAAGGATGAAAGGAAGAAGAGGCATGGATCATGGATTCTCATCAACGGGTGAGAATGCAAGATGGTATTTTAATGAAGGGCTCACATTTGTTCCAAACAAACACACTTTTGACTTGCATACATAGGTCACCAGGTGACTTGCTCAAGAGGTCACAAGTTTAGCTTGTTCAAGAAGCCAAGTGAGATGATTGGAGGAGAGAGAATATTCTTTGGAATATTCTCGTGGGTGAGGATAAATATATTTTGCAAATTAAAAGAAAGTTTTAATTGTGCAAAAAAAAGGATAAGGAATATTCCATGGGAATATTCCCTTTTGGAGGAAGATTAGTTTAATTGTTAATTAAACAAGGTTTAATCATGCAATTAGGGGATTTGAAGAATTAAAGTGATATTCATTAAATAATTTAATGAATGGGGAAAGGTGAAATGATATTTAATTAAATAACTTAGGGTTATTTAATTAAATAAGATGACTTAGGGAATTAAATTAAATAAGTTATTTAATCAAATAAATGACTTAGGGAATTAAATTAAATATTTTGATTTATTTAATTTAATGAGATGAAGTGTTAGCATGAAAGGGGGATGAATTAACCTGTTTAAATGTGTTAGGTTAATAGACGAAAATGATGCAATTAATTAATTAGCTAAGCTAATTAATTAAGTGAAAAGAGGATGGGTTTCACGAGGAAATGATGTTAGTAAACCCGATTCGAGTGTATGATATCATCTAAGACATTTTTCAGTGTCTATATTTTTCCCATCTTTGAAGTGAGGTACCTGCTGCTTCGGTTCAAAGACTGATGCTCTTTGAGTTAAAATTGTTGCTTAAATAAAAAAAATAAAAAAATTCTAACTTTTTAGATGCCCCATCAAAAGGATAAAGTTGATTCCCTACTCCCTTGAGAAATCTAGTGGAAATTTTGAATTTTGGGTTGATTTCTCGATAAAGGTGAAAAGCTGCCCTAGCGGTTGAGAAAGGTTCTGGGATGCAAGAATTATACCAAAAATGCAAAAACGATGCAAAATAGACTCCACTTTGGAAAAATTGGTGAAAATGATGATAAACCCTAGCTTGAAGGTGAAATTAGGGCAAAAAACCCTAATTTTCTAGCATAAATAAGCCAAGAAGGGTCACTTTCAATTCATTTTTGAATTCACACCTTAAGGAATTCTTGCGATTTGTGCTTTGAACCTCTAACGAAATGGCGCGATGAGAGCTCCCATGGCACATTTTCGATCAAGTTTGAGAGTTTTAGTGGATTCCAGGCTCAGGACCACCAGTATGTAACTCAAAACTTGATTTGAAATTTAACTTTTTGATGCATTTATTGCACGTTAAAATTTAACTTTGGTGGTGTCGCTATATAGTGATGCCTATTTGAGAATCGAGGACGCTAAAATGATTTATAGCGACACATATGTATATGGCGACGCACTTTGTGATTTAAAATTAGGGTTTCCAATTTTAAATAGCGATACATATGTCTTTAGCGACACACTTTCCAATTTGGAAATTAGGGTTAGGGTTTCCAAAGTTTAAGTCGCGACGCATGTCTTTAGTGATGCGTTTTGCGATTTGCAATTTGAAATGCCTTCGGGAGTCTCAATTTGGAATTCAAAATAAGCGATGCTATTGTGATTTTTGAGCTAAAAATACCAAACTGAGTCAATTTTTTTAATTTTTTGACATCGTGCGCTTCATGGGTGTAGGAGGTCATTCCACCATTGATGTCATGCGAGCATAGGCCCACAATTTTGGAGAGACTGGATGATTTATCCAAGTTATGTCAGGAGCACCTAGGAGAGATCGGGTTATGGTACGTCACGTATGCGCTCCTCGTTCGGACTCATTTAGCCATGATGACTACTCTGTGTGAGAGATGGCACAATGAGACTCTGTCTTTTCATCTTCCCATTGGCAAGGAAACGATGAATTTGGAGGACGTATGGTGGATTCTACATTTTCCGATACACAACAAGCGAGTGATTTTTGATGTCAACGTCGAATATGATGCCTGTGACAAAGTGATGGAGATGGAGACCATCGTTATTGTCACTTCTTCGATTGACCTTGAGTCATACAAAGGTCACGTGCCAACATTCTGATTGATCATTATAGCCATCATTTTTGGTTTGGTCACTCTTGACCAACGAAGCAGAGGGTTTAGTCCAAGATGGAGTCTGGCATGACATAGGATGTTGCACATGAGGACTTTTTTTGCATGGGGATCGGTGATGCTAGCCTCACTATATCATGACATGCACAGATTTGTGTATTACGATGGGAGATCCATTGGCGCAGGGGTTACCTTGCTACACATTTGGGTGTGGGAGCATATAGTTGTGCTCTAATCAATTGTACAGATGGCTGACATCGATCCAGATGATCCCGTGGTTTGGAGGTATAGAGGTGCCATCACACTTCAACAAACTGGGAAAATTGGGCTCCGATACTAGCGGTGGGTGCTCGATGGCATGATAGTCTTCAGATGGCAACCCTGGCTACAAATGTCAGGGTGGTATGATGATGCTTAGTAGTTGTTCTTTGCGAGACATACCCAGTACATGCAGGGTCACGAGCATATGAATCGAATGATATACACCAGACATAGTGGCACGATAGTTCGACGAGCAGTAGGATAGGCCGGATGATTCTTACAGGGCCATTTTCATGAGGTCAACTTGAGAGGTTCCCACTTGGAGACCCACTATTCTAGCTCTAGAGGAAATGGAGGGATTCAGACAGTTGGTAGCTCAGTCATGGGCCTATCTCCAGGGTCAGGCAATCACATAGAAAATGCCTGCCTATGATGCATGGTTTACACCTCCTCAAAGACTGGCAGATCCACCGGGTGCTCCTCCCCGAGGGAGACCTAGAGGGAGGGGAGCAGGTAGGGGCAGAGGACAGGTACAGGGTAGCTAGGATGGCCAAGATGGACAGATTCTAGGGGCACCACTAGTTGGACAACAACCTCCTCAACAACCTTCGATTTAGCAACAGCTAGTACAGCAGCAAGCACGACAACCACCACCACCGGATGCCAGAGATATTCAGATTCAGTAGTTGCAGCAGTAGGTGCAGGTTCTGACAAGTGAGTGGGGCTAAGCCCACTAGTAGATTTTTGCTATTACTATTGAGCAGGACTAGGCAAGACAACAGGTTGTGGCCATCACAATAGAGAGAGACCATGCGAGACAACATGCACACACTGTGATTGCTGAGAGGGATCAAAAGATTGGGCGGTGGTAGTAGTTAGAGGCCCTCACAACAACTACCCATAGTAGGACTATATCCACCAAGTTGTATAGAGACGTTGTGACCGAGGCAGCATACGATAGGATGCATTACCACTGTGATGTGCTAGTGCCACTAAGACAACCTGATTATTCGCAGTGGAGTGATGCACGACCCAGGGCTGAGGATCAATTAGAGAGGCAGGCCAGAGAGGGGAGCAGCCATCAAGGCTAGCTCGATTTTGTATAGAAATTTTTGACTTTTGTTTCTCATTCTTTGATACAGATATACATTCATGGGCTCCTTTTTGATAGCCTCGTGGATATTGTATTTATGATCAATATATACATTGATCCAGATTTTGTACCATGACATTCATTTTTTTGATATATATATGATACAAATACAAATTCGATATGATGTGTTCATCTTATTTGATATATGGATGCATATGATATGAGATGCTTATATTTGATCATGTATGGATGCACTTTACTTTCATGCTTATGCGATATGTGATGACATATGAGATGTAATGCAATGTTATATTCTTTTTCATTATCTTTTAATGATATGCCATGTGATGGATGATATGATATGCAGATGTTATGATTATGTATCTATATGGATGTATGGATAGATAATGCAAATGTTTATGCTTCATGATATGATATACATGTATGCTTATGTAATGCAACGATTTAAGATGCTTAGAATAAAAAATCTATATTATTTGTCACAACTTAAATGATGATGCAGGATGTTTGATGCGATGATTATGAGATGCATGTATGCTAATGATTTGTGGATGCATGATGGATGCATTGATGATGTTTTTGTTGGCTATCATGATACCAGGTTAGCGTGGAGAGGAGATAGAAGAAACAAGAATGATCGACCATTGATTTTGATGATTGCTTCAAAAATCCAACAAGTCTATGATCCATCAAGACTTTATTAGAGAGGGTGATGAGAAATGCAGGATGATGAATGCATGATGACAAATTTCTCATTTTTGGGATTGGTGTTTTCTGTCATTCCTTATTGTTTGATATAACACATAGACACAATGCATTTGGGTATTAATAACCAGGACGACGTTGCATCTAGTGTAATGGACTTTGACTCTACAAACATATAGGATAGTTCTTGTTCACATCTTGACATATGAAAACCTCATTGGAAGGTAAGTTAGAAGCTTAGAATATATTGGACCAAAGCATACACAATAGTCAACAATGTACTCCAAACAACTTCCCTACACACAACTAAGCAAGTATGCACCGAGGTTATTTTACAAGAATAACCACAAGCACAACAAATGAAAGATAATGATCAACCCCATTCCTTTCTCTCTAAATCATTTTAGATAGACATCATTGAGAGGTCCTCATAATGGGTCATTAAGATAAATCGTAAGAAAAGATTAGAGACAAACAGTCAATGTTATCTATATCTCATTCCTGTTTAATTTAGCTAAGGTGATTTTTGATGCTAATGTCCATTGCAGGAAGGATACATCCTAGGACATGTTGATTAGAGGTTGTTTGATGTTAGGATGATGATGCTAATGATAAGCCATTGATATAAACTTCACTGACACATTTACCTATGATTTAGACTTTAGATTTTGACAATTAGGTTCTCACTTTATGACTTGCTACACTTGCTTTCTATTTGTTTTTCCAAAGGGTGAAGGTGACGATCGATTTATTATGGGTGAAGGTTTATTAAGAGTGAAAGTGAAATGGGGTGGGTGGTTTTGGATTTTTTGGGATATTTCAATATTTTTAGTATTTTCAAATGTTTTGAGGCTGGTTTTGGTCTTTTTGAAAGTTTATGCGAATGTTTTTGGCTTTCAGTTATTTGAGGATGTTTAGGGTTTTTCAAGATTTTTTGAGGATTTTTAGGTTTCTTTAATGTTTTCTAATGTTTTTGTGTTTTTTCAGTTTTCAAATGTTTTTGTGTTTTCTGAATATTTGGATGTTTTGGGGTTTTCTGAGTTTTACAAATGTTTAGGGATTTTCAAAGTTATCTAGATGTTTTGGGATTTTTTGAGTTTTCTGACCAAGAACCTAACCTAAAGACCTATCCTAGGGGCCTCGAGGATTGATCAAAGATAATTCTTTCCTACATTATACACGTAGAGACCACATAGTTTGACTGACTCAACTTATTGACAAGATGAGATATGAATAGTTGATGGAATGTTAGTTTATTATGACATACTCCTAAAGGACTGACCTAGGGTGTTTCGGGGGCACATCAATGATGGCCTTTCCTACATTCAAGCTCAAAATACAGTGCAGTTCGACAAGGGGGTACTATTTTTTAGATTTTTGATGTTTGACCTTTTTAGGGTTTTTGATGTGTTTTGGATGTTTTGGATTTTTCCTTTACAATTTTTTGAATGTTTTTGGATTTTAGTTGTACAAGAATTTTGGATGTTTTTGGATTTTCTGATGAACATTTTATGATTTTTTTGGGGATTTTTGATGAGATTTTATGAATATTTTTGGGATTTTCGACAAGATTTCTGATAACCTCAAGATATATAAGAACCCGATATGATCCATAATGAATTTCCCCCAGCGTGACATGTGATAGAATACTTCGATATAGGCAAGACAAACTAACCTTTGGAATATGCCAAGTAGTACTAAAGGGATTGTGATACTTCACAACATCAAGCTATGATAAAGATGCAGACAAGCAATGGAGGGAGGATGTGATGGATGGTGATGCAAAGAATGATAGGGTAATGAGCCAAAGAATAGATGGAGGTGCTTTATTTATGCAAGGCACTTGTTTTTCAGGTTTTCACCAAGGTACTTGCCCAAAGCGCCACCGAAGTGGTTTTCACTAGAGGACAATTTTTTTCTTTACTTTTTTAATCCTTTTTCTCATTTTTTTAGATTTTGATCATTTTTTTATTTTTTTGTATTTTCAGATTTACACCCTTCAAGACTAGGCATAAATTTTTTTAAGATGCAAGTTGTTGGTGGGTTCCTACAAGGGTTCACCTTCAGGTGTTAAAAATTGATATGCTCTTGTTCCATAGCTTGTTGTGATAACAAAAGGACCCAACTCGTTAGGCTCAAACTTCCCTTTGAGGTATTGATATGGAAGGTTCTTTTGATTATGCTTTAAGACAAGATCCCCTACCTCGAAAGACCAACATTTGATCCTCTTGTTATAGCTCTGTTTTAGTCAATTTTGATATACTTGCAAATGATTGAGGGCGTCAAGACGACGCTCATCCAGGAATTCTAGCTCATTCAACTGAGACACTCTGTATTCTTCATTGGTGATCAGGTTCTGTAGTGATACTCGCAATGATGGGAGCTCAACCTCAATAGGAAAGATGGCTTCTAATCCGTAGACCAAGGAGAATGGGTTTTCACTTGTAGGCATGTAGATATTGGTTTGATAGACCTAGAGAGCGAGATTTAGCTACAAATGTTAGTCACAACCAACTTCATTGACTGTTTTCTTCAGGATTTTCAGGATAGTTTTGTTCTTAGTCTCAGCTTGGTCATTGCCTTGGGGATAATAAGGGGTAGAGAATTGATGTTGGATTTTGAATTTTTGGCACAACTCTTTCACATCTTGATTTTTTAAGGGTGTTTTGTTGTCTACGATAAGGGCTTGTGGAACACTATAACAACAGATTAGATAGTTCAGGATAAATTTAGCAATCTACTTCCCCATTGTGTAGGTCATGGGAATGGATTTGACCCACTTAGTAAAGTACTCAGTGGCTGTTATGATAAATTTGTGGCCATTGGATGAGGTTGGAGTGATTTTTCCTATGAGGTCAAGTCCCCACTACGAGAAAGGCCAGGGTGTGATCATGGGTTGCAACTCTTGAGATAGAGCATGCATTAGATCCCCATGCTATTGACATTGGGCACACTTCTTCACGTACTAATGAGCTTCCTTTTCCATGGTTGGCCAATAGCACCTTGTCCTCAACAATTTCTTTGCTAACATCATACTGCTAGAATGGGACCCACATATGCTATTTTGTACCTCTGTTAAAGAAATTAAGGCTTCCTCTTGGTTAAGACATTGTAGAAATGTCCCCTCGATGCTTTGGCGGTAAAGAGTATCACCTAAGATCATGAATTGGGATGCCTTTTTAACAAAGGTCTTTTTAAGGTTCGAGGTGATATCGGATGGGAGGATTCCTTTGCTTAGGTAGGTAAAGATGTCATGGTACCACGGGGATCCAGGACCAACAATGATACACACAAATTTTGATTTAAGGATTTTGAAAGTTGGTACGAGAAGTTGTTCTACCAAGAATTCACATTGGAGGATGTTCGACATGTCTAGTGATCCGATCATTGCCATGACATCTACTGCTCTGTTATTCATGTGAGGAATCTGCTCAAAAGTTATGTCTATAAAAAGGTCCTTGAGATTTTCCACCATCTTTTTGTAAGGAGTGAGCTTTTCATCATTATTTTGATAGTCATCGTTGACTTGGTTGATAACCAACTACAAGTCTCCATATACTTTCATTTCTTGTATTTGCCACTGAACCGCTATCCTTAGACCTATGATCAGGGCTTGATGCTCAACAATTTTGTTAGTACAAGGGAATGATAGTCGATAGGACTTTGGAATGCAATCACCTTGAGGGGTGATGAAAATAATGCCTACTCCTTATCCATGTTGAGTGAACGATCCATCAAAGTACATCTTCCACTGAGCTATGAGATTGATAAGGAATACTAATTCATCAATGAACTCAGATATTAGAGGGTTCTCAACATAGATAAGTGCTTTTTCTAGTTGGTATGTGATCACTTGTCCTTTGATTACCTTGCGCTCTACATACTCTATGTCAAATTCCATTAAGATCATCACCCATTTGGCTATTCGTCCCGTGAGAGTTGCTTTGGATAACAGGTATTTCAATGGGTTGATTTTGGCAATAAGTTTGATTTGATGTGACAACATGTAGTGCCTAAATTTTTTTGAAGCAAAAGCTACTGCTAGACCTGCTTTCTCAATAGGTGAATAGTTCATTTCATAGCCCACCAAATTTCTGTTGATGTAGTAAATATCTCTTTCCTTTCCGTTTTCATCATGTTGTGCCAAAAGAGCTCCTAGTTTTGTTGGTGTTGCTAAGATATACAAGATTAGTGGTTTGTTTGGTATTGGTGGCATGAGTACTGGAGGTCTTAGTAGATAGTCTTTGATCTGTTGAAAATATTTATCACATTTCTCATCCCACTTGTAGGTTATCCCTTTATGGAGAAGATGAGAAAAGGGGTGGATTTTATCTGATAGTTGCACTATGAACCTCCTGACGGACTGCAAGCTTCCTTGTAACCCTCTCATCTGCTTTAGTGTTTGCGGTGGTTCCATGTCTAGGATGGATTTTACCTTTGCTGGATCAATTTCTATTCCTCTTTGTGAGATGATGAAGCCAAGAAGTTTCCCTGATGTGACCCAAAAGACGCACTTTTTTGGATTTAGCCTTACTTTGTATTCTTCAGCCTATCAAAGATGGGTCCTAAGACTTGTATTCTTTTCTTTGAATTTTCCAAAATATTGTCCACATAATATTTGAATGTTTTTTGGATCATGTCGTGGAAGATGGGGGTCATTTCCCTTTGATAGGTTGGTCCTACATTCTTTAGCCCAAATGGCATCACATTCGAACAATAAGTTCCCCATGGACAAGTGAACACAATTTTGTGTTGATCTTCCTTAGCGATTATGATTTGATTGTAGCCTGAAAAATCATCCATGAGTGATAGCATTTCATGCCCAACTATTAAGTCTACAATGTTGTCGATATTAGGAAGAGGGAAATCATCCTTCAAACATGCCTCGTTTAAGTCTCTAAAATAAATACAAATTCTGATGCCCCCAGTGGGTTTTGAGACTAGTACCAGGTTTGAAACCCACTCAGCATAATCTATCAGTCGAATGAATCCAATGTCAAGTAGCTTTTGTAATTCAAGTTTGACCAAGAGTGCTATCTGAGGGTGCATCTTTCTTAATTTATGCTTGACTGGCTTAGCTTCAAGATAAACTGCTAAGTGATGCACAACTACTTCTGGTTTGAGGCCTAACATATTTGTGTATGACCATGAAAAGTTAGTTCTACACTCTTTCAGGAAGGCTACCAGGTTCTTTTTTTCTTCATCTAACAAGGATTCAACATAGAAAGTGATTTGAGGTACTTCTTCGGTACCCATATTGACTGGTGTAGCCTTTTCTTCTAGTACTGCTGATTTCTCTAGATGTAGTGCACTAAGGAGGAGATTGAATCCCTCATCCTTGGGTGCCTCAAAGAGGTTTTCACTGAAAGATGTGTCCTTTGTTTTTACTTTTTTAGGATCAGAAAGTGCCACAGTGTGGTTTTCACTTAAAGTCTACATGTTAGTTGCATTTCATTTATTTTCTGACTAAAGGATTCAATCATCTCCCCATAGTATGCCCCTGTATCTAGCTCTATGTCAAAACTTTCTTTATGATATTCCCATGGTAAGTTGTCATGGATTCCCATGAATTCTAAGATCGTTTCATTATTTTTGAATAAATTGAGAATTGGTGGTCCTTGTTGGTCCATGTCAATGAGTTGTGGGTAGACAAGGGGTATTTCAGTTGGTTGATTGCTTGGTGCAAAGGATGTAATAGATATCATGAAGAGGGTGTTGTTTTCAAACAGGTCGGCAACATCTAGGGGGAAGTCATCTAAGGTCGTGTCACACGATGTAGGTAACCAAGAGGAAGCCTCGGCCCATTTAGCAGAAGTACCTTTGCCAATAAGGGTGCCCTTGCTAGTAGTACAACCTAGACCAAGATTCTTTAGCTATTTCTCAGGAACAATGGGTTCTAGTAAAACATTGTCATTTTTCCCTAGTTTCTCATTCTTGTTGTATCCCTAATTTTGCATGAGCTACAAGCCTTTGTTATCATCTTCCATGGGAAGAATAGGGACATGTCGTTCATATTAATAGAGGAGTTTAGATACATCCTCCTCATTGAAATCTTCTTGATTCAAATCCCCCCACTTGGTGAAGGTAGTAGCTACCATCTTGATAGTTTCTAGCTCTTTGCTATTAGCTGTAGGTTTCCCATGAGATTGAGGAGAAGTAGGTAGCTATCGTAAGACAAAGGTGTTATTCATTAGCTTGTAGTTCCCACAACCATCATCTTGAATCATTGCTTTGATATCAAGTATGTTTTGCATAATGGGTGCCTGCGTTTTAGAAGTAGATGCAAGGGATGATGGATCAACAAAGGAGTTGGAAGGTGTAGGCCCTTCATCATTCTTAGGTATTTTTGGGATTTTATAGAACTAGGCTTCAAGATTTTTTCAGTAGTAAAAAGGATCAGGATCTCCATGGATAGTAATCTCTCTACCCTTGAAAGGAAACTTCACACATTGATGATAAGTCAAGGCTACAACTTTTAAAGTATGGATCTAGGGTCGACCAAGTAGTATGTTGTAAGGAAGACTAAGGTCCAACACTTGAAATCTAGTTTATGCAATGTGAGGGCCTACTTGGATGGGAAGTGCAATGATACCTTGTGATAATCGTTCTTGGTCGTTGTATTCCCTGATGGTGGTACTCTTTGTCCTCTCAATAATATCCTCTGAATAGCCCATATTTTTTTTTAGCTAAAGGGAGCAAATGTTCAATCCAACACCTCCATCTACTAAGACTCTTTTGAACTTTTTCTTATGAATGACAACCTCAAGGTGTAAAGCATGGTTATGAGATGACTATGATGGCAGGTCTTGCTCAGAGAAGGTGAGAAGATGATTAGCGATATGGACCACCATAGCTTGAAACTAATCGGTATCAATATCCTCAAGAATGGATGATTCTGATAAAGATTTATCAAGGATTTCCCTATGTGTGGGTGATAGCCTCAATAGTTCTAGGATTGATATCTATGTGGGGGTCTTTTTGAGTTGTTTTAAGAGATTGTACTTGTTGGTACTTGCTACTGGCAAAATAGGTTGTTCCCTAGAATGAGATGGGACTCCTAGGATGCTGACTTTACCACGTCGTGTGGTGACTCCACACTTTGCACTATTCCCTTTGATGGTAACAACAGTGATGATGCTATCATAGGAAGCAACTACATTGGAATAGGTATGTTGCACATTCATGCAATCCTTAGCTTTTCTAGTGTTATTTTCTTTGTTATGATCTAGCATAGGGTTCTTGTATATATTAAGATCCTGGTTCCCAGATGGTACCTCAATAGATATGGTATTGTTCTCTATGAGGTCTTGAATAATGTTTTTGAGCCTCATGTAGTTTACCATTTTGTGTCCTTCAATCTTGTGAAAATCACAAAGGTCTTTCTCGTTGTATCAGGATGGTTTTTCTTGTGGTTCTCGATAGTTTTGAAAGTTAGGAAGTGTGATCAGATTTGAATCTACCAACTTTTTCATGATAGTTTTGATAGGTTTAGCTAGCTGCGTGTACTTGTGTTTAGGGTAGTTGTTCTTGTTAGGGGCTTGCCTTTGTTGCATGTTGGTGTTTTTGATTTGATTGTTTTGAGGAGATGTTATTTGTTGCACAGTTGGTTGGATGTTAGCAAATTTATTTTTGTTCGGTCTAGGAGCACTTAGGACTACCTTAGCATCTACCACACCATTTTTTGTTACGTTCTTGTTCTTAGCCGAGACATGAGGCTTGTCATTTGAACTAGTTGATGGGTGGTTGTCTTTGTAAGCTTGAGTATTTACCAGTGAGATTAGAGATCTCTCAATGTTAAGGGCTCTAGGGACAAGCTCATCATATGATGTGATGCACTACATTTTCAAGTGGAAGGATAGATTTGGATCTAGATTGGCGACAATGATTCCCACTTGTTGTTCATTAGGAAGAGGTCACTTGCTCTTACTAGTTCTCTGTCTCCACCATTATAAGAAATTACCGAAGGTTTCTCCTTTGTTTTTCCTAAGAGTGTACAATTCCTCGAGATTGACATCCATGTCAAGATTGAAGGAGAAATGATCGATAAATTTATCAGTAATTTCTTGGAAAGTTTTGATATCGAGAGGCAGAGGATAAAACCAATCCATAGAAAGACCTGTTAAAATTTGAGGGAAGAGGCACATCAAATATGAATCATTGTAAGCCACCTCCATGCATATGACGTTAAATTCTTTGATATGGTCTACAAGACTTCCTCTCCATTTGTATTTGTCGAATTTGGGGATTTCAAAACCAGGAGGGAATGGTACCATTGCGATCCTTTGGTCAAATGGATATGGACACAAGTTTTGTGTATGGGGCTTATTTTCCTTTCCCATGCAAAGGTCCTGCATTTCTTGTGAGAGCACCTTAAATTGCGATGCTAGATTGTCTTGTGGGTTGGGTTGAGGAACATATGGTGGGATGATGGATGAATTGTATGGGGTGTATGGTGGTGTAAGATTTGGTGAATTGTGATTGGGGTATTGATGTATATGTTCCTAATATGTTTGGATTGATGATGTTCGATTATAATAGAAACCTTGTTGTTGTTGTTGGGCATACTATTGAGCTAGTAAGGCTTGTTGTTGAGCTTGTTGTTTTTGTTGCGCCACTAGGGATTTTTGTTGGGACTACTGTTGTTGTTGTGCTGCTAAAGCTGCTTTATGGGCTTGATGTTGTTGTTGTGTTGCTAAGGCTACTTGCTATTGTTGTTGTTGTTGTTGTTTTGCTAAGGTTGCTTGTTATGCTGCTAAGGTTGCTTGATGTTGTTGTTGTGCTAAGGATGCTTGTTGTGCTGCTAAAGTTGCTTGATGTTGTTGTTGTTATTGTGCTAAGGTTTCTTGTTGTGTTGTTGTTGTTGTTGTGTCGCTAGTGCTTGTTGATAGGACTGTTGTGCTTGTTGTAAGGCTAAGGCGTGCACTTGCAATGAGGGATTAGGTGGTTGTTGGGACATCGGTGGAGGATTATGGATATTGATGTTTTGAGTGGGTAATGGATTGGTAATGATATTTTTGGGATTCCATTGGTTCAACATTCCTTGTAAGATAGTAGATTGGGGTGGAGGAATGCATGTTTGAGATCCTGTTTGATTTGGCATAGTAAAGGGGACTATGGGAAAAGATGAGGATGGTACCATTATATTATGCGATGGAAATGACACACTAGGACCTTGAGTCCATTGATTAAATTTTTTTCCTTGTCCCATGTCTAGAGGATTCCCCTATGTTAGGGATGTATATAATGTATTACCTGTGTTGACAAGATTTGTGACCAAGGGATTACTTTGAGATGGGTTGATAATGGATGGGATGGATGTATTTTGTGAAACAAATGGTATGGATGAACCAATTGGAGGATTGGGTAAGGATTTCCCTATTTTCTTTAAGGGTTGACTCTATGGTATGTATCCTTGCACATTGTTTTTAGATACTTGATCTACACTGCTTTGCGTGATGGTAGGCACACTTGTGGTACTCATGGGTATGGATGAAGAGGGATTTCCTCTATATGTGGAAGTCATGGTGGAGTAATGAAGGTCGAGAGGTGTGTACGACTATTTAGGATCTTTAGGAATGGGAGGAGCACCAAAGCTAGGTGTCCAAGTGGTCATGTGAGATGGTGGATTGGTTTCAAGTGTTCCCACAAGTGTGTTGTTTTCAAATGAAAGAGCATGACCAAAGTATTTGGAAAGGCTTGTTGCAATACCAATAATGTATGTTTGATGTAACCCTACGGATGGAGTTTTGGAGCCCTTTGTAAATTTTTGTGCCACAAATGTTGGGGAGATAGGAGCTACGTTTTCAAAGGCTTGATGTTCCATGAGTTCATCCCTACTGAATTCAAATGGATTGTTTATGATATATTCTATCTCATATGGTCTTGATTGTGATGAAGGTTGTTGTCATGGTGTAACTTGACTTATTGGATCAAATTCTAAAGGATTTAGATCACTTGAGGTAAATGTAACTTTGGTTTTCTCCATTATTCTCTTGAGTTGTGATCTAGTCTTTACCATAAATTTTATGTCACCTTTGGGAGAGTTGTGTTGTGATTTATAATGTTTGAACTATCTAGTTGACTCAAATCTAGGTAAAAGGGATGCTCTAATTGTTTTGGGAGAAATGATGATAATGGGGGATGAAAATATGAGTGATGTGGAGAGTGATCTTTGCAAATATTTTGGGACAACACTTTTGACTTACACTTGATGTTTTGATGTTTGGATAAGGGATGTTGACGAACTTGTAAATATTTAGGGTAGAATCGTGACCTTAAAGATAAACTAGTTCAAAGATGATAACTAAATCCACTAAATGCATGAAAAATGATACATTTCACATACAAAATAGCCAAGTTAGGGGGTTGGTTTGATAGATGTTTAAGTCACAAAAGTGTTGGTGTATTCAAAATTTTTGCAAAGATAGGTGAAGTGGAGGATGAAATTTTGATGAAGGGGTGCATGAGATGTTTAACCCAATGTTGACTTAAAGTGAACGTTTGTTTTGACAAGACCAAGGTAGTGAGAATGATGCTAGACCTCTAAAGTTTTCAAATCCCAAAGACTAATGATGGTCTAAATGAGAGGATAGACGTGGGTATGCAAATCTGTTTGGTTCCTCCTAGATCGAGCATAGTGGTTTCTTAACAAGATGTTGTGATTGTGATAAAGTATTAAGGCCCACTTCCTACTAAACTTGGAATTACAATACCTACGTTTGTAATGGAAAGATGTAGATCTTCTCCTACGGGTTTTGATTTTGTGATAGATCATTTAGGGGAGTTCAAGATCATGATTATGTGAGAAATTGAAAACATTGGAAAAGACCGGGATTTTGACAGTACTAAAAGGAATACAAGTTTGGATTATGTCTTGAAGCATGTTTGTAAAAGTTGTATACCAACCTAGTTTTGGTTTTGCGAAGTTCCCAAAGGTGTTTCTTGAGAGCTTTCGGACTAAGATGCCTAAGTCTAAAATGATGACCTATAGACCTTAATTTAGGGATCCAAACTTTGAGTGAGATCATTTAGAAACAATTCAAGTTTATGGAAGAAAGGAATATATTTATTGCCACACAGGTGGTGGTAATGTGGGCCTTCCATCCTCAATATTAGCTTGTTTCTCTTCTTCTTCTAAAATGATTGCTATGTTTCTCCACTGGGTAGGTGTTTCTTTGGTTTCAAAAGTGAAGCTTCTCAAACTGCTAATGAGATCAGTTTGTTCTCTATTAATAAGTTCAATGTTTGGTTGAATGATAGCACTTGGAAGATCAGGTTGTTCAATGGGAGAAATCAGTCTCCAAATAGTCATGTGGGGTTCATTTGTGAATTTATTTTACCACAATCTCTTGTCTTGATTAAGTTTTCAAACTAAATGTTTATGTCCAAAACATAACTTTCACAATGTCTATTTTGTGAGAATCATGAGGTTGAATCCATAATTTCCTATGTTGTCTTTGGAAAATATGTATTTGAGATATAAGTCAAGATATTTAGAAATCTCTAAGGATAGAATCCTTAGGACAAGCAGTAATATCAAGGCTTTTTCAAAAGATATCCATATTTAAACCAAAGTGTTTGAAATTTTGAGGAAGATAGTGAATGTTTGTTTTTGTATCGTTTTGGAACCAAGCAATGTATTAAACTGAATCACAATCATTTACAACCCTAGGTTTGAAATGGCTATACTTGTTGATTCCCCACTCAGATTTCTCCAAACACTAAGACATTATGAATAGTTAGAGATTTGGTGACACTAGTTCCCCTCTACGACACACACTTCTCAGGACCACCAAATCTCAAAATCCTTAAAATTCGGAGATCAAAAAGATTTTTCTGTTTCAATAATGAATAGTACAAATGTGGGGTGGCTTTAGAACATCCGTTCTTGCACCAACAAGTATTAAGGATTTTGGATTCTAAACAATGGTTCATAGTAAGGGCTTCCAGTTTAGGGGATACTATGATAAAATCTGTCAAGAGGTCTCCCAACCCTTAGAACAAAGGATTTACACATCATAAAGATACTGGGGGAGAGCTATCATGTACCACATCCTATTGATCAAAATTTTCATTGCAACGACACATTTATATAATGGTTTGGAAGATCTTTGCTTTAGCTCGTTACCGCTTGGGTCATTCCCTCCTTTCAAAGCGGTGAGGTAGGTCCTCTAAGGATAAACAATAGCAAGGAAGTACATCCATAGTTCAATCATCTCCATTCGTATGAACAAAGAGAGAACACATGCTATGCCTTTTTCTCACACATGCAAGGGGTTCAGTTTTAATCCAAATTGAAAGATGTAGGTGATTAGACAGAGTGTTAAGGAATGTTTTTGTTTCTCAAGTTTGCTAAATGGAATGAGAGAATTGTATACGCATTCAATAACAAAAGTGTAAATCACAAAACTTACCAAACAATTGTAAATTTTAACCCCTAAGCTAAGATGACTTCATTTTATGCACCAAACGAAATATGAAGTTTCCTTGTTCAATTTTAAACCCAAAAGACAATGATGAGATGAGGGTTCAATTTTAGTCCCGTTTGAGCGTTCATTTTAAACCCAATTGAAATTTATTGAAGTCTTAAAGCATAAAGTAGAAAGCATAAAAAGTTGGGTTATAATTATCCCAAAAGTATTAAACGCTTGTTACAATCATAGAATTTCAAGATAAGAAATATTTCTTCACTTTAGCTCTATGTCGTCCAACCTACAAAACCCTATTAGTCTAACAACTAGAATAATGTTAGAAGTGCATATGTGATCTGAAAAATCAAGAAAATTAAAGCACATGTTGAAAAAATGATCTTAAAACTTCTTACCAGAGTTGGGAGTCATTGCACACAATAGTGTCATGATTTGAAATCTGGGCATCGCTCTGGTGAATTTGGGTGTCGCTTTGACACAAAAATAGAGAGCACGATAGCGTTGAAATTTTACCGGGCATCGCTCTAGTGAATTTGGGGTGTCGTTGTTTAAAATCTTTGATACCTCTATATTAAATTAGAGTTGTTTTTTTAATCAGCATCATGGTTTTAGATGGAGATAGCATCGCTATATGGCAACACACTTCAAATACGTCACTGTATTTGATTTGGGCATCATTGTTTCCTACAAAAAAACAAACGAACGGAATTCAAGATAGAAACTAGTTAAATTATCAGTTTGCACTCCTTCTTGCGCCATAATGTGACCGAGGATTATTAGTATGGGTTGATTACACTTGATCCATGATGAATCGAAGCATAATTTACCACTAAACCTCAATCTCAAACAAGATCATGCAAATTGAAAGTTAAACTAAGCATTTATTGAAACTGAAAATTACAAACTACGAAAATAGTTAAATTCCTACTCTAACCCATTTGAAACTTATCCTATTTTGGAATTGGTGTCACGTTGATGTGGAAGAACAACCCTTTCCCAATCCCATGATTAGTGAGCCTATTTCAATCGATTCTATTGAAGAGAATTGATGAAACCATTGTGATAAATTGATGAAAACATGATTTATGCTAGATTGAACATGATGCAAGCTAAATTAACATGATTTTATGCTAAAATTGATCTAAATATGCAATTGATAAGCTAATCTAAGATAATTCTAAGCTAAAATATTCAAACCCTAATTTATAAACAAGCTAAGATGGATACATGGAAGCCATTAATGGAAGATTGAAGCTATTATGCAACTAAAAATGAACTAAAATATGCTAAATGTGAGTAAAATGTGAGTGAATTCAATAGCATAAGTTTGCAATTGAAAGATGGATCTATTTGTCTCCAAATAGTGTCCTATTTATAGGAGAGCAAATGAGAAATGGAGGGTTGAGATAAAAAAGATCAATCAATAATCAAGGATGAAAGGAAGAAGAGGCATGGATCATGGATTCTCATCAACAAGTGAGAATGCAAGATGAGATTTTAATCAAGGGCTCACATTTGTTCCAAACAAACACACTTTTGACCTGCACACATAGGTCACCAGGTGACTTGCTCAAGAGGTCACAAGTTTAGCTTGTTTGAGAAGCCAAGTGAGATGATTGGAGGAGAGAGAATATTCTTTAGAATATTCTCATGGGTGAGGATAAAGATATTTTGCAAATTAAAAGAAAGTTTTAATTGTGCAAAAAAAAGGATAAGGAATATTCCACGAGAATATTCCCTTTTGAAGGAAGATTAGTTTAATTGATAATTAAACAAGGTTTAATCATACAATTAGGGGATTTGAAGAATTAAAGTGATATTCATTAAATTAAATAATTTAATGAATGGGGAAAGGTGAAATGATATTTAATTAAATAACTTAGGGTTATTTAATTAAATAAGATGACTTGAGGAATTAAATTAAATATTTTGATTTATTTAATTTAATGAGATGAAGTGTTAGTGTGAAAGGGGGATGCATTAAATTATTTAAATGCATTAGGTTAATATATGAAAATGATACAATTAATTAATTAGCTAGGCTAATTAATTAAGTGAAAAGAGGTTGGGTTTCGAGAGGAAATGATGTTAATAAACCTGATTTGAGTGTATGATATCATCTAGGACATTTTTCAATGTCTACAATAACAAGCGATGAAGTCAGTAACCTTTTCATTGTCCCAATGTTTGCATTGAATGAGATCTAAGAATGTCATCTTCGGTATGATGTTAGCTTGGAATTGTCTAAGGAACTGATTCACCAATTGATCTAAGGAGAAGATAGAATTTTCTGGCAAGGAACTATACCAGTCAAGAGTAGTGTCCTTGAGGGAACACAAAAAAATGTTTTCCATCAAAGAATCATGGTGGAAGAAGTTAGTGCATGGGGCATTGAATTTTGACATGTGCATTTGAGGATATTCACGACCACTATACTTTTTAAACTTTGGAATCTCTATCCCTTGAGGGATAGGAGTGTTCAAGATGGAAATAGACAAAGGGCTATGATGATAGAATGGTTGAAACATAAGCTAAGAGGAAGATTTGGATAGGTTCCCCAAATGGTTATGCATTTGTCTCATATTTTATAATAAAGCATTCAATACAAGATCAGAGGATGAAATAGGACCAATGGAACCACCACCAAAACCACCAACCCCATACCGACAGAGACCTTGCCACTAGGACTAGTATGGGTTCTAGGATTACCACCAAAAATTAAAATGTGAGGAGTGGTAGAACTGAAACCTAAAGGTACCTTATTCACTTTAAAAGTGGGGGTCTACTTAGGCCCAAAGGCAGTCTTAACAGAAGGATCAATCTCAACCATACACACTGACACTCTAGGCATCAAGACTTCTAGCTATGATGTAGTGATCTTAGAGCCAAGATCTCAGGTGGTGTCCAAGTTAGAATTATATGCTAGGACATAATTATCCACAATATTTTCAAGACCTTAGAGAAGTTCTACGCCTCTATGATCCTTATCCAACATGGTTCTTAATTTGTTAACAACAATAGTTGATTGAGCAAGACTTTTATCTTTTTCCAAATACCGCTCAAATTCTCCAAGTCTTCTATCTAGGGAAAGAAGTTACTCTGTTCGGACCTCAAGAGCATCCTCTTCCTCCATAGAAGAGGAAAACATAGAAGCAAGAAGTGTAGAAATATGAGGGAAAACTTCCCCAAATGGACTGGAAAATCTAGTAGACATTCCTAAAACTATTTCCTCAAAAGAAGGACCACTCTAACTAGAGGTGACCTTCCTAGATTCCATTTTTATATGTCGTAGAATTCTTCTAACAATGTGTTCAGAGGTCATAGATTGGGTCGTAAAGCTCATAAGGCTTCATGACACATGAATCTGTAATGCACCCAAGACCTAAGAGAAGAATTTCCAACACACATAAATGAAAAGAAGGATGTTTACGTCATGTTCACCAAAATCTAGAGAAGGGGGATTCGCTGCTCCTAAGTCTCTAAGACACCAAAGATTCTATGGGGAGTGAACTACCCTAGACTAATTTGACTTTAGATGGAAATAACAAGCTGAAAAGGAAGGGAAAACCATACTATGTTTTCCTTATGATTTATGATAGGGGTTTACTAAAAGCGGGTGAGCAGACCACAAAGATCTTAGATTGCAAACTAACCGGTTCTTTGCTAGAGGTTGACAACGCATGGCTCAGAATTCAGTGCACAACGCCAGAGTCTTAGAGGCATACTGACATCCTATTGGGATAGAGGGTCAAGTTGCAGACTAAAACACAAAGTCTATTGACAACTCAAAAGCTCTAGTTTTATAGTTTAACAAAAATATATGGAAATGCATAATACAACAAGAAGAATACTATAACTAATAAATATAAACTATTCTAATACAAAATGACAAAGAAAGAAGAAGAATGACAACATATTGAAGGTCCAGTTCTCTAGTAAGCTCCTCCCGAATGAATCACACCTACACACATAGTAACAAGGAAAATGTTGGGGCTATGTTTTAAGGTTTTCCTTAGTCAAACCCTCATTTCAATGTTCCGACCTCCATGGACAACCAATAGACCACAAGATGTAGAAAAGTGAAGAGAAATGAAGAGATCAGACACAAGCTAGTAGAAAGCAATGACAATCTAAATGATACTCTATAATTAAGATAATGTAAATAAGAAAATAGACACAATATCACCTTCCTTTCTATGAGCTCATGAAGCTGAGAGATGACGAACAAGAATGAGATCACCACGCCAATGAAGTAGAGCTATGACAACTTGTAATAACAATGGCGTTGGAGTGGCAAGACAATATAGAAGTGAATTATGAAGCTGATAGAAGCAAGAGAGAGTGATGGAGAAATGAGAAAGAGTGATAGAATGTTCAAGAGAGTTGAATGAATGAAGAGAGATCTTGAGAGAGTCCAAGAATAAGGTTCAAAAGGCCAATTTGGAGGCAAAAAGGTCATTCCTAGTGGTTAAGATTCGAAAAGGGAAGTTACATTCACAATTGATAGAGAATCATAATGCCTCTAACATTCCCTGACTTGAGAATTCTATCAGGATGAAAATGTCACACATAGACATTCGTGTAGAGCATGGGCATCCTCAACAGGAATTCGCTCACCAGCGCAAAACGACGAGGACATGTGGAAAAATCGTGAAAAATACGACAAGTTTTTACATTATCAAACTTGTAAAGCTAAAATGAGGGTAAATAAATGGGAATTTGCATGAGGTGAAAATTTATGCCATTAGAGGGGTTCATATCAAGTCCTTTCGTTCTTTCACTAGTATGCATTTATTTCATTTTCTCTCTTCTGGAGATTTCTTTTCCCATGAGGTTTTTTCTTTTTCTTTGTTTATGAGATATTTATTTGTTTGTGCATGGGTACCTCATTAAGCCTTGTAGTTGAGACCCATCCATGCATCCATTCATGTGCTCATCATTAGATTTTTTAGCTTCTCCTTGTTGAATAGTCCAAATAACTAAGAGGGGGGTGAATCAGTTATTATAAAACAATTTTCTTGACTTTAATTAATCCTGAGCAAATTTGAATCAATCATATATTAAAGAACATGAAAGCAAAAAACAACACCATGCACAATGAACACTAGAATTTACGTGGAAACCAAAGAAAGGAAAAACCACAGAGAATAATAATTCTCAATTATAAAACACTAGTTAAGGTGACACTGGTTAAGGTGATTTTTACAAAGGGCTCACTGCCAAATTACTCACTTCCAAAAGAGAAAGGCTCACTACCAATAGAAAAAGGCTCACTGCCAACAGAAAATGGCTCACTACCAAAAGAGTGATGAAAGGAAATCCATCATTGAAATAATTGTCACCAACAATGACACCCGATAGAATTTCTCTATTTGCTTCCTCTGGTCATATACTCTCACACACTTCACAATGTTTGTATTTTTAGATTCACATTCATCACACTTTCTTTCATCAAATAGAATCAACTCTTACTTATACCTTTCTATGCCATGACAATCTCCTAGGTCGGCTAGACACAATGTTTTCATAGTCTTCCAAGTCAGCCAAATGCAATTTGAATTAGATAGCCACAAAATCATTCTCGTGGTGAAGAGGAACGAAACGTGGACCACATAAAACCTCCTCGCTCAAGTTAGCACATTACAATGATATCTAAAAATAGAGTAAACACGTTACAATGCAAATAACATTTTGGGGTACACTAACCAACTTCCAGATCAGTCTGGACCCAAAAGAATGTGTCTCATTATGTTGCAAGATGAATCAGATCAGGAAAAGCATGACCAAAGATGAATCATTAGCACAACATCCAGAGCTCTTCAATCCAAATCACTAAAGCATCAAAATTAATTAGTCAAGACATGTTGACATCAATGGAAACCATTAATGACAACAAACAACATCACATTCCAACAATCTCCCCCTTTGTCATTGATGGCAACATCCATCGACAACAAACCAAACAACTCAGATATCAACATCTTCTTGTCTTATTTTCTTCTTCCCCTTTGACATCAAGGACGAAGGGAAAAAACTCCCCCTAAAAAACTTACTCTGCTCCCCCTATGAGGAAGCCTCCCAACATTGATCCAGATAAGAATCAACATGTAATATTTTGGACCAATGCACACCTTGGTGTACATTATTGTAGATTAGGAGGGGGAAAAACCCCTAACTTCTACCGGAGATACTCAAAGGTATCTTTTCTTAACGGTTTTGTAAAAATATCTACAATCTTCTCTTTTGTAGGTACATATTCAAGTATGACCTCATTGTCCAAAACCTTCTCCCTCAAGAAATGATATCTAATGGATATATGTTTTGTTCTGGAGTGTTGTACCGAATTCTTGGAAATATTTATTGCATTGGTATTATCACACATAATTGAGATCGGTTCAACAAATGATATGCCAATGTCCTTCAGCGTTTGTTTCATCCATAGTATCTGAGTGCAATAGGAGGATGTTGCAATGTATTCAACTTAAACAGTAGATAAAGATACAAAATCTTGTTTCTTACTTGACCAAGCAACCAAATGAGAGCCAATTAAATAAGCTCCAATGCTTGTACTCCGCCAGTTATCAACACATCCGACCCAATCAACATCGGTGTAAGCTGTCAAAGTGAAATTTGAGTCCTTTGGATACCATAACCCCATGTCTTTTGTACCCTTCAAATATCTAAAGATCCTTTTTACTGCAACAACATGTGATTCCTTTGGTTCTTGCTAAAATTTTGGCTACTAAACAAACAACATACATAATTTATGGTCTAGTTGCCATCAAATATAACAATCCTCCAATCATTGACCTATACATACTTGCATCAACTTTAGGTGAATCATCTTCTTTTGTCAACTTACATCCAGTAACAATAGGTGTACAAACCAGTTTGGAGTTCTCCAATACAAACTTCTTCAACAACTCTTTGGTATACTTGGACTGAGATATGAAGATTCCTTTGTAGTTTTTATTTACTTGTAGTCCAAGGAAGAAATTCAACTCACCTATCATAGGCATCTTGAATTCCTTTTGCATTTCATCTGTAAATTTTATGCACATATCATCATTTCCTCTAAATATTATGTCATCAACATAAACCACAAGAATTAACATTTGATCTGAGTGAGTCTATAATACAAATTACTATCAGTAGATCCCTTTTGAGATCCTTGTCCAATCAAGTACTTGTCTAATCTTCCATACCAGATTTTAGGTGCTTGCTTCAATCCGTATAGAGCTTTCTTCAACCTGCAAACAACATCTGGGTCACTTCCGGACTTAAATCCCTTCGGTTGCTTAATGTAGAATTCTTCCTTCAATTCTCCATTCAAGAATGTAGACTTTACACCCATTTTATAGACTTTTAAATACTTGAAAGTTGCAAAGGCCAAGAATATCCAGATCACTTCCATATGGGAAACAGGTGTATATGTTTCTTCAAAATCAATACCTTCGATTTGAGTGTAACCTTTGCAAACCAATATTTCCTTATTTCTCACTACCTTTTTGTTTTCATCCAGCTTGTTCTAGAATACCCACTTTGTTCCAATTATATTTTTGTCTAGCAATCTGGGCACAAGTTCCCAAGTCTGATTTTTCTCTATTTGATCAAGCTCTTCCTTCATTGCCTTCACCCAATTATGATCATTGCATGCTTCTTCTACAGTCTTTGGCTCAGTTTCCAAGAGTAGACACAATAGTACTTGCTCTTGAGCTACTTTACTTCTTTTGGTGATTCCCTTATTCTTATCTCTAATGATCTGGTTTTCTGAGTGGTTTTTTTGCACATACCTTTCAGTTTTAGTTGTAGTTGTTGGAGCCTCCTTTGTCTCTTCTTCTTCTTCTTCTTCTTCTTCTTCTTCCTTATCTTTTTCTCCTTTTTCATCCAATTCATCTGATTCATATTCAATATTCCTTTCAAGATTTCTTTGAACATCTTCATCTACTTTCACATTCACACTTTCAACAATCTTGTTCAATCTCTTGTTGTAACACCGGTATGCTTTGCTTCTTGTAGAGTAACACAAAAATATGCCTTCATCAACTTTGTTGTCGAACTTTCCATGATTGTCCTCATCTCTCCGGATGTAGCATTTACTTCCAAAATTCTTGAAGTACTTTATTGTGGGAGCTCTTCCATGCCATAGCTCATATGATGTCTTTCCATATTTCCTCCGAAACAATACTTTGTTAAGAGTGTATATTGTTGTGTGTATCGCTTCTCTCCAGTAGATCTGTGGTAAACTTGCTTCCATGATCATTGTTCTAGCTGCTTCTTGAAATGTCTGGTTTATTTTTTCTACTGCACCATTCTACTGAGGTGTTCTAGGGGTAGATAGTTGTCTTTTAATGCCATGGTTTTCAAATAATTTGTTGAATTCATCAAAAGTAAACTCTTCTCCTCTATTAGATCTTAGACACATGATTCTTCTATCAACTTCATTCTCAACTCTTGCCTTGAAAATCTTGAATTTTTCTAAATATTTTGATTTTTCTCTTAAAAATGCAACCCAGGTTAGTCTTGAATAATCATCAATTGAAAGCATGAAATATATCTCACCTTGTAAGCTTCTTATTTTGGTCAGACCACATAGGTCAATGTGTACAAGGTCCAACAAACCAGTAGATGATTCTTCTTTTCTCTGGAACGTTTCTCTGGTCTTCTTTCCTTCTTGACATCGTTTGCAGATAGTGTTGTCTAGTTTTGTTAGTTCTGGAAAATATCTGACTACTCTTGTTGAACTTATCATTACCAAATTGTCGAAGTTGATGTGACACATCCTCTGGTGCCAAAGCCAATTGTAATTAGATTGGGTGAATAAGCATCTCTTTGTAGCTCCTTCCAGTTGATACATATTCCCACTTGTTCTTTTTCTAGCTGCAATAACAGTTCTGGATCTCTTCCTGATCTCACAACCATCATCCTGAAACACCACATTATATCCATTTTCTTACATCTGTCCAACACTCAAAATATTATGATATAAACCTTCACATAGTAAACATTTTCGGTGTTATGCTTTCCATCTAATGTAATAGAACCAATTCCAACAATCTATGTTGTTTTATCATCTCCAAATCTAACATAACCTACATCATATTTCTCAAGCTTTACAAACTTACTTTTTTCACCGTTCATATGATTTGAACATCCACTATAAATTAGCCATTCATCTTTGTTTCATTTAACAAACAATGCAACTTCAGTGCTATCATCAAATTTTGTACAAATATTAGAGATATGAAAGATAGGTTCATCCTTTTGCACCAAAAACAAACAATCCTCATGATCTGACTCATCATCTAAAATGTCAGAATTCTCATTGGCATAATAGGCCTCCTTATTGATCTTTTTAAATTGTTTCCTTGTTCCCATTTCCGAACACTTAGTTGCTAAATGACCAATCTTTCCACATCTAAAACATTTAAGAGGTAACATACCTTTGTACTTGTTAGTACCTTTCTTTAGCTTCCTTGTGAAGTTTGCTTCCAACTCTTCTGAACTTTCATCATCTGAATCTTCTTCTATCTTTGTGGCTTTGAAGGAAGTTTCATATTTCTCCTTTTCTTTTCCAAATTTCCTCATCTCAAATGTGGTCAAGGTGCCAAATAGTTTCTCTCTAGTGAATTTGTTCAGATCATAAACTTCCTCAATAGTTGAGATCTTGTCACTGTAACTCTCTGGTAAGGTCATCAAAATCTTCTCCATTACATATTCATCTGTCAAAGTCCCTCCTTTATTTTTGACTTCATTTACTACACTGTCAACTCTCTGAAAGTAGCTTGCTATATCCTCACCTTCTTCCATTCTCAAATTTTCATATCTGTGTTTAGTTTCCAACTTATTTGATAATTTGACTCTATCATTTCCTTCATATATTTCTTTCAAATTTTCCCAAACTTCATAAGAAGTTCCCAATGAAATAAATTTTGTTAACTCAGTCTTAAACAAACCACTAAATATTGCATACCTTTATTTTTCATTCTCTTCATAGGCTGAAATCTCATTTGCAGTAGAAACACCTTTTGATGGTTCAACATATTTTGTCTCAACAACTTTCCAAATCTTGTAGGCTAGAGAGATCAGGTAACCTCTCATTTGCACTTTCTAGAAACTGTAGTCAAATCCATCAAACACTGGAATTGTCAGTTTGTGCGCCATCAGATCTACCCCAAGTGGTTAAGCTCTTCTTCAGGGAACCAAAGCTCTTATACCAATTGTTGAACAATCTAGATAACTAAGAGGGGGGTGAATCAGTTATTATAAAATAATTTTCTTGACTTTAATTAATCCAGAGAAAACTTGAACCAATCAGATATTAATGAACATGAAAGCACAAAACAACACCATGCACAATGAACACCAGAATTTTTGTGGAAACCCAAGAAGGGAAAAACCACGGAGAGTAATAATTCTCAATTATAAAATGTTGGTTAAGGTGACACCAGTTAAGATGATTTTTACAAAGGGCTCACAACCAAATTGCTCACTGCTGGTTGGGCTCACTACTCAACTATTATAGCCAAAGATATAAAGGCTCACTTCTAAAAGAGAAAGGCTCACTGCCAACAAAAAAAGGCTCACTATCAGAAGAATGATGAAAGGAAATCCACTGCTAAAATAATTCACCAATAATGAAACTCGATAGAATTTCTCTATTTTCTGCCTTTGGTCATATACTCTCACACACTTCACAATGTCTAGATTTTTAGATTTGCATTCATCGCACTCACTTTCATTGAACATAATCAACTCTTACTTATACCATTCCATGTTGTCACAATATCCTAGGTTAGCCAGACACAATGTTTTCATAGTCTTTCAAGTTGGCTAAATGCAATTTGAATTATATAGCCACAAAATCATTCACGCAGTGAAGAGGAACAAAACGTGGACCACATAGAACCTCCTCGCTCAAGTCAACATGTTACAATGATATCCGGAAATAGAGTAAACACGCTACAATGCAAATAATGTTCTGGGGTACACTAACCAACTTCCAGATCAATCTAGACCCAAAAGAATGTGTCTTGTCATGTTACAAGATGAATGGGATCAGGTTAAGCACGACCAAAGATGGATCATCACATCACAACATCTGGAGCTCGTCAATCTGGATCACCAAATCATCAGAATTAATTAATCAAGATATGTTGACATCAATGACAACCATTAATGACAACAAGCAACATCACATTCCAACACTCCCTAGGTCATACTTAAGGGGGGTGTTGGAGTAAAATATGTAATTACCTACTTAATTAATCAATTATTGCATCTATTTTTTTACTTTAGCATACTTAAGATAAAATTATGAGATTTTATTTTTATTCTTATGTTATGTGATTATTTGTCTCATAGCATAGAATGAGGACACATGTCATGATCTAATTTATCCTCAGCTGGGGTTTCATCTAGGGTTTCTTTTAAGTTTCCCATTATTATAAGGATTCATTATTTTATATTTTAATCATTCAGATGTTTCTTTAGATCGCTAGAATTCTCAAGACTTGCATAGTAAATTAGTTCATTTTTTCTCTCTTTGTGATAGGTGTTTTGGTTATAGGTGATTTATAGGAGCTATAGAGTTCAAAAACCAACTCCAACAAAACATGGAAGAAAATAGAAGGTGAAAATTCCATGTAGGTCACGAAATTTTTATGGGATGTATGTGTCATGGGTCAAACTATAAGAGGAAATAGGAAACATGAATCGAGGAAGATTGAGGATTGAGTCTCAAGGGGGAACTAGAAAAAATGAGGAAGGATTAGGGAATAGGGATAGAAATGAATTAGAATAAATTCTTAGGGGTATGGGAAGGAGGAGGAGTGGAGGTCAGGTCACAGAGAAAACTTGGCACTAAGTATTAGTGCTGAAGTCTATGGTTCCCTTGGAGGTCTAGGGTCCAAGGGTGGAATGAAGCAAGAGGTAGGGAAAATGGAAATAATAGGGGCATGAGGAAATGGGAATTGGGGAGAGGAAATCCTATAGGAATTAATCTCATAATATAAAACAACTAGTGGGAGCTAAAAAGGGTTCCAAAATCACCTAAAAATACCAAAAAGTACCTGAAGGATTGAACCAATATTTTGTAGGAAAATTTACTAAAGTATCTAGCTTGGTATCAAGTTCATAACCAACCTAAGAATATTGACAAACACACTAAAGCACCTTTCAAATGCATGGACATAATTTTTTTTTTATCATTTTAGAGAACTTAATCACATGAGGGGAACATGGAAATTGTAGGAGGGAACACTTAGGCACTTTTTATGAGGGAATTTCCATTCAAAGTTTCTAAAATTGGCTATTAATGATGGAAACATAGGGTCAAGATATACACAAATGATACATGACTCAAGGAAAATTTGGCAGCATCAAATTGAGTCCCAACATAACCCGTGTTAGTTATCCTTTTTATGCATCAATAGACTCTTGAATAGATCTATAACATGGGGATACCTGGGGGAAAATCCTTAAGGTGCTCCTTGTTAAGATATTATAGAAATCGTGTGATAGAGTGTGTCTCCACTAGGTCATGCATATCTATCAAGCAAGCAAGTCTTTAATAATAATCTCACATGAATTTATATCCTAGCCACTACCCATCCATCTCTATTTTGGGGTCTATGATAAATTCCTTGTTAGTCAAATTAATTACCACTCATGTAGATGCATCAAAGATCCCAAGTTATCCCCATCTCATATATCTCAAAACCATCAATTCCAAAGGGGGAATCATTCATTGATAAGGTATAATGTACTCAAATATCCACTTCATTTTAAGATAAGGGTAACTAAAGAAAATTATCTTGCACTAAGAAATACCATAGTGATATTTGTAGAACAAGGTTATTATGTCAACTCCCTATGCATAAATTGTGCCTTAATCTATTCATTGGATGATTAGTTCCTAACACCATCTAAGCATGAAAATATTATTTTCTCCAAACAAGTGGGTGGAAATCAAGATAATCAAAACTTTTCATATGGGTATATGGAACATGAAGGAATATATATAAGCTAGATGCTAGGCCTATCCTTACAGTGAGAATCCTTCATGATAGTTGCTCATGCTAGCCTCTTATGCTTTGACTCTCTCAGATGGTGTAAGCCATTCCCCTAAAATAGGAATGGAAATAATTTGATAAAAAAATATAGAGTGATGTTTCACTCTCCCAAAATATAAGGAAACTAGAAAGTGTATATTTAGCATCATATTATAATGAATAGTGATTATCAATGCCACTCTAGCTAAAATAGCTCATTGAAGAGTGGTATAATATATGATAATAATGCATCCAATGTGCCTATATACCAAGCCTACTCATTTTTCACATTATACCATATGTAGGTGTCATACAAGGAATAAGCACTTTGTGAAACCTTAGAAAATTCATAAAAATTGAAAATTGAAAACCCACAAAAATATTCATGAAAAATCAAAAAATCATGAAACTTGAATAAAACCATCAATAATGATTGTAAAATAGGTAAATGGAAATTAAAAAATAAAATAGTCAAAAGAATGACATTAAAAAAATAAAATTTATTAGTGTCCCTATTAATAGGGGTGACTAATCTAGGGCCTCTAGAGCAACTTGTAGGATAGCCTTGTAAGGAAACAAGGGGTAGAGAAATCAACTTCCTACACTAATCTCAATCTCAAGAGGATAAATGTAATTTAAAAAAAATCTAACCTAAACCATTACAAAAAATAGAAAAACACATATGATGGTTATATAACACTAGTATTTTTATGGGGAAAACCCTTTTGGGAGAAAATACCACACTCAAAAATCTACTCAATGTATTATTCCAATCCAATAGAATATTACAGTTCACATTTGCAAACAAATCTTTCATAAGATAATTACTATAATACAATCTCAAAGTGATTTTGATGGCATTCTAATAACTACAAATTCATACATCCATACAACTTCTCAAGCACTCAATTTATAAACAAATGGACAAGCTAGAAACTATTTATAATTTACAATACCATGTGTTAAACCCCCACAAGGATGACACCCTATTTCCTACCGCCTTTGTATATTCTCACTAACAAGATAAAAATAGCATATTCTCTTGCACTCTTACAACTATCATAATTGATTATTTTATCCTCCCAACATGGATGCCCAAATTTTTAATATTCTCCATCTCAAAATAGGAACTTCATGATAAACAATATATCCTTTCATAGCTAGTCAAGATTCAAAAGTAACTTCCTCTATTCTTGGTGCACAAGCTTGGTTAAATCATCATTAACATTCATCAAAGTTTCACATTTATCTATTTTTAACCTTACATATTTGACAATGTCTCTATAAAACTACGTTACACGTCTATGTTTTTGATCCTCACATAAATGGTTAGATTCTTTACTAAATAAATTATAATTTGATTGTCACAATAAAGGGTACTTGCACCCTAGTACAACCCAACATATGAACATAATATATTCAACCAAATTGATCTCTTAAAAAAAAAAATTTCTAACATATTCTCTATCTTTGTATTGGACAAAGCAACCACAACCTACTACTTACTCATCCAACTTATTACACCAACATTTAAAGTAAACAAATATACATTGGTGGATCTTTTTTATCGACATCTTCAACCCAATCTAAGTTCACATAACCATGAATATCTAGGGAATGCTTGTCTCCTATAAATTTTCTATGATAACACAAGGAATAATTTAAGACACCTCAAAATATTTCAAGGATATTTTAACTACATCCCAATAAATTCATCTAGGATTAGAAACAAACCTTTTGAGAACTCCCACTACTTGATCTATGGCTAGTCTAGTATAGACCATAACATACATTAAACTTCCAATTACACTTTGATAACGTACCCTTTTCATCTATTTCATCTTTAATGGAGAAGTAAGATATTGTGTAATAAAAACATTTATTCCCAAAGTAATAGGAACACATAATGGTGAAGAATATTGCATGCTAAATGTCTGCATTATTGAATTCACATGCTTACTGTAGCCAAGCCATATTTTTTTGTTTTCTCTATCTCTCGGTATCTCCATACCAAGAATGTGTTTAGCCACACCTAAGTCTTTCATTTTATATTTGGATGTAAATTGAGACTTTAATTCTTAAATCAATTATTTCTATTTTCTAATGATAAAATATCATCAACATATAATGCAATAATTATAAAATGATCACCATCATATTTATAATAAACAAAATGATTTGATTTAGAGTGTTCAAATACTAAACTTAACACAAATGCATCAATTTTTTGGTACCACATCCTAAGAGGCTTTTGAGGCCATACAAATATTTCTTTAGTTTATAAAGACTAAAATTTATTTACCTTTCACCATGAAGTGCTTTGATTGTGTCATATATATTTCTTCCTCCAAATAACTACAAAGAAAAATAATTTTTACATGAATTTATTTAATATGTAGATCAAAATATGTAGCAATGGATAGCAAGAATCTTATAGATATATTTTTTTTTAACAATATGAGAAAACATCTCACTATAATCAACCCCCTCAACTTGGGAATAAGCTTTAAAAACCAATTATGCCTTGTACTTTTTAACATTACCATCATAATCCAATTTATTTTTCAATAGCCATTTAAAACCAACAAGTTTGAATCCTTTGAAAAAAGGTACAAATTCTCATTTATCATTTGTTTTAATTGTTACCATTTCTTCATCCATGGCTATTTTCTAGGACTCTACATTATGCATACTTAAAGCATCATGTATGGTTCTAGGTTCATAAATGAGTATTTAAAAGAAAGCATACATCTCCAATCATTAGGAGAATTTCTTTTTGGTGGTTCTCTATGTTTGGTTGACCTTTAATCAAGCTAAGTTGGAGGTTCTACCTCTTCTTTTGAAAATTCAAAGCTTGAAGAGCTCTCCTCAACCTCTAGTCTCAATTCATATTTTGATTTGAATTTCTTTGGTGTAAAAGGAAGCTAAACCACATCTTTAATTTTTTTTTTTCTACCTATAATATAATAGAAAAATAATTAATTTCTCTAATAATAAAATTCTACTCTATAATACCTTTTTTTGTAATAGGATACCAAAGCTTGTATCCTTTCACACTATAATTGTAACTAATGGAAATATATTTGAGAATTATATTCTCCAATTTAGTACATTTCTCCCTTGACATATGTGCATATGAATCATAATGAAAAATAAGAAAAATCGTTAATGAAGGATTTTATCCTAAACACACCTCCTTCGGCATTTTATCAACATGAGCTGATATAGAAGCCTTGTTAATCAGATAGCAAGCAATGGCTACAACCTCAACCCAAAAAAATCCAAGACAACTCCAATAAGAATACTCCTAGCCTTCTCCATTAATATTTAACTCATCCTCTTTGTAACTCCACTCTCTTGTGGAGAATACAAAATTATCTTTTTCTTCTTAATACCATAATCCTTGTAGAAGTTATTAAAATTTGTAGAACAATACTCACTTGTCAGTCCTCAAACATTTAATTTTCTTTGTAGTTTGATTTTATGCCATAGCTTTGAATTCATTAAAATAACTTCAAAAAATGCTTTTATTTTAATAAAAAAAACCCATGTCCTTCTACATATTGATGTACAAAGGATAAAATGGCTCACAACTGAAATTTTGGTTTCGACATTCAGGTTGACAAAGTGACTGCAAAGGAGAGAATGGAAAATGCGAAAAGAAAGGAAATTGCAAACATCATTCCTCCTTTCGTCATAGGTGTGAAAAGAATTGTCATTCGCACAAATCTAATTTAGAACAAAATCGAAATAATGAAAAGAATTTCTTCGCCAAGTGGGCAGTCAGGCGGATTCCATGGACAAAAATGCATAAATGGTGGAAGGATCGGTGGGGGGAAGAGGTAAGCATCAAATATTTCCCTAATAGGTTTCTTTTTATATAATGCACTTCTCAAGCATTGAAGGTAGAAATGCACTTGGTGGGGAAGGGAAGATCAAGGGAGAAAGGTCTTCCTAGAGGAAACGAGGCTGATAATAGAGGGAATTACCAGTGATCTGTTTGGAATCACAAACAACCAGAGGTTAATTTCGTTAGTCAAAATCAGTGAAGCCCAATTACATCACAATGGGATCGAAGAATGGGATGAGATGCCTACTTTGGAAGAAGGGGAATGGGTGGCCAAATCCAAAGAGTAAGATAAATTTATCCAAGAGGGGAATGGACCTAATTGAGATGTGAAGCTGGGAATAAAAGAAAAGGAATCAAAGTGAAAATCTCTAGATTGTGGTGAAGGAAAAAAGAAGGGTAGAAAAACAAATGTAGAAAAACTAAATTAAGAAGGGGATGCAGAAGGACAATTAAAGATCACTAGGTTGTTGAGATTTGGGAAGGGAAAAATCATAACAAAAAGTGTTTAGTTAAGCACTTCACATAGATGTCAAAATCTGGTATTTTCATGATGTAGGAGAATAAGTTGGTACAAAAAAAGGCAAGTAACTTAAAAATGTTTTTGAAATTTTGGAATATCGAAATGATGGAAGTTGCTAGAGCTTGTAGGGGGCTAGCAGTGTTATGGAAACCCCAATATGTCTCGCTGGAAATAATTGTGGGCAACAAATCATGGATGGCATGTAATGTCAGGAGTCTAATGGATAAGATACAATTCAATCTAATAAATGTTTATGGTTTGAATTCTCCAGTAGTAAAAAGGAAAACTTGGCAAGAGATAGAGGAATTCATGTCCCAGGCTGTGAATGATATGTGTATAATCGGGGGTGATTTTAATGCAGTTCTCCATAGTTAGTATAAGCTTGGGGGTGTACAAGGAAAGCTACAATCACAAGTAGGCTTCAAAGCCTTTATGGAAAGAAACTCCTTAATATAAATTCTTATGAAGAATGGTTGCTTCACTTGGACTAATAGAAGGCTTGGGTATAACAACATAGAAAAAAAAATTGGATAGGTTTCTCATCAAAGGGAATCTCAACCTATTCCCATTCACAATGGAAAGCATAATCATCCCCACCTCAGGCTATGATCACTATCCAATACAACTAAACATAGTTTGTGATGTCAAACCAAAAATGTGCCCTTTTAAATTCAGAAGGATGTGGTGACGGGACCCTAACTTCATGGAACTTCTGGCAGAATGGTGGAATGGAGTAGTCTTTGATGGAACCAAGTTTTATTGTTTGTTGGAAAATCTGAAATATGTGAAGAGGGAATTGAGGGAATGGAACAAAACACACTTCAAAAACATATTTGATACAAAAATTGAACTAGAAGAAGATATCCATCTCCTCAACGAGGAGGTAATAAGGGAAGAAATGGACCAAGAAAAATACATGAAGGAAAAGACCCTCTTGGGGAAGTATGAAAACATTACGGCTAAGGAGGAAACCTTTTAGAGGCAAAATTTGAGAGAAATGTAGCTTAAGGAAGGAGACAAGAATTTTAAATTCTTTCACAATTCCACCAAGATTAGAAGGCAATAGAATAGGATCAACCAACTAAAACTAGCATATGGATCCATTACAAAATATCTAAGAATGATAAAGTAAGAGGCAATAGAATATAAATCAAAATTTTCTCAACAATTGGAATGGATCAAACCTCAACCATATAAACACCTTAGTGGAAAATATTCCAAAACTAGTATCAGAGGAACAAAACAAAGTGTTGTTTGCAGCCTTCACGAAGGAGGAAATAAAAGCAACTCTTTGGCAGTTGCATTTGGATAAGGCACCTAGGTTGGATGGTCTCTCAACTTCATTCTTTCAAAAATGTTGGCATATTGTGGGATAGGAGATTTCGGAAGCAATTGAGGATTCTAGGAGAAAAGGGAAAACACAGAAATAAATAAAAAACACTTTTGTAGCCCTAATTCCAAAGAAAGAACAGGCCAGTGCTTTAGAATAATTTTGTCCTATTTTGTTGTACACACAATCTACAAAATTCTGGCTAAACCAATGGAAAATAGGCTAAAAGAGTTTTTTACAGACATCATCACTGAAGAAAAAATGGGGTTCATTCCAAGAAGATCAATCTTGGATGTGGTCATTATAGCTCAAGAAGCTATTCATTCAACCCAAATCACTGGTAAATAAAAAATGATGGTAAAGTTGGATACAAGGAAATCTTATGACAAGATTGAATGGAGGATTTTGTTATGCATTTTAAAAGCATTTGGCTTTGATTTGGGTTGGATCAACTAGTTGTTCAATTTTGTGGCTATCCCTAGGTTTTCAATCCTAGTTAATAGTTCTCCCAAAGTCTTCTTTGAGTCAGCTTGGGGATTGTGACAGTGCGATCTATTATCCCCATTCCTCCTTTTCATCATTGCTAATGCTTTGGGAAGGACCTTGCATAATTCTCACATAGATGACAAAATTGAAGGCTTCAAAGTCACAAGCAAACTCAATCTTTTGACCCATCAACAATTTGTCAATGACATAATGTTGTTTGGTATAGGAAAAATAAAAGAAGCCTTGGGATTCAAAGAAATCTTGAAACATTACTCAATTTACTTTGGTCTAGAAGTGAACTCTAACAAATAAAAGATATTTTTTTTTATCTACACCACCAAGGAAGCAACGAGAAATTCTTCGAATTTTGGACTTTAAGACTAGAAATTTCCCTAGTTCTTATCTAGGCCTTCCTTTGGTGCCTAGTTTGAGGTCGAATAAATTGTGGGAACCATTAGTAGAGAGAGTATCAAATAGAGCCACCTCTTGGAAGGGAAGATGGCTCTCTTGGGCTAGTCCCATAGTAATGATAAAAGAAACCATAGATGCAATTCCTATTTACTTAATGTGATGCCTTCCATTGGCATGTGGTATGGATCATAAACTAACAAGCATTTTGAGGACATTCTTTTAGCAAGGATTCTCAGATAAGGACAAATTGGCCTTAATTGCTTGGGACAAGGTATGTATTCCAAGAGAAGATGGTGGAGTGGGTCTAAAAAATAGCTCCTTCAAAATAAGGCATTGGGAGCCAAGTTGGTATGGAGGTTATATAAACAACCTTAGTTAAAATGGGAAAAAAATGCAACATATTGATCATAACACAACTTCCTAAGGGGTCTAGAATATGGAACTTCATTATCAAAAGAAAAGCACTAGTAAATGACTATCTAACCTGGGATGTTTAGGATGGATGAGCAACCCTTTTTTGGGAAGACTCATGGGGTGGACATATCCCTATAGTTAAAAAAGTTGGCTTGCATCAAATAAGGCGAGAGCTAGAACAAATTTGGGGGGACAAGGTGAGAGACTATGTGGAGGTATGTCATGCAGATGGTTTGTTGGAAAAATAAGATGTCATTGATGAAATTGTTGGTAACATGAGCATGTGGAATTAGCACAAGGTATACAGTTATATATTACAGTGTTTTCATTGATGTCAACATTGTATCCTGGTACAAAGACTATTGTGTAGATCAGTTTGGGTGTCTTGAGCATTCTAGAGGATGATCATGTAAGACAATTTTGCAAGAAGGTTTGATCTGGTGAAGGAAATAGTTGTGGAAATTGACTAAGTGTCAATTTAGGTGATTTTGTATACAGGGGATCCGATATTTGGGTTCACGTTGGTCCGTTGATGAAGATTTTTCTCTGCACTTCTAACATAATTTTTTGGGTTGATAGAAGAACCTAATTCCAAAGTTTCATCTTGTTTTGGTTTCTAGTTTTGGAGTTATGAGTAATAGAAGCTCGACTTGGAAGTTTCAGGCTTTTCCAGTTCAATGCATATGCTTTAGTGAGTTTGCACTTCCCCACAGATGGAATTTTGGCTTTGTAGTTTTGGGAAGTTGTTGATAGGTGTTAGTTGATTGTGTCTTCCAGTTGGCATAGTGTTTGGAGGTCTGTGTGCTCGGATATGGTTGTAGGGTAAAAGCACAAAGTTTTGTCACACTTTCAGCCAGCTAAATAGTTCTAAGTGAAACTGTTTCAACCTAAACGGTTTTAGTCGAACAAGTTTCGGTTGAATTTTCCCTTTGTCGCATCAAAATGTGGCTTATTTTATGTGTAGAGTTTTGATAGAAAGGGTTTTGGTCGAAACCCTTTCTACCACAAAAATTGTCTATGTGGCATCCTAGTTGGCAACCAACTCAGCTTTTTTTAGAATTTTTTGAAACTTTCAACTTCAACTAACCATTTCTTCAGACATAATGATTTTAAAAAAAGAAATAAAAATACCCTTTTGTAGAGCTCTGAGTGGTGAATCCAAATATATAATTTTTTAAATTTTTTTATTAGTTTTAATATATTTTATTTTAAAAATAATGCAAGTAGGTTGTTAAAGTTAAAAAAGAGGTTGATTAGAAATTAAAATATATATAGAAAACATATTAAAAAAAATTGAAAAATATATGGTGCATTAGAGGAGAGAATCCTCTTCAAAAGGGTATAATTTATTTTTTGAAAATGATTAAAAAATAGACAATAGTTGACGCTAAATGAAAAATGTTAAATTCTGATAATTTTGACTTTAAAATGTTATTACGAGAAATATATACATCAATTTTATTTTTTTCCATGTTCTAGATATTGAAGTTACCTATTTGGAGAAAAAAATAGGGGGAAATGAAGTTTTTTTCTATTTGTTTCTTGACGTCAAGTGAACTCCACTTTTTTCTGAAATTTTCAATATTCCAAAATCTGCTCTTAAATTGATAAAAAAATAATCAAAACAATTTTTAAAAAATCTAAAAAATTATAGGAATAAACTTCACAAGATTTCTACATTTCATTAGTTTACATCATTTTGAAATTCAAAACATAAAGACCACTTTTAAGTGGTCAAAGTTCAAAAAAAAATTGTTGTTGGTCAATTCCTTTATAAAGTGTGACACGGGTTTGTAATTTTACCCTGTACAGTTGGTGAATATTATTATTAGGTCAATAACAATGTTGATCTAATGAGTTGGGTGTATTGTAGAGTATGAACATGTTATGATCTATTATGTGGGTGCTATTTTAGGTTTGTGTTGACCTATTTCATATTGTTATAAGATTTGATTCTTGGTGTGAAGCATGTGTGGATAGATCTTGAGCCGACAAGCTACATTTTGTTTATTACATCTGATTAGGCCAACCTAATTGATATTATAGGTGAAGTAGATATATAAATTAGATATTTTTTCGATATTTTGTGATGTGGTGACATGTGATAAGAGTAAGTAGATGAAAATTGTGTGAATATAGAGTGAATGCAGGGCAGAGCAAAGTGTTGATTCAGATCAGTATGAAGAGTTTAGAGTCTATATTTTGAGCTTTATTGGAACTATATTTCATCCATATGCTAGATGCAATTGTAACAGTTCAAATCTGGTTGTGAGCTAGGAATTTGAACCACATCTTTATTTTTGAAATGGGGGGAAAGGGATTCCCAAAGTTTTATTGTGCATAAAACTTAGGAATATCAATAGGTGTCTTTCCCTAGGGATTTCATTAGGAAATAGATCACAAGGTGTAAATATTGACTTTCAACCTCAATGGTGAGTCAATCAAACCTAGATCTCAATCCTTAAGATGGTATGAAAGATCTAGAAACAAATGAAAATGATTTAAAGCACTCAAACTAAATGAACAACAAGGTCTAATACCTAAAATGCAGATTTTAGAATGTACAGAAACAAAAATGATTGTTTGTAGGTAAATCTAAGAAGGGTTTGTAGGTAAATCTGAGAAGGGTCTGATGGCATGTACCTGTCACCAAAAGTTATTTTTGAGACTTGCTAAGGGAATAGTTCACCCATGGACGAATGGGTCTTTGTAGCCCTTTCCAAAACTACAAAAATTAAAGTTGTAGCCCTCTATCTACACTTTGTTCTTGTGCCTGCAAATCTTCGTCTTAAAATCCAAACTTGCAATAAATCTAAGACAAAAATATTTGTTTGTTTGTATGGGGATTTTCCTTGGTCAAACCCCAAGTTTGGTTATTAAACATTGATAAAAGAAAGAGATATGATAAATGACAATGTGTGAGCCCTAACCTTAAGTGCATCTAAGGTTGCTATGAGCTAAAAATTCAAAGAAACCCTACTCAAGTGCATTAGAGTATGATTCCTATATGATAATGAAAAAATTCACTTAGGGAGAAGTCAAAACACCCTAAATAAATCTGAAACACAATGATACCTTGTTGTAGGTTGCTAGTAGAATGAAGCTTGAAGATGAGAACACTAGGAAACAAGTCATTAGGTTATAGGAAATGGTCAAATGTATCTCCCACACCTAGAATCTATCATGTTCTATTGGCATCAACCTTCAATCATGTGACAAAAGCTTGATCAAAATTTGCAGATGGACTTGAAGACCTACAATTACAAACAATGCTGCCCAAAGACTCTAAATTTTGCTTGCTTGAATGTTATCTCCTTTTCATCTAGTTTGAAATGGTGAAAAGATTAAGCTTTTATAGGCATTTCTCTAATTTCTTGAATATTAGATCCTGATAACTAACATTTACAATTTGAATTTGAGGCCTTAAAATGTTTCCCAAAACATATTTTAAAATGGGTCATAGCACTTAAAGGAAACCCATTTTCCCATGGGTGAATGGGTCCTAGCCTATATTTCCAAGACACACATGATCCAAGGTAGATTAATGTTTGGATGAATTTATTCAATGCATGTTTCATTGTTAGAAAATGATAAAAATAGGCCTTGGGATACATAATAAAGGGAATTAAGGCCTATTTAGGAAGGGTGAAAATGCATAAATGTAAGGTCACTAAAATTGGTCCAAACTAAGCATAAATTATACTATCACCTACAAGGGGTACAATTTTATACGTTACATTTAGCCCCCACTTTGGCAGCCATATGACACTATGTGCATATGCAAGCTAAATTACTTGAAAGTAAATCATGCTTCATAAAAGGATACTCATATGGATATCATAATTCATTTGTGAATGGGGAGAATGAAGCCCCCAATGTAGTTATCTACAAAACCACAATGTCAGGAAACACATCCTACAAAACTGATTTGTTAGCTATTCAAAATCATCTTAAAACATGTCAAACTTGTATAGAGAACCAAATTTGAGGGTAGATGTATGCCCCCTAATTTTTCTTACTTTATGGAGGTGGAATTAGGGTAGCAATCTAACCACATCAAATTGCTAAGTTTTTTTATGGAAATGGTTATGATAGGGTAATTAGATCGCAACACCATCTATAATAAACATTGAATGAGATCATGGATGAAACTATGAATCCAATGTAATAGATGGCATCAAAAATAGAGTTTGCTAGCCCCCATTATGATGATTTTAGTGAAATGTGTCAGTAAGAAATTTTACTATATGTTAATGCAAAATCATGTTTTTGACTATCATTTTGACATTTATCATTTGGATATTACCTTGTTGCAGAGGAGTGAAGATGACGAGTCGATGAACCTATGAGCCCCCAAGATTAGAGGTCTTACAGTCTAGGATTACAAACGGTGTCATCCTACTAGAGGTGAGTTTGGTGTACCTTCTCCCTATGATTTTCCTTTACATTTCGCATTATTTTTTCCTTTTTCCAAACATCATGGGGACCCTATCCCATTTTGGTGACTCTATCCAAGAATGGCGACCCTGTCCTAGACCCCCCATCCAAAAATGGCAACCCTGTCCCATTTTGGGAAAAATGTTCAAGGGTAGTTTTTCTTTGCTATTAACTATTTAGATGATTGTTTTTGTTGTGTTATTGATGATTTTCTTTGCTTCTTTTAGATTCCACCATGCACCTGAAAATGTTTGGGAGGATGAATATTCTCTTTCCTTCATGAGCAAGTTACCCGATTGACTGAGGAGGAGGAGACACTTTTTGCTACTGTATTATTTTGGATATACCTCATGCCACCCATGAGGTATCATGATGTGATGCTGATGATGTTGGTAGAGATATGGAATTTAGATACTTGCACATTTCATCTCCCAAAAGGGGAGATGACATTGACATTGGAGGATGTACATCGTATTCTTAGGGTACCCATTTGGGGTGAGACCATCCACTTAGAGGAGGATCACACGTGCCGATAGATGAGGCATGAAATTCAGTATTGTACTGGCCACCATGTTGTTCCTGAGGATATTAAGGCTAACATTGAGCTCCAATGGCTTTCATATGCTTGATCTCCATTTATTCTACAAATTATGTGTTTGACTATTGCACTGGTACTTATGCCTAATAGACAAGGCACACACCTCAAGGGAGGCCTCATTTACACCATTCATGATATGGAGCAGCATCAAACCATTTTTTCATGGGGTCACAATATGCTTACTCACCTCTATTATGATTTAGGTCAATTTTCTTATCGAGAGCTTCACAATATAGTGTATTGTACACTTCTTCAGGTGTGGGCCTTCGAGCATATCACATGCACTAGACCGATTGGTTTTCCTACTATAGCATCCCTCGACTATTCAAGAGCCTATAGTCATACTTTGAGACAATCCTGGCAGTGTGGTGATCTACTACACTAGAGAATCTAGTTTGATCACTTAGAGGAGGAGGATATAGTATGGAGACCATCCAAGACTATACTATAGTGGCCAAATCATACATGAAAACTCACCAAGATCCAATAGGATAGATTATTGGTTGGGCGACATGACTATATTGTTATGCCATTTTATTATGATCGTGCCATGATTTAGTTTGGGTAAGTTCATATAGCACCCAAGCCACGACTTGCATACTTGAGAGTTCCACATAGTGGTGCCATGCCAAGATACATTCATTGTCCTACCATCGATGATGTCATTTTTAGTGACTCAAATGATGAAGACCAGGATGCACCCCTAGCATCTGATTTGGATGATGTGGGCACCACTATAGTTTATGAGAGATGGTGGGTGAGAGTACGACCCTCACACATCTTCCTTAATGATCATCTCACAGGTGACGTTGGACCTCTTCTAGGTCACGAAGATGAGAGAGAGGATGTGAGCATGAATGGAGATACTACGGACGATGATGATATGGTTGACGATATAGAGGAGGATCAACAATTGATGGGAGAGGAACTTGATGAGTCAACAGAGGTCACGAATTCCCTCAAGGAGAGATTGAAATCTCGTCCTCGCATTACTCAAGCACAAACAACAACTATAGCAGGCACCTTGTCCCATGAGCATGGAGAGTGCAGGCATGCTACACCTACCACCCTTCCTACTCATGTGAGGAGTCCCGATAGGGCACCCATTATATCTTATCAAGATCCTGACTAGCGAACTGGTGATCTAGGTGATTTATCTTTTAAGTTTTAGTTATCCATTAATTATGATGCATTTTTTTGACTTGTGTTATGCTTTCTTTCTTACAATTGGGACACGAGAGTGGCTAGACTTCTTTAGTCGAGTCACTACAGATATGGCACCACCTATGCCCCAACACCAGGCAATATGAGCGAAGCATAGGCCACCACCCAACACAGGGTGTCATGCTAACCTATTTGAGCCTTTAGCAAGGTGGAGGATAGCTTATGAGGATTCTATGAGTATGATTGAGTAGTTTAGAGCTAGGGAGGAAGAGTTGAGAGCCACACATGAGGAGATTTGAGTTGCTTATGAGGAGCTTAGGACTACATGTGAGGAGATTTGAGCCACCTAGGTTCCTTCTAAAAGAGATTCACATGCTTTCATGCGGTCAGAACTCAACAAGTTGTAGGCAGAGGTCACTATACTTCAAGCAAACACAGATCAAATAGACTAGGAGCATGTTGGAACACTCGTACGTGAGGGGATTGCTATAGGTGAGGTACAAGGCCTTTGAGATCAAATGGGCTCTATGAGTTGCTCTCACTCCACTATCTCCCAATGAGCACCAACACCAGGCCTCAAGGAGTCTAGTATCCATAGGACTCGCTAGATGTACTATTTTATACCACACCACATTTTGTTACCATGGTGATCATGTATATAATCTTTATGATCTTCTATATAAATGAGCATGTTTTATTTTCATGAGTTCTTGTTTTGATTAGATGTCAATGTGATCTATTAAACAATCTTGGTAATATTATTTAATAAATGTCTCCATGATCTAATTGTTATGCGATACATTTTATTAAGTGTGATATATCAAACTAGATTTTCCTATGATATAATTTGGAAATTAATTGCATGCAATGATCTAATTTAACATAACACGCATATGATTGAATAACATGTAAAATAAAGTAATAATTCAAGTAAATGAAAAATTACTCTATATAATTCAAGACACACCAATAATGTTTCTCAAGAATGAAGCAATGCAAGATACAATATAAAACTTACTTAATCTAACAACATGCTTTAATATATGTACTATTCAAAAGGAATGTTAAGTGTAATATCTACACAAATGTGCAGCGTTGATAGGTTCTTTGAGAGGTGTACCATCTATTTCTATTAATGTATATGCTCTAGACCCATAAATTTCATCAATTATGTAAGGGCCTAACCAGTTCAGACTAAACTTTCCTTTTTCACCTGGAGCGACATTAACATTACATTGATATTCATATAATACCAAATTCCCTTTGTTAAATGAGTGAGGAATAACATTATCATTGTAACTACACTACATTATTTTGTAATAAGCTTGGAGATGCTTGAGAGCATTTATACATTGTTCATCGAGCATTTCAACTTGTTGTAATCATTTCTCTTTATAGGTGTTATCATCAATAAGGCTCCTAAGATAAATTTTCAATGAAAGAATTTCTAACTCCAAGGGCATTATTGCATCAATACCATAAACAAGGTTATAAGGTGTATTTTCTGTAGATGCTCTAGTACTTGTGTGATAAGCCCATAATGCATAAGATAATTGAGTGTGTCAATCCTTGTTATGTTTACTTACTTTTTTTGCAAGATTTGTTTAAAAATTTTGTTTGTTGCTTCCGCTTAACCATTAGATTGTGGGTAATAATGTGTTGAAAAATGATGTTGAATGTGAAATGTTTCCAAAAATTTCTTTTCTTAATTGTTCTTAAATGGTGTCCCATTGTCTAAAACTAATTCTAAAGGAAGACCAAATTGAGCAATATTTTTTTCCAAGATGAAATGATAGATTGCATCAGTATTCGTGGATAGAAGAGGAATTGCTTCTACCCATTTTGTGAAGTAGTTTTTTGCAATAATTATAAACACATGTCTAGAAGAGAAAGGAGGGGAATTTTTTCCAATGAGATCCAAATCACAAACTGAAAATGGCCAAATAGGAACTTGGGCATGAAGTTCAGAAGCAAAAGCTTGAATCAAATTTTTATGCTCTTAACATTTGTGACACTTCTTGACATGATCAAAATAATCTTGTTCCATTTTTTCCAATAGTATCCTATACAAATTAACTTTTGAACTAAGATCTTCCACTAAAATTCCCCCCGCAAGCACCTACATGAGCTTCTTCAAGTGTTATAGTAATTTTTGATTGTTAAGGCATCTAAGCAAGAGATCATCAAAGGATCGTCTACATAAGACATCCACTAGGATTATGTATCTAGTTGTGAGTTTTTGAATACGATCTCTAGTGTTTTTAGTAGTTGGTTCAAGAAAGGTACCTTCTTTTAAATAATTGAATATTGGTGTGTGCCATTCACTAGAGGCTTCAATATTGGTAACTAATGCTTCTTTCATCTATCGACGATTTTTTTATCATGTGGACTATGAGTGTAAAATCCATGGAAGGATCTTCGAGAGAAACAAGGGAAGCAACACTTTCCTTTAGATGTGCATGTTGATTATCCTTTTTTGGAACATTGTTATGGTATAAGATTCAAAACATTCTATCCATGTCATT